>SKCR01023683.1:0-278042 GCA_019454045.1 Zanthoxylum bungeanum
CTTTCCTTCACTAGGTCGCACTACTATAACCTTCATAACCTAAACTTAACCTTTTTAACTTTATTCCTATTCACTTTAATCAATCAATCACTCGGCCATTTTCCTTTCAATCTTTATATTAATCATCTGCAATCACTCTGCCATTTCATACCAGTAATTCTACCAAGCTTCTACTCCTTAATGATTTTCCTTATGTTGTCTCTTTATTCATTTTTGTTACTTAATTTCCTACGGTTACTAGGCTGTTTCTCTGGGTACCATTATAATCCTTTTGCTATCTTCCCTAAAGGACTCATCATACTATGCTGGTTCTTTGTTTATCTGAGTCCTTTACTCCTTACTTATTCACTTTCTCGAAGACTTCATTTGCTTCAACTACTAAGAGAATCCTTTACTAATTTTTGATCCATTCACTATTCTCCTCATAAGATCCTTATTCTTAACTCTTTGAGGTTCCTTAAAAGTTGTTCATTACCTACCTATGAGTCATTTTCCGTGCTCTTTTGTACTTCTATTCTCTTTACTTTCTTGAGGGTCCTTAGTTTTTATGAAGGTTTCCTGTACTTAGCTTATCTTTTTATAACATTGAACCCTCTCATCTCATGTTTCATATCTACATTTCTTTGGATTCATCGTCTTAATTGTTGAACCCATCTTGTAATTTGTCTATTCTATCCATTGGTCTTCTTGACTGATTCTTATCTTTACTAAGCTTTAGGGTCCCACAACTATCATCAATTCTCCATTCTATTACTTTCTCATAATGTTATTTCCATGCCTTAAATACACTGAATTTCCTCGTTATTTCTCATATCATTTACGTGTTCTGTTTCCTTACTATACTCCTAATTAAGATTAATTATGAGTCATCCCTCTATTTGTTTCTTAATTCTCAATTTCCTGTTCTTTGCTATAATCCTTGATTGATCCATTTTTCTATTCTATTATCCATAGTAGTACTCTCATCACTTTTAATTTATCTCCAACTTCATAGGTCTAATTTTATATCATTCTATGAATTTCTACTATCTCGGGCTTCTCTGTGGGGCCTATGACCTTTAATCTATTGTGAACTTCTACTAGTCTAACAGGCCTTACTTGAATTACCTTGTCTTTATGCTATCCTAGGTTTCCTTCTTAATATCATCGAAATTTTCTTAATATTTCTTCTAGGTGGTCTGCCTCTCAAGACCTCTTTATTTCTTGAAGTGGACTCTATTTGGGTCTTCTTATAGTCGTCTATAATCATGCTGACAGGAACCGCTTACATTACATGAGTCCATTTTCTTTCTAAATCGGGGAGCTTCTGCGTCCTTATTCTTCAAACTTTATGTCATGATGGAGTCTATTGCTCATGTAAGATGAGTATGAGATAGACTCTATCAGGATAGTGCCTTATCTGGTATCTCAAAGAGGTGAAAATCTAGTTAAGTAGAAGCCTTATCCATTGGATCTTTTGGCTAGGGAAAACTATCTATTGTTTCTTTCTTCACTCATCATGTTTGCCTACCAGTCTGAGTTCTGAAGATCTAAGGTCTCTCTTTCTCTATGGCATTCCATATCCATCAGAAGGTGTGCAATCTTCTAACTTTCTTACTTCCTTTTATATCTTATAACGGTCCTTGATTATTCGGGGAACTGGGTATCTATACGAGATGGTTCAGAGAAAATTTTGATCATCTCAAGAAATTCTTCTGAAGAAAGGTACATTGCTCGAGGGAAGGAACTTTTTCTTAGTCTACTTGACTTTTTATTCTGCTATAGTCTTACTATGCTAATCTTTTCTACTAGTTGTTGTATTATCCTTAGTTACTTAACTCCATGTCTTTGATTCATATTACTATAGGTTCCGTCATTTTTTATCTATTTCTATTTCTCAATTTGTATCTACCTCATGTATCTTACTTCGCTTCCTAAACCTTTATTCTTTATCTTTTTGTAAGTTTCGGCTATGGCACTCTACTTTTCATTTCATACTGCTACTTTTTTCATGTCAAAACCTCTTTTTCCTCATTGGTCTCTTCCTATATACACTCATAGATTTCTAACTGACTTTGGTATGATCTACCATTAGAGCTCCTAGGTGAACTCTTTGTCAAATCTCTTACGGTCATCTATGTCTATAAGATAGGCTCTATCAGAGTAACTCCCTTATCTGGTGTCATTGGAGAATATGAAGACTAGATAGTTTAAGAGGTGTTATCTCTATCGTATTGCTAGGGGTAAGGTAACTAACTGCTTCTATTTTGTACTTAAGGATTTAGGTCGGGGTTTGAACATCTTGGGTTCTTTAAATAATCTAGGTCCATTGGGGCCCTCAATACTATTCTGGGTTTCTTAGTTCTGTTATCTCTGGCTACTCTTCGTTGCATGAGGGAAACTTATTATTTTCTTAGAAGATCAGGAAGGCTATTGGGTATATACGAAGAAATTTCCTGAGTAGGGAAAGAATCTATATTTACTAAACAATTCTAATATTTACTGGGGCTTTACTATTCTCTTTTGCTCTCTCGGATAACTCTCTTTGTAACTTATTATCTGGTCATCTAGCTTATACTGAACTTCAAGAAGTAATCTAAGATGATTACGGAATGATCCTTAACTAGAGTGAGGAAAATGATTCAAATGACTGGGGAATACTTACTAACCTATATATGAAGATTTGAGGACATACTCGAGGATCAGATACTGGAGAGGTAGTACCCTACATACTAGTATCCCAGACATACTAAGTATACAAGACCCCAACGCTCTGCCCACTACAGTCACTGACTCCCTAGACTATGCTCTGATATCATCTTTGTAACATCCTCGATCCAGGAGATGTTACCGGTAGGGGATAGTAGTACAAACCCTATTAGCCTCTGACTTCTCGTCTATATTCTAACCATTTAAATGCAATAGCATGCACTAAGACCATAACTCATCTTAACATAATAAAATACTCTTGTTTTTCATATCTGCATACTTTAAAAATACTTTTCTTTACAAATATTACCAGACACTCAAAATAACTTATACCACACTATACACATGCAACTTTACTTTGACTCTAATGCAATATGATCATGTACTGGTGGACTCCACACCCAATGACTGCATTAGTATCCATCCTCTTAAGTTCTTCCTCCTGGAATTCTTGTAAAACAAATATTGGGAATGGGGGGTTAAATCATCGTACGATCTAAGTGAGTGGACTATAACTGAAAAATGATGTAATAGTCTTTTGACTTCAAAACCGTATTTTCAAAATGTCTTTATATGAAATCTTTGTTTCTGAAACTTCATCTTTCTGAAAACTATCATTGAAACTATGGTTTTTTGAAAGCTATTTCTGAAAATCTAGTTTATGAAAACTATTTGTCAAAAATGTGGATTCTGAAATCTGTGTCCTGAAGCTCTAAAAACTGTGTACTGAGAATCTAAAAACTGAAAACTTTTTCTGAAATCTGTATCTATGTCTGAAAACTTAGACGTATGAGTTCGTTACGTATCGTCTTCCCCAAGCCACAGACTGGAGATGGGGGTGCTGATTTATGCTACCACCTAAGCTCTAAAACTAGGATTTCAGGGATCTGTCAACCCTAGTCCTGCTCGAGGATCTGAGAGCGTCCCCTCAATCCTTCAAATGTGCATATGTCTCTGTATCCGTCAATTCCAATTGTATCTCTGTAATAGTTATATACTGGGGTGAGGTTTTACCCCATACCCCGAAAACATAAAAATCATACTTTAAATCTTAAAATTGTAAACACTGTTTTCTAAAAATCATTTTCTTTCTCAAAGCATAATTGTAGGCACTGTATTTTTGCATATAAGTCCAGATGATGAGGCACTACCTTTTTAAGTTGTGGAAGTAGCGGGAAACAGACGTCGAATGAGAAGAGTTAGAAATTGACATCTTGTTGGATGCTTGTTTAGCTGCGGGTTTGCTCGTTAGACCTCTGTTTTAAATCCGTCCTCGAACCAAAACCACCTATCCCAAAACCAAAGCCACACGCCCAAGCCCATTAAATTACTTCCCTAAAAGAATCTACACATTAAACACATGTTGCAATCAAACAAATCATCTTCCCAAATTAAATAAATCTCCTAGCAATTTAAATATATTTCCCCACCAAAATACAATTATCCTTTCCCTTTTTTTTAAACTAATTAAATATATCCCTATTTGCTTGATTTGTTTCCAAACATAGAAAAATCCCATGCACAAAGAAAACCTTAATAGCCTCACACGTCCCCTCTCTTTCTTCTCTCACCCTCACGCACAGCTTCCCCTTCTTTCTCTATATAAATAACAACAAACCCTAGAAATAGACCTCTCTCTCAACCGTTACACACTAGACTCACAACTTCACGTCTCTTTCTTAATATTCAACACATCACAAGTCACAATACTATTAATTCTCAGCCACTTAATCACACAAACAGAAGCCATTCACGCATAAGCCCTGCACCCTCCACTCATACTCCACTACATGTACTATCTTCATCATGCCATACTGACCCTAACCAGCCAACAACTCAACGCCACATGGCCCCTAACATCATCAACCATTCACACTCCACTACACGTACTGCCTTCATCACGCCACACTGCCCCTAACCAGCCAACAACTCAATGCCACACTGCTCCTAGCCTTCGTCAGCCCTCACACACCACTGCTTTTATCACGCACCCAGCCCCAACCAGCCAACAATTTGACCCCACATTGCACGCACAAAGCCCTCCTTCACGCCCATGCACTGCCTTCAATTCACTACCCACTGTCTAACCCTTCACTACCGTATATCCCTTCACTGAACAGCCCCTCGCAAACTGCCAAACTACAGTTTGAGATAACCGAAAAACTGCACTCACCGTCCATCCCCAAAAACAGCCGCATAAAACCCCCTGCACTGCACTTCCAAACACCCCTAAAAACTGCCAGTAATTATCGTGAAAACACCCACTAAAAAACTACCCAGAAACTGCTGTAAAACTGTCCAGAATTCACCCCAAAACTGCCTCACAAATCACCTAAAAATTACAGCCCCAATACCTTTAATAAAACCACAAAAACAGTCCTTTATTACCGTAAAATAGTGATCAGAAAATACAACAAAAAGCAGCAGTGAAACGAAGTAAAAGCAGCTGCCTAAACAGCGAAATAGCGAAGGAAAACATTGAACCAGTGAACTGAGGAGTTGCGGAGCATCAACCCTTCCGACAATCGCTTACCGCACTTCTATAGATGACTAAGAGGTTAGACCTGAGGGCACCCTTCTTCATTTATTTCCGTTTATTTCTTTTATTTTGTTAATATTTCTTTACATGAATATCATTGATTAATGAATGCTATGGCTATTGTATGAATGGAAAATGTGTCGTCTCTTGTGGTATATCGGATGAAAGCCCAGACGTAAATTTCGTAACCGAATCCAAATAGACGATAGTGCGGTCTGTACTTGGGAGACAACTCTACGTACCACTTGAGTAAACAGCACATATTTTGCTTTGTTTTATCTTGTTCATTTATTATTCACATTTTATATTCCGTTATTTACTTTCTATATGTCATCTCCTTGCATAATCATGCATCATATTGTAATGCACATGGGCAAATCAAGTTGGATTAAAGGTCCTCCATTTTGAGGGATGAAAAGCCTAAGGGCTACCTTTGCCACGATGTTTTGCCGCGCCGGACGAAAGTATGTTTGATTGAATGTGAGATACGTTCAATCGAGCACATGAAGTCCTATATATTGTTGTATATTTATTTCTATGCATTGTAATGTAATACGCATGGGATTATTATGTTGGTCTAAAGGTTCTCCATTTGGGGGGAAGAAAAGCCTAAAAGGCTACATTTACCACGATACTTCGCCGCGCTTTTTATTTTTCCGCCATTTAATTTGTGTATGTTATTTGTTTATGTATTGATGATATAGTGCGCATGGCAAATCAAGTTGGATTAAAGGTCCTCCATTCGAGGGACTAAAAGCCTAAGGGCTATCTTTGCCACGATATTTTACCGTGCCGGGCGAAGTATGTTTGGTTGAATGTGAGATATGTTTGACCGGCGTAAACACACACGTATAACGCAAGCGCACGTATCGTTCAAGTAGTATAAAAATATCGATCCCACGAGGACTTAATATCTAATCTATTAATTTCATGAAGTCAAATGATTACTAGTATCTAACAGGTTGTTTAATTGATTTGAAATGGTGACAATTCTAATTTTAAAAACAAGTAAATAAAATTGTTCGAAAGTAGGTTTTAAGAAAATTCAATATATTAAAAACTATCTAGGGTTGTGATTTCTTCCAATATCATTTTTAAGATGAAGTGGTTATTTTATGTTTGTGTAATAAATCGGTTTACTAACCTGGAACACTAAATTATGCAAAAGCCTATGTCGATGGTCAGACGCAAATACATACCAGTTTAACCCAATTGAACCATATGTCTATGTCAACCAAATTATCTGGATTCATTAAGTATAAGTTCCAATTATGGCTACCCCGCCCGACAGGTATATTCTTATCCTGTAAGGAAATATATTAAAGGGTTATCTATCCGTAAGGAAGATCGTGAGCTAATAAGTCTAAGGCTGAACCTAAAATTCCTTTGTCAAATTTATTTTAGATTTACCACATCAATCTTATTAGTGGCCAATTAACAAGACGCATTAAGCTTAAGACTTAATAAGTAAACCTTTTAAATTACCCAAACTATAATTTAACCCCTTATAAACCGGTGATATTGGATTTCATCACAACCCCAGATAACTGGCTTAGTTACGACATATATTTACGGGTAGTAAAAAAAAAATTAAATAAAATAAAAAGACATAAAGTAAAAAAAACTGAAAATTAAATAAAGAAAAGTAATGTGCATAAAAGTAAATTGCGGAAAGTAAAAACTGAAAAGTAAAGAAAAGAAAGTGCGAAAGCGGAAATTAATTACTGAAAGCTGTAAATAAACAAACAAGATACAATCTTCTTAGTATTCTTAAGGAATTCCTTAGAAGAAAGTATGAATTTTACAAATGAAATGGCTTGGTATTTATAGGCAAAATTTTGCCTCCATCAAATCATCCATCAAATTCTCCACCAAATCCATTATTAATTTCTCCACTAATTGCTCCACCAAATCCATAATTGCTCCACTAATTGCTTATCTTGTTTGGTGATGATTTGATAGTTTTATTAATTATTTATTAATTTATAATTTGCTTTGAAAATGATTGATAATGACTTTAATAATTACACACCACACACTTCTGGATGGTTCATCAATTTTGGTCATGAAATCATCAGAATTCGAAGATATTTCCTCTTTCAAAGTTGTTGATCTTTGAGTCTTCTTTACTCTGGAACTTGAATCCGCTCAATCCGATATCGGAGTAAAGAGTTATGCCTAAAATACGACAGATGCGCAAAACTGGAATTTCCAAAACTGCACTTCGTCAAAAACGCCCATTCAAGTTTCCAATCTCCAAAATTAATATATCAAGTCCAATAATTGCCCTTATTTGACCCAAATTTCGTCCTAAATGATTTCATTGAGTCCCGATATTATTTTATCAGCAAAATAAACTAAAACATATCAAAACGTTCATCAAACCCGAGAAACTAAACAAAATATTAAGTGAAAGAGGCGGTGGTAAATATTGATATATTTGCGCTCATCACACCCCCAAACCTAACATTTTGCTAGTCCTCGAGCAAAATAAAATTAAAATTAAACTAAGCCACTTTCGTAGGGATCACAGTTGCATTTAGCGTATGCAACAAGCCTTTAAACCCCTAGGTGTCCCTAGTGCCCTAAAACCAACTGGTTTGGGAGTCACTGGCCCAAAGCTCGCTACATGGATCGAAGATGCTGAATGAAAAAAATATATATATCTGAAGTCTGGGTGTAATTAAGTCTGTAGGGGTGTCTTAACACATGATGCCCTAAAGCCAACTGGTTTGGGAGCCACCGACCCAAAACTCGCTACATAGACGGAAGGTATTGTATATAAATAACACACGTATAACGCAAGTGCACGTATCGTTCAAGTAGTATAAAAATATCGATCCCACGAGGACTTAATTCCTACTATTGTTATTAATTATTGAATCTATTTATTTACAAATATCTAATTGAGGGTGAAGAGAATGATTGTTTGATTGATTTGGTTTATTGTAGTTTTGCAAAATAAATAAATAAATAAAAAGACAAAAGAAAATACTAAGGAAAATAACAAAGACACAAAGATCTAGGGTTGTGAATCATTCTAATATCTTTTAAAAGATGAAGTGGTTATTTTATATTTGGGTAATAAATCAGTTTACTAACCTGAAACACGAAATTATGCAAAAGCCTCTGACGATGGTCAGACGCAAATACCCAGTTTAACCCAATTGAACCATAGTCTATGTCAACCAAATTATCTGGATTCATTAAGTTTAAGTTCCAATTATGGCTACCCCCGCCCGAAAGGTATATGTCTATCCTGTAAGGAAATCTATTAAAGGGTTATCTATCCTCAAGGAAGATCGTGGGCTATTTAAGTCTAAGGCTGAAACCTAAAAGCCCTATGTCTAGTTCATTTTAGATTTACCACATCAATCTTTTTGGTGATCAGACAACAAGAAGCATTAAGCTTAAGACTTAATAGTAAACCTTTAAATTACCCAAACTACAAAATAACCCATTATAAACCGGTGATATTAGAATTCATCACAACCCCAGATAACTAACACATAACTAGGGCTAGTAAAAACTTAAAAAAAAAAAGACATAAAGTAAATACTGAAAATTAAATACTAAAAGTAAATTGTTGAAAAGTAAAAAAAAAAAAAAAGTGAAAAGTAAAAAGTAAAAAGTAAAAAGTAAAAAGTAAAATAAAAGTAAAAGAAAATTACTATAAGTAAATTGCTGAAAGTAAATAAAGTAAAAGTACAATAAAAGAAAATGTTGGGGTTAGAGGATCAACTTTTATTATTACTATTTAGAGGCAAAATTTTGCCTATAAATACCAAGCCATTTCATTTGTAAAATTCATACTTTCTTCTAAGGAATTCCTTAAGAATACTAAGAAGATTGTATCTTGTTTGTTTATTTACAGCTTTCAGTAATTAATTTCCGCTTTCGCACTTTCTTTTCTTTACTTTTCAGTTTTTACTTTCCGCAATTTACTTTTATGCACAGTTCTTTTCTTTATTTAATTTTCAGTTTTTTTACTTTATGTCTTTTATTTTATTTAAGTTTTTTTTACTACCCGTAAATATATGTCGTAACTAAGCCAGTTATCTGGGGTTGTGATGAAATCCAATATCACCGGTTTATAAGGGGTTAAATTATAGTTTGGGTAATTTAAGGTTTACTTATTAAGTCTTAAGCTTAATGCGTCTTGTTAATTGGCCACTAATAAGATTGATGTGGTAAATCTAAAATAAACTTGACAAAGGAATTTTAGGTTCAGCCTTAGACTTAATAGCCCACGATCTTCCTTGAGGATAGATAACCCTTTAATAGATTCCTTACAAGATTAGAATATATCTGTCGGGCGGGGGTAGCCATAATTGGAACTTAAACTTAATGAATCCAGATAATTTGGTTGACATAGACATATGGTTCAATTGGGTTAAACTGGGTATTTGCGTCTGACCATCGACAGAGGCTTTTGCATTAATTAGTGTTCCAGGTTAGTAAACCGATTTATTACACAAACATAAAATAACCACTTCATCTTTAAAATGATATTGGAAGAAATCACAAACCTAGATAGTTTTTAATATTGAATTTTCTTAAAAACCTACTTTCGAACAATTTTATTTACTTGTTTTTAAAATTTAGAATCATCACCATTTCAAATCAATTAAACAACCTGTTAGATACTAGTAATCATTTGACTTCATGAAATTAATAGATTAGATATTAAGTCCTCGTGGGATCGATATTTTTATACTACTTGAACGATACTTGCGCTTGCGTTATACGTGTGTGTTTACGCCGGTCAAGTTTTTTGATGATTTGATAATTTTTATTAATTATTTATTAATTTATATTTTGCTCTGAAAATGATTGATAATGACTTTAATAATTACACACCACACACTTCTGGATGGTTCATCAATTTCGGTCATGAAATCATCAGAATTCGACATATTTCCTCTTTCAAAGTTGTAGATCTTGAGTCTTCTTTACTCTGTAACTTGAATCAGCTCAATCCGATATCGGAGTAGTAAGAGTTATGCCCAAAGTACGACAGATACGCAAAACTGGAATTTCCAAAACTGCACTTCGTCAAAAAACGCCCTTTCAAGTTTCTAATCTCCAAAAATTAATATATCAAGTCCAATAATTGCCCTTATTTGACCCAAATTTCGTCCTAAATGATTTCATTGAGTCCCGATATTATTTTATCTGCAAAATAAAAATAAAACATATAAACGTTCATCAAACCCGAGAAACTAAACACAAAATATTAAGTGAAAGGGGCGGTAAATATTGATAATTTTCCGTTCATCACACCCCCAAACCTAACATTTTGCTAGTCCTCGAGCAAAATAAAAATAAAATAAAAATAAAATTAAACTAAGCCACTTTCGTAGGGATCACGGTTGCATTTAGCGTATGCAACAAGCCTTTAAACCCCTAGGTGTCCCCAGTGGACGAGTTGTAGTCTCGTGAGGGTTTACAGCAATGATACCCACAAAACATTTACAAAAGTAAAAAAGTAGTGAAACTAATGCACACAAAGCAAAAAGACAAGCGAAAGAGAATAAAGAAGTTAGTGACTAATCAGGTGAAACTTCTACTCCAAATCAACTAGTTGTTTGTTTCATTCTAAATTACCGAATAAGTAAATTCTCCGATTATTTTTACCATTCTCCATATACACAGTCGACAGAATATTAATAACTCATTTTTTGCCCACAACAGTCACAAGTGTAGTTGATAAGAGAGTAATATTTTTGTCCTAAAGTTTTATCAGAATTCACATCTTTTTGCGGCAATGGAATAATTTTTCTGATTTTTTTCTTTGATTTTTGAATTTTGACTTTTATTATATACAATACCTTCCGTCTATGTAGCGAGTTGGGTCGGTGGCTCCCAAACCAGTTGGCTTTAGGGCACCAGGTGTTAAGACACCCCTACGGACTTAATTACCCAGACTTCAGATATATATATTTTTTTCAGCATCTTCGATCCATGTAGCGAGCTTTGGGCCAGTGACTCCCAAACCAGTTGGTTTTAGGGCACTAGGTGTTAAAAACACCCTTACAGACTTAATAACTCGGATATCAGATATTTTTTTTTTTTACTCCATCACTTTTTGAGATGCTTTCTCCAATTAAACTAGAGCACTGAATATTACAAACTTTTCAAATATAGCTCATGTCCGTATGTTACTATGCATATTGATAATACCTGCCAACTGAGCATATGAAGATCCATTTTAGTCAGTTTATGGAGAATTTACAAATTAAATAATTCAAAAGGAAATAAACAAAAATTAACTTGTTTCGAAATAGGTTTGAAATACGTCTCAGGAGTGGAAACTCCTTACTCGGCTATCTCATACACCAATTTCACCTTTTAGTCAAAATACAAGCACAAAAACGCAAAAATATTTTGTAATTTTTGAAAAATTTTTAATTTTTTTGTATTTTTTTCAAAAAAAACATTTAACTAAAAACAAGATACTAATCAACTAATTTCCTCCCCCAAACCTAAATGAGACATTGTCCCCAATGTCTTAAACATTAGAAGAAGAGTTTAGAAGATAGTACTGGTTAGCTGAAACTATACAGGAAATTAAAGGTTAAGATCCAGATTAATCCGACGCTTCTTACCACGATCATTCTCGGACCATTTATCTTTGAAAGGATAGGGTCAATTTGTGGTTCAAAGGCTAAGATTTGGTCAATTAGATCCGGGGCAGTTCTGGCAGTAAAGAGGAGTTCCTTCATAGGTTTTTTGTTACGAACCCTTTCTCCGGGCATCATCAAGAAACACACAAAGAAAATCATAAAATCCTTCAACATTAAACAGCCCAATCGGTTTCTGGTGTATGTTTAAGTTCGCCCGATAGCACTATAAAAATTTCCTCCAATGTGCCCAAGCCACCTGGCAAAGCAATAAAAGCATCAGCACGGTTAATCATTTCTACCAGTCGTTCAGACATACCTGGCACAATAAGTTCTTCTCCGTTTGATGGTCCAATAAGATTCGCCTCCGCCAAGGGTTTTGGAATGATTCCCAAACTTGACTGCCTCCTTCCTGTACAGCCTTTGAAACGATCCCATAAGTCCAAGATTTCCTCCGCCATATACTAAGTGCATATTCCTTGCAGCTAAGACTCGACCCAATTCTTGTGCTGCTTTACGTATTGTGATTTAACACCAACACTAGTTCCGCAAAACACACAGATGTTTTCAACTCGTCTTCTTGAAGTGGCTTCCATGTTTTACTCTGGATGTCTTTCAAAAGTGCAATGATGAGTTGAATTTATAATACCTGAAAAGGGGAGAGTAAAAATAGCACAGTATCTTCCAAAGGACGATTAGTAGCAAAACAGTAAAATAAATCGTGATAGTCAAAAAGGTCTGGATCCTGTCGGAGAAAATAAAAAAGAGAAAACAACAAAACAAATCACAATTATTAGGAAAAGATAAAGAGATATAATATGTACAAGAAACTTAGCGGCTTGATTGACGTCTATGCGTCAGGGACAAGCTTCCCATCCAATTTTCTTATAAATTGGCAAACAGGGTCTTTTTGAGTCAGATTCCCGAGACTTAACTGTTGTCTTTCTTTTAAAAATTGTATGTGTAATTTACGAATGGCAATATGAACATATCCACTAGGATGCGTCTCAAGAGTCGAAGAAATATCATCCAAAGACTCCTTACTCAAGCCATCCCTAATGAATTTAATTTATCTTCGCGATTATTAGACACCATTCCTAAAGAACGACAACGAGTATTGCAATTCCAGCGTGCACATTTGAAACAAACACCCATTTTTTAGCTCTACATTTCTTGGCATAGGTGCTTCTTCCAAAACCAGGCAAATAAGAAGTACAAGATCAGAATACTCACCTGCTAATCGAACTCGTGCTTCGATTACCCAACGAATGTCATTAGGAATACCATGGATCATTAGTAGTCTCATCATTTCCAAGCGAGCTTTGTAAACTTTCATCAGAGAATTTTGAGGGAGAGGGAAATTGCTTGTGAAGATTTGCGAGAACTTCTTCCATCTTGAAATGACTAAACCTGCAAAAAAAAATAAACACACAAAAATAAAACACACCCAAATCACAATATAAACAATTGCATGGGTTGCCTCCCTGCGAGCGCTAAGTTTAACATCGACAGCTAGACGTGACTTCTCGAACGTTAGGCTGGATCTGAAAGTGTGACACTTTCTTTTTGTCGCTCAAATGATTCTCCCCAGTAGTGCTTAACACGCTTGTTTTTAACCTTGAAAGTTTTGTTGGAGTCAGGATCATGTATCTCAACGGCTCTATCTGGTAAAACTTGGTGATCACAAATGGACCTGACCACCGTGATTTTGGCTTCCATGGGAAGAATTTCACCCTTGATTTGTTTAACAGTACCTTCTGCCCTGGTTCCAATTGTATGCGCACTAACTTCTCATCATGTCTTTTCTTTGCCTTTTCTTTGTACAATTTGGCATTCTCAAAAGGCTGATTGTGGAATTCTTCCAATTCGTTGAGCTGGTGGAACTTTTCTCTTCTGTTGCTTGTAGTGCAAGAATTGGCTTTTTCAGTGCAAAGCGCTTTATTTTCAGGCTCCACAGGCAATTGACATGTTTTAAGTTTGTCAGTAGAACTTTGTCTTTCATCAGAGTTCTGATGGTACTATGTATCACATCAAGTCTGAAACATTCCTCCTTCTTTTCATCATCTGGGAAATTCATGGCCTTGAAAACATTGAATGTTACTTCTTGGTCCTTTACCCTCATGGTTAATTCTCCTTTTTGTACATCAATAATGGTTCGACCTGTAGCCAAGAACGGTCTCCAGAGGATGATTGGCACGTCTGCGTCTTCCTCCATATCAAGGACAATAAAATCTGCTGGGAAAATGAATTTGTCAACCTTGACCAGCACATCCTCAACTACGCCTCTTGGGAATACGAGCGTTCTATCAGCAAGTTGTAGTGAGACTGAAGTTGGCATTGTTTCTCCAATGTAATTTCCTGAAAATAGAAAAAGGCATCAAGTTAACACTAGCACCTAAATCACATAAGAGCCTTACCAAAGTCATGTTCTCCTATGGTGCAAGGAAGGAACAGTGAAACTGCCAGGATCTTTCAACTTTGGGGGAAGTTTCTCTGAATGATGGCGCTGCATTCTTCTGATGATAATGTACTGTCTCGTAATCCACAATCTCCATTTCGTGAAAGAATGTCTTTCATGAATTTGGCATAGCTGGGCATTTGTTCCAACGCTTCTGCAAATGGAATGTTGATATGCAGCTTTTTGAAGATCTCCAGGAACGAGAAAACTGCTTGTCCAATTTGTTCTTCTGAAGACGTTGAGGAAAAGGTGGAGGTGGAGGAGTGATCTGTTCTTTTTCCTTTGCTTCTTTTTCCTCCATCTGTTGCTTTGTTTCTTTTGGAATTCCTCAGCAGTTGTTTTGGCTCCAACATCTTTGTTGATTTCAGTACCGCTTTTTAACATGATGGCATGACATTGCTCCTTCCCATGTTCCTTGGATTTGGCTCTGTTTGCTAGGAAGGGTACCTGGCGGTCTGTAACTCTGAGCATTGGCCAATTGTCCAATTTGATTCTCCAGTGCTTTAATAGAAGAGATTGACTTTGAATTAATGCTGCATGAGATTGAAATATAGCATCATATCTTACTGTTGAGAGTCGTGTTTTGCTTCTATCTTTTTCAAGTAGGTCAATACTTCTGTTATTCCTGTTCATTTGCATGTCCTGGCCTTGTTCTGTTGTTGGAATTCAGGGTGGTGGATAGTTTTGCTGTTGGCCTGAATTGTTGCTCCATGATAAATTAGGATGATTCCTCCACCCTGGGTTGTAGGTGTTGGAATATGGATTGTTCCCCTGTCTGTTGAAATTGTTGACATAATTCACCGTCTCTTCAAGTTGGTTTGGTTCTGGTGCTCCTCCATAGTGAACTTGCGGTTCCAGCGATGTTCACAACTTGCGTGCTAAGTGTTTCTAGAATTTGCATATCTGATCCAGCCTGGTATTCACTGCTTGTATTTGCTCCAACTTCATAAATTCCTGCAATTCTTTGGATCATGCTCCTTTCTGTTGGCCATAAAGAATTGTTGTTGGCCATTTCTTCAATTAAGTCTCAGGCCTGATCTTCTCCTTTTGCCATCAAAGCTCCTCCAGCAGCAGCATCAATTGTGGTTCTTATTATTCCAGAAAGTCCATTGTAGAAGGTTTGGACTTGAAGCCATTTTGGATCTCATGATGAGGACATTTCCGGAGTAAATCTTTGAATCTTTCCCAAGCTTCGCAAAGGGATTCTGAATCTTGTTGCATGAAGGATGTGATGTCATTCCTTAACTTTGCAGTTCTGGCTGGTGGAAAGTACTTTGCAAGAATTTGGTGGCTAAAGTGTTCCAAGTTGTGATGGAACCTGCTGGTAGTGAATGTAGCCAAGCTTTAGCTCTGTCCTTCAGGAGTATGGAAAAATCGCAAATCGCAGTTCATTGCTCTTCAGCTGCTCGGTTGTAATTGAAAGTGCCGCAAACTTCCAGGAAGTTACTGATGTGGGCATTAGGATCTTCAGTTGCATTTCCTCCAAACTGAACTGACTGCTGATCATCTGAATGCAAGTTTTGATGTCACCCGCATTGGCTGGTAAGGGAGGAAAGTACAATACATGAAATGAGTCTGTCAACCACCGGAATGGTTCTGTCTTTCTAGGAATTGGTGGTGCAACCTCCAAAGGTTCAGGTTCCATGTTAACAATTGCTTCTTGTCCTTCTCGCCTTTCCCTTCTCAACTGTCTGATGGTTCTTTCAATTTCTGGGTCAAGCGGTCGGAGTTAAAGCTTCTGGTTCGTCTCATGAAAAGATCTGAGAACCTGAAACACAAGAAAACAAAAACAATAAGTAAAAAGAAATTAGATACAAGTAAAGGTATCTAACCTCAAAACTAATAATAAAAGATAAATAAGTCCCCGGCAACGGCGCCAAAAACTTGACCGGCGTAAACACACACGTATAACGCAAGCGCACGTATCATTCAAGTAGTATAAAAATTTCGATCCCACGAGGACTTAATATCTAATCTATTAATTTCATGAAGTCAAATGATTACTAGTATCTAACAGGTTGTTTAATTGATTTGAAATGGTGACGATTCTAAATTTAAAAACAAGTAAATAAAATTGTTCGAAAGTAGGTTTTAAGAAAATTCAATATTAAAAACTATCTAGGGTTGTGATTTCTTCCAATATCATTTTAAAGATGAAGTGGTTATTTTGTGTTGGGTAATAAATCGGTTTACTAACCTGGAACACGAAATTATGCAAAAGCCTCTGTCGATGGTCAGACGAAAATACCCAGTTTAACCCAATTGAACCATATGTCTATGTCAACCAAATTATCTGGATTCATTAAGTTTAAGTTCCAATTATGGCTACCCCCGCCCGACAGGTATATTCTATCCTGTAAGGAAATCTATTAAAGGGTTATATATCCTCAAGGAAGATCGTGGGCTATTAAGTCTAAGGCTGAAATCTAAAATCCTTTGTCAAGTTTATTTTAGATTTACCACATCAATCTTATTAGTGGCCAATTAACAAGACGCATTAAACTTAAGACTTAATAAGTAAACCTTTAAATTACCCAAACTATAATTAACCCCTTATAAACCGTGATATATGGATTTCATCACAACCCCAGATAACTGGCTTAGTTACGACATAATTTAGGGGTAGTAAAAAAACTTAAATAAAATAAAAGACATAAAGTAAAAAAACTGAAAATTAAATAAAGAAAAGTACTGTGCATAAAAGTAAATTGCGGAAAGTAAAAACTGAAAAGTAAAGAAAAGAAAAGTGCGAAAGCAGAAATTAATTACTGAAAGCTATAAATAAACAAACAAGATACAATCTTCTTGTATTCTTAAGGAATTCCTTAGAAGAAAGTATGAATTTTACAATGAAATGGCTTGGTATTTAAGCAAAATTTTGCCTCCATCAAATCATCATCAAATTCTCCACCAAATCCATTATTAATTTCTCCACTAATTGCTCCAACAAATCCATAATTGCTCCACTAATGGCTTATCTTGTTTGGTGATGATTGATAATTTTTATTAATTTTTATTAATTATTATAATTTATATTTTGCTTTGAAAATGATTGATAATGACTTTAATAATTAGACACCACACACTTGTGGATGGTTCATCAATTTCGGTCATGTAATCATCAGAATTCGAAAATATTTCCTCTTTCAAAGTTGTAGATCGTTGAGTCTTCTTTAATCTGGAACTTGAATCAGCTCAATCCGATATCGGAGTAAGACGTTATGCCCAAAATACGACAGATGCGCAAAATTGGAATTTCCAAAACTGCACTTCGTCAAAAACGCCCTTTCAAGTTTCCAATCTCCAAATTAATATATCAAGTCCAATAATTGCCCTTATTTGACCCAAATTTCGTCCTAAATGATTTCATTGAGTCCCGATATTATTTTATCTGTAAAATAAACTAAAACATATCAAAACGTTAATCAAACCCGAGAAACTAAACAAAATATTAAGTGAAAGGGGCGGTAAATATTGATATATTTTCCGCTCATCAATGTTCAATCGAGTATACGAAGTCCTATATCATTGTCTTTATTTTATATACATTGTAATGCGCATGGGCTTATTATGTTGATCTAAAGGTCCTCCATTTGAGGTAAGAAAAGTCTAAAAAGCTACCTTTACGATAATACTTTATCGCGCCTTTCATTCCGTTATTTGCTTTCTATATGTCATCTCCTTGCATAATCATGCATCATATTACAATGCGCATGGGCAAATCAAGTTGGATTAAAGGTCCTCCATTTTATGGGATGAAAGCCTAAGGGCTACCTTGGCCACGATTGTTTTACCGCACCGGACAAAGCACGTTCGATTGGATGTGAAATACGTTCAGTCGGACACTTGAGGTCCTATATAGATGTAGGCATATATTGCGTCTCTTTTCTTTCACCCTATTTATTTATCTTCTTTTGCATCGCATCATGGCACGTTTATCTTAATGTACAATTGCCTATTTAGTTATCTCTTTGCATTATGCATCGAATTGCTCTCTTCATTATGCATGCTTGTGTAATTATTATTTACTTGTGTTTTCGTATGCGTAAGTACAATGTGTTTATGAAATTATACGTTTGCCGTTATTCTGTTTTACTTTTATGAGTGCTTGTACTCTTATCATTTACTTATGTTTCCGTATCCATGAATATAATGTGCTTATGAAATTGTATGTTTACCGTCATTCCGATTTACTTTTAGGCATGCAAACTTAGATATAGGTTATATGTAAATTTAGATGAGCTTTATTTTTATGCACATGAACTTAGAAGTAGATTATCCTTGGAAATATATGTTGCATAAGCTTGGTTAGATTATTGTACAAATCATTTCATTACAAGTGGCATAAGTAAGGGACCATCCCGAACCCAACTGTTTAAGGTCTTCCCTAGCGAGGGGTGAGTACGACCTTAAATCAGTTTCCCGATTCACACTGGGTCGCGACTCCATGTTGTTTCTCCAGTTTAGTTCCCCCGTGGGCCTGTACTCCAAACTAGGCCACGAGCCTAGAACAGCATCATCAATATCTGTGTCCTACAATAATTATCTATAACAATAACTTAAAACAAAAGCTTCTAACGCCCTAAAGCGTAAAATGTAAGTCTGATATGAAAATATAAAAAGAAATCAATCAAGTAAAAGAGAAAGTGTCCACTCACTGTGTTTGAGCCTAGCTGGCACCAGATTCTTGATCAAGGAAAATACAGTTTCCTGTGAATAATCTACGATCAGAACTAAATTAGAATCAATTCGTAGTAAAATAATCTCGATACTCTTGGTACTTAAAGATTCATCCAAATTATTCTCAAGACTTATGATGGTTAATATTTGGCATAGGAGTCTAACACGCTAGGGAGGAACTAGGGCTTAAAAGTGGTTTCGGAAGAATTTTGTCTCGCGTCGCACAGTCCCTATGCATCCTAACGCGCAACGCCTAATCCCCAGATCTAGCTCGTCCTCTTGGAATTCCTGTAAAACAAATACTGGGAATGAGGGGTTAGATCGTCCTACAATCTAAGTGAGTGGACTATAACTGAAAACTGATGTAAAAGTCTTTTGACTTCAAAATCGTATTTTCAAAATGTCTTTCATTGAAGTCTTTCTTTCTCAAACTTCATCTTTCTGAAAACTATCTTTGAAACTCTGGTTTTTTGAAAACTGTTTCTGAAAATCTAGTTTATGAAAACTATTTGTCAAAAATCTAGATTCTGAATTCTGTGTACTGAAGCTCTGAAAACTGTGTATGAGAATCTGAAAGCTAAAAACTTTTTTGAAAGATGTATCTTTGTCTGAAAACCTGGACGTATGAGGGGGTTACGTATCGTCGTCCCTCCCATACGACTAACAAGAGCCAGCATTGCAAATCCATGACTTTGGGGCGTTATGTATCTCCGTCGCCTAAAGCATGTCACTACTGTTTCAGAAACTGGTGGTCTTGGGGCGTTACGTATTGCTGTCCCCCAAGCCACAAACTGAAGCTGGGGTGTAGATTTATGCTACCGCCCAAGCTCTGAAATCAGGATTTCGGGGATCTGTCAACCCTAGTCCTGCTCGAGGACATGAGAATGTCTCTTCAGTCCTCCACATATGCGCATGTCTCTGTATCCGTAAATTCCAACTATGTCTCTGCAATAGTTACATTGTGGGGTGAGGTTTTACCTTATGCCCCGAAAACATAAAAATCGTACTTTAAATCTTAAAATTGTAAACACTATTTTCTGAAAATCATTTTCTTTCTCAAAGCATAACTATATATAACAATAACTAAAAACAAAAGATTCTAATGCCCTAAAGCGTAAAATGTAAGTTGATATAAAAATATGAAATAGAAATCAAGTAAAAGAGAAAGTGTTCACTCATTGAGTTCCGAGCCTAGCTGGCACCAGATCCTTGATCAAAGGAGAATACGGTTTCCTGCGAATAATGTACAATCAGAACTCAATTAGAATCAAATCGTAATAAAATAATCATGATACACTTGGTACTTAAATATTCATCCAAATTATTCTCAAGGCTTATGATGGTTAAAATTTGGCACATGATATGTGATCGGACTGATATGAGGCCCTAAGGGTGGTTTCTAACGTGCTAGGGTGGAATTGGGGCTTGAAATTGATTTCGGAAGAATTTTATCTCGTGTCGCGATGTGCAGCCCCTCTGCGTCATGATGCGTAACGCCTAATCCCCAGATCTGACCTTTCCCTCGCGTCATGACAAATAGATTTTATGCGTCATGACGCACAGTCGATTTCCAGGTTTCTGGTTCTTCTTCTTACATGTGTTTTCCACCTAAAAACATCCTTAATACTTCTATTATTCTTCCAACACACAATCCATCAATTTACATCAATCCTACACATTTTAAATTCACAATTCATCATCATTAACTTCTAATCAAATAACAATTCATTACCCCAAATCAAGCTTTAAACCTTTCAAACTCTAATACTTTCTCCATAATTAATTTCTTTTCCTAAATTACCATAAGGAATTTGATATCAAAATCTTTGTATAAACCAACTTATCAAACTTCAAATTCACCAATTCTATGTCAAATTACATAAATAATTCTCCAATCTCAAACTTCTTATTCTTTAACTCAACCTTTAAAACTTCAAAATTGGGTATTTAACTCATTAATCATTTTAATTACTCTACAATCACAAATACACAATCCGTATCATGCTAATATATCCATTCCATCTCATATTTTTTAAAACTCAACAAATTAAAATCTGGGTCAAGGTTTCTTACCTCTTTGTTTTTGATCTTCTTTACTTTCTAAGCCTCCTAATCCATATTCATCTTCTTCTCCTTGATTTTTGTTCTCTTTTCTTTCTTCTCATTCTTTCTCTTCATTTTCTCTTTTTCTCTTCCTCTTATTCCTTTCACGGCAATGGCTTCTTTCTCTCCCAATTTCATTTTTTCCACTTTAGGTATATTGAATAGTATGCCTTTATATACTATGACCCTTTTGACATTTGGAATTATGAAGAAAAGTCTAGAAAGTTTAAGATTTATCAATTTGATCCCAAATTTACTATTCATCCATAATTTGACTTGCATTATTGACCCAGTTATGACCCAAATTTGGAAACATGTTTATTACGGAAGTTGTAGGTCTCGATCTCCACTTTTGACGATATAAAATCCATAAAAATTAGAGATCATATGAAAAAGTTAAGCCCAAAATACTATAGACGGTGCAAATGGAATACGATACAGTTTCTACCCCCCGAAACTTCAAGAAATTTACCGATCATTCCCAAAGTATTCTCACGATTGTATTTGAATCTTATCAATATTTATTTCTCATGCTTTCATTCCGTACATGAAAATATCGCTATAGGAAGTATTAAAAACTTCCGGTCGTTACAGCAAATACGTTGGCAGTAAGCTCTTAGTAGCAGTGAAATCTGAACATGTTAAAATTTTTGGTTTATAAAATATGTTTTGGACCCCAGTTGGCCAATCTGTAAAATTCTACATAACTAGACACATATGAAAGCAATATATCCAAAATTTAATATTTTTAGACCTAAGATGAGACCGGATTGAAGTTTTGAAGTTACACAACTTGCTGCCCCTATGCCAGTTTTTCAGTTGGATAACACCTGAACTTTAGCTTATAACTTGAATTTTTATAGTTGGAATAAAGATCCATAAATTTTTGGATAAACTAGATACATAAGGAAATAACATATCCAAAAATCAAAATTTTTGGACTTAGAATGAAGCCAAACCAAATTTTTCAAAATTGATGCGACTACACCTAGTTTTTTTCTAAAGAGTCCCTGAATCATGGTTTAGAGCTTGCGTTTCCATAATTGAAAATGAGATTCGTAAAATTCCACAAAAAATAGACACATGAAGGTCATTTTTATTAAAATTTCAGCCCTAGTTTCCCTCGAAGTATATTCTATGATTTGTATTCTAATTAAGTTACCTACAAAATTTCATCGTATGAACCTTAAATTCCTTTGGAGACGCAAAAGAATACTAACCAGATCCTAAAATATATAAGTGGATGCTTTGTTTTATGTTTTCTTGACTGATGCTTTAAAATTATTTTCACGTTTTGAGGTTTTAAATTGATGAAAAATATGCATGATGATTATATGTTTTATTCTTAGCGTTTGTTCAATGTTTCATTATTTCTAAGTTTTTTACAAGTTTCCACTGAGATGCCAGATCAATGATATGTTTCCGCCCTGATGCTTCTTGTATATTTTTCATATTTTTTTGACTTATCATATGTTTTCACCGGGGTGCTTGTTAGGATCTCGTCCATAAAAAATGTATTGACCCACTACCTTGTCGACAATGGATCGTTCGTTCCTCGCTCAGTCTATGCACGCGACTTGGACGTTGAGCGCTTATATGTTTTTGATGACACATGCATGAAAAATGGTTTATGAACATGTTTTAGAATTTCTTTTTGTTTTTTTTTTATTTTGGGTATCCACTCATCAGGTCGTTCTGACAATCTAACCCCCGCAAACCTATAGTTTATTTTGTATGTAGCCTTATCTGCTGAGCCATAGCCGAATAGGAGCCTGAGATCTAGGAATTAAGTTTACTACAGTCATTAGAGTATGGGTCTATCATGCTTAGTTTTTTTTGTTCACATTCAGATAGAATGCAAGTATGTCGGTTGAGTAAAGTGTGAATGTATATAATGTTATTTAAATGAAGTATAAGTATTTATTTAAGTCAGTAATTTATTCATATAGTACTAGTTGATTTATTAAATTGGTTTAATAAATATTTGTTATAGTAACATAGTCTAGAAAGTTTATAAATGGTTATAGGCTCGGGACGGTGGTGATGATTCCATTACATATCGGTAACATCTCCGCACTGGGGGTGTTATAAATATGGTATCAGAGCATGGTCTTGGGGTCAGTGACTACAATAGAAGGGTGATAGTGTCTTATGTATTTGGTATTCCCGGGCTACCCATATATAAGGGGTTACTCTCCAGTATCATCGATCATTGTGTAAGCCTAAGATCCACCTTAGTAAAGAATATCTTATACAAATAGTTTGTTTCTTTCGAAAGCATTTTTCCAAAAATTGATATGAATCAGATATATGAATATGTGGCAAGGTGCCGAAATACGTCGAGAGTTAGTTACTCCTTTCATTAAGTAATAGTGGGATAGTAAGCTGAAACTATTCAAGGAATAAATGGGAAAGAATCCTTGAGGCTTACTAGTTGCCTATGATAAGCAAGTAGAAAATTTAGTCTAAGTATCGACCAGATGACGTAACATAGAGAAACTGACACACTAGTAGCCGAACTAAAATCTATTACTAAATCTAAAGCACAAGTAGTGCTCTCATCCTCATTGTAGCATTTTTTTTTGGGCTCACCAGGCAATACACATATTATTTAAACGATAATCTTTCTATTCTTAACAAATGAAGTTTATCTTTTACATCTTAACCTCTTTATAAACCCTAAGATCCCTCATAAGGAGGAACTAAAAGCGCATTGTTGGGTTATTAACAGTGAAGATTATTCACTCTTGAAGCAAGAATTTTCTAAATGTTTATAATTTTATCGGGGGGATGAGTTTATCCAATAGTTTTGGTATTATCTTACGTTGAGTATTAGTTGATGAGGACAATAGAAATTGATGAGTTACAATATAAGAAACTCGTAAGTTTTATTTCTCTTTGTTTAACCCTCATTGGCAAAAGCCTTCAAATGGTACCCATAGGTCAATCACTTACTTCAATTATTACTCTTTCTGTGCTATCCAAGAAATGAGCTTTAGATCGATAGAATTTCGTATCAAAAACTTGATCTTGACTGGACAAATCAATAGAAAAACCCAACAGATAAGCCTTTATAAATCTTTAAAGCAAATACTGGTTATCAAAGACTATCGAAAGGTATGTACATCGGTTTTCATAAAAATGTTTCCCAAAAATGGAAAAATCAACATAAGAAACTCGCAAGTTTTATTTCTCTTTGTTAACCCTCCTTGGCAAAAGCCTTCAAATGGTACCCATAGGTCAATCTCTTACTTAAATTATTACTCTTTCTGTGCTATCCAAGAAATGAGCTTTAGATTGATAGAATTTCCTATCAAAAACTTGATCTTGACTGGACAAATCAAGACAGACAAACCCAGCAGATAAGCCTTTATAAATCTTTAAAGCAAGTACTGGTTATCAAGGACTATCGAAAGGTATGTACATCGGTTTTCATAAGAATGTTTCCCAAAAATGGCAGAATATGATATGTAAATTGTATGCTAAGGGCATTAACTAGTAAGATGAAGTTTTAGATAAGTACGAGCCTAGGTTATAGAGATGAATATCATTGTTTCCAAGATAATAGTCGATAAGAATACGTGGGCAAAGATCATTGAAGTATAACCACAAGTTCAGTATAGTACTAAATTTGCACAATGCCCTATTTTGGAGACCCACATTAGTAAAATGAAAAGTAATGGTGTACGATTAATATAACAAAACTAATAAATTTTGATAATTCCACCCACCGTAATACGTTTACCTTAAATGTGAAATATAATAATCTGATAGCTTGAGACTAGGATCAAGAGAACCCTAACAACAAACCTACATTTAGCACTACTCTTGCAAAAGCCCTCCATTCTATTATAACCCAGTAAGCGTTAGCATCCCCTGCGTTATAGATCAATAGCAAATCTCACCAAAGACATTCGGATCTACAGAATGAGTTATTAAGCTTGTTCCTTGTAGAAGAGATCAAGACCTGTATAAGCTCAATTTTAAGCATGTTGTTTAAAGTAATTTCTCCATATAGAATGATCATGTTATGACTTAAGTTGGCTGAAGATGCAAATATGATATGACTCTTATATATATACTTCGACATATCTCATTAAAAGACCCTAGTGTTATCTGGAATATTAATGATGAGATCTTTTGGTATGTGGAATATGATACAGATACTATCAAGAAGGAATAAATGTCGTCAAAATTAAGGAGCGGTTTAGTAAAATGTGTAAAGGATGATGATTTCCTTTCAAAAATGAATATAGGTCTGGGTGGTACCAATTTAGCATGGAGACCAGTGATACTCTGGAAATAATATTTTGGGGTTAGCTAGGAACAACATAAACTATTGTCAATATCCTAAACATAGAGGAATGCTTACAGTCTCTGTGAATAAAATGAATAATATAACCAAGCCTTTCTAAGATCGCTCGAATTATCAACACCACGAATACCTTATCATGTCTTCACAACGAATAACGACATATATAATATTTTTGAATTATGTCCCATGTTTTCAAAAGAGATTCTAAACATCATCGGAGAGAACTCTGACATGAATTATTAAATATGGAATAATATAGATCCCCAAGGATTGTGATAGTATAAGATAAGTAGTGATCGATTGTGTATGAGATAATGAGTGATATTGTTAGGGCAAATGGAATACCGTCGATTTTTTAGTAGATATATATATATATATATATATATTGTTGTTGATATTTTGGAGTTGTTTGGAGAAAAAAATTAAGTGGGAATGTGGAAATGTTGTATGATTCATAAATTAATAAACCTTATACAACTAGAGAGGTGATGGATTTATAATGTATGTGATTGGGTTGTGGTAAGATGGTTATTATAGCTTAGGATATTTATAGTGATGGTTTCATCCATGTTGATATGTGTGAATGGTGACTTAGTAGGGTTGTTAGAGAGCAAAAAAGTTTCAAGAATTTTCAGTAGAGGAAAGTAGGATTGATATCCGGATTGAATCCGGGGTATAAAAAAATTTTGAAAAAAGAAGATCAGATAGTTCCTAGCAATAGAACCTTGGTGAAAAAGGGAAGTTTTAAAATCAAAGGTGAGCAGCGTGTGCGACTACAGCACACATAGGTAGAGAGACCACTACAATTGAAAGGATTTTCAAGACTAATCTCCACCATCCCAACTCTTGATAGACAATAGCAACAAAGAGGGATTTTGTTGTCTCCCTCAAGATATTTTCAGGAAATAAGTGAATCTGTAATGGAAGGAGATCGAAACATTAAAACCTTTATATATAGTACAAGAGCAGAATAGAAGAGGATAATAGCTCTAAGAAAAAGATTTGGGAGAGAAGCGGTCTAGATGAATCAATGAAAAGAGAAATTATTAATCAAGGAATAACACAATACAACAGAACTAACTTTAGACATAACTAGGGACACGTAAAATATAATGTCCTTCGGATAAGGAGACAGAGACATAAACCATAGAAGTTCCAAGTATAATATAGAACAGAAAAGAATGTAAAGGATAGCAAATAAAATGATTAGAGGTGAAATTATCGAGGTAAGACGAGAATAGGGAAAAATACTAGATAAACTATGACAGAGGTATATAAGTACCAGAATAAACATTCGATGGTTAAGTTTAATAATAGTACGAAATAATAAGCTTTCTCAATGTCAAGAAAAGATTGGAAACAAAAGGAAGGTAGCGAGTATGACCAATGAATTCCTATGCAATATACATAACTAAGAGACAGGTAAATTACGACCTGGAACACAATTATTGTGATATAACGTAGAGACAGTCAAAGAAATTAGGTATATAGATACTGTTGAAATGAAGATAACACCTGACGGAATACGAATATTGGGATAACTGCAAGTAGGATATTTTTAGTGCAATCAAGCTAAGAAGAACAACCAGTAAAGGATAGTTAACGGGATCTATAGTAGCAATGACTTTAAAGATATGAAAGACTTAAACACTAATCAGAACTGAGTCACCAATGTCGACATTAGTAGTAAGCTAGAAATACATGAAGAAATTAACTATGAGTTATAAGAACTTAGAGGATGGAGCCTATAAGTAGTTAGAGGTTAGTGAGAGTAATAAACAAAGCTAAGCGGTTAAGTCAAGAATTGAATCCCAAGATCAGGTTGAACATGTGGAACTAGAAATGTATTAAGTATGATTTTTTTTTCCGTAGCAACAAAGATTATCTTTGTGTATATTTACCCCATAGCTATGGTAGAATGTGAAGAAACCTAATTATAGGAAAACATAATTATTTTTAAAGACGTGAAGGCATTAGTTAAGAATAAATTGAATATAAAGGAGTTAGATTATAATAAGGATGTGAAAAAGGTCTAACCATGGAAGATATTAGTATAACCAAAGATTCGAAAGTACCAGGAATCAAAAAATATGAAAAGATAAGTAAGAAAGGTAGGTGTAGTAGTACACTATTTTACGGATATTATTAGGAGCATTTTAAGTAACACAGTCTTTTAGTCAAATTAGTAATGCTTTAGGTACTAAAGTTGCATAATAGATTCAAGAGTAGTGGAGAAACCTTGCCATTCGACCAAGTGTACATGACGTTACCTATTAGTTTGTATGTTTTATTAATAAAGGAACTTCCAAGGATCAAATGGGTGATAGATTCAGAACATATGTCCATGCAAAGGTTGAATAGAGTATACTAAGAAAATATATCCCAGGAATTATAATATTGAGGTGTTGAATATGAAATCAGAGGATTAGTTAAAGAAAAGAAAGGTAGCAGATACATTGGGATACTAGAATCAAGGTAGACTCAAAAGTAGGACTTTAGAAGGGGATTCGAAGACGATTCCTAGTTAAGGAGGGAGAATTTGTAACATCCCGGTAATCCTGATGACCATTACAGGCCACATGGTACATGATATAAATTATATACGGACACGTATACACTTATGAAATGACTTCTTGGACATTTGGAAATTTCTCACAATTCCGATACAGAATTCGTTCTAAGATTAAAATCGAACAGCCCATGGTATTTGGGCCATAACGTTTTCATACGATCTCCTATTTTTATGAACTTTATATCACCGAAAAGCTAAGTTTGAGACCTATAATGTTCGGGTCAAATATGTTTCCAAATGCAAATCAGAAGCACGTCAACAATGGAGAGTTTCGTGGCTGCTACAGTAGAATTCGGGAATAGTCTAGACTTGGAGTAATATGGCTCATTTATAGCCACCCATTTCATAATGAAAATTAACCTATTTGCATATAAAAAGGGCAATATTCCCTCATTTTCAAAAGTGAAAATGTGGAGAGTGAAATGAGAGTTTTCTCATACCAAATTTTTCATATTTCGGTTTTTATTGTGTTTTAAACATGATATTGTGCAATTATAGTGTTAAAATGTGTTCTAATAACGGCTGAACCAAATGGGTTAGATAGGGCAGTGGGAAAATATGTTGGTAGTAAGCTCTTAATAATAGTGAAATCTAAACAAGTTATAATCTTTGGTTTATAAAATATGTTTTATACACCTGTTGGAAAATCTATAAAATTCTACATAAAATAGACACATATGGA
The DNA here is from genome assembly GCA_019454045.1 of Zanthoxylum bungeanum. Taxonomy (NCBI): domain Eukaryota; kingdom Viridiplantae; phylum Streptophyta; class Magnoliopsida; order Sapindales; family Rutaceae; genus Zanthoxylum; species Zanthoxylum bungeanum. The sequence goes on from SKCR01023683.1 coordinate 28,661, forward strand.
AGTAACATATCCAAAACTTAGAATTTTTGGACTTAAGATGAGATCGAACTGGATTTTCGAAATTACGCAACTTGCTACCTCTATGCCAGTTTTTCAGTTGGATAGCCCTTAAACTTTTGCTTATAAATTGAGTTTCTGAAGTTTGAGTCAAGATCCATAAAATTTTGGATAAGATAGATACATAAGAGAATAACATATCCAAAAATCAGAATTTTTGGACTTATAATGAAAAGCCAACCAAATTATTGAAGTTAGGTGAACTACTGCGATGACACCTATTTTTTTCTGAATAGTCCCTGAATCTTGGTTTAACGCTTGAGTTTTCGTATTCGAAAATAAGATCCATAAAATCCATCATAAACTTGACACATAAAGGTCTTTTCTATTAAAATTTCAACCCTAGATTCCATCCCAATTAGTTACAATGAATTTTCGAAGTACATTTTCGTATTCTAATTAAGATACCTATAAAAGATCATCGCAAGAACCTCAAATTCCTTTTGCAAAGCAAATGAATACCAGCCAGATCCAAAAATATGTGAGTGGATACATTTTTTTTAATGTTTTTTTACTTATGTTTTAAAATTCTTTTCAAGTTTTGAGGTTTTAAATTGATGAAAAATATACATGATGATTATATGTTTTTGTCTCAGCGCTTGTTCAATGTTTTCATGATTTCTAAGTTATCTATATGTTTCTGCTGAGATGCTTGATCGATGATATATTTCCAACTCGATGTTTGTTGCATGTTTTCATGTTTGTTCTACTCATCATATGTTTCCGTCGGGGTGATTATTAGGGTCTCGTCCATCATAAATTGATTGACCTGCTACCTTGTCGACAAGGGATCGTTTATTCCTCGCTCAGTCTATGAACGTGACTTGATATGTTTTCATGCTTGATATGTTTTTGACGACACATGCATGAAAAATAGTTTATAGGTAAGTTTTAGAATTTTTTTTTGTTATTTTTAGTATCCACTCACCAGGTCGTTTAAACAATCTGACCCCCAAACCAACAGTTTGTTTTATAGGTAGCCTTATCTAATGAGACATAGCCGAACATGAGCCTAAGATCGATGAATTGAGTTTATTGCAATCACTAGAGTATGGGTCTATCACGCTAAGTTGTTGTTGTTAGCATTTAGATAAAATGTAAGTATGTCAGTTGAGTAAAAAGATAAATGTATATAATGTTATTTAAATGAAGTATAAGTATTTAATTAAGTCAGTAAATTATTCGTATAGTACTAATTGGTTTAATAAATGTTTGTTATAGTAATAGTCTAGAAAGTTTAGAAATGATTAGGGGCACGGGATGAGAGTGAGGATTCCATCACATGGCAGTAATATTTACACTGGGGGTTTTTACAGAGTTACCTTGACCTTCGTAAATTACCTGAACGGTGATGGGTTGGTGTTTAAGGCATTACGTATGCTTTGGAAACTTGAGTGCGAGAGCGAAAGTTTGAATTATCCCAATCTCTTGGACCCCCTCTCCTTTTATAGGATATGAGTAGCCTTCATGTCGGATTGGGATTCTTAGAAGAGTCATATTCCAACCCTATTAAGGAAAAAATAGTTAAATCAGGTTGAATTAGAAGTGCCTAGATACCCGGGATTATGTGTAATCCCTATGGTTTTTGGATTATACCACCGTGTTTGTAGGTGTTATATCTTGATCCGAATACTTAGTTTCCTTATTAAGAATGAATTAGTCGTGTGTAGACGGATAGACCATGTCTACTGGGGAACTGCAAAATATGAAGCAACATAAATTGGGATATTGAGTAGCATAAGTAGGGTCCATTGGAGACCTTTTAAGTCATGTAGGCTTTGTCCATTGGAGGGATGTATGATGAACTCATGGACCCATATGTTAGCTTTGAGCGTAAACTTTATTTTCCGGTGGCTGGAACCCACTTTGATTGGGCCTGGATAGTAGCCCAAGATGTCATTCTGCTATAAGTCTGATGTATAGGACTGAGATATAATGACATTTGGGTTATTGGTCTAAATTTTACCCATACGATATGTCTTATACTCTCTAAGTAAATGGGTATTTGGCTTGGAAAATATTCTACGAGTATGTCATATGGAGTCTCCATGTCGTTTGGAATACTGATGCTAGTTAGATCAGATGAAGGTCATGCAACATTTGACTGGACCAGTGGAAGATCCAAGAGTCTTCAAGATTGATTGGACTAGATGATGGTCCATTAGATTTCTGAGCCGATGAATGTCATAGAGAGTGTTCCGTCAACTGTACCGGATAGAAGGTCCAAGAGAACTTGACCCGAAGATGGTCATGGGGAATGTCCCATCTATTGGACTAGATGAAGGTTCCCGACCTGACGAAGTTCATCAGAATGTTCCGTTGACTGAATTAGATGAAGGTCTAGGATAATTTCCAGTCATATAGATTTGAAGAAGGTCCCGGGGAGTCTTCAACGTCATATGGACCAGATAAAGGTCCACGTATTTGTTGGGATATATGCCATAGTGCTTCAAATATTATAAACTAAATTGTTTATTAAAATAATAGATGCATTATTCATTTTTCGAAATTTTTTGATTTAAATAGCATATTGTAAATTGTCTTATTTACCATTTGATTACTCTAGTACTTTCAGACTTATTATATGAGTGATACACAAGAGGATTTAAGTATGAAGTTAGTAATCTAAAACAGTCCATAGAGAGCAAGCAAAGCGGGTATTTATTTATAGTTTATCTATAGTTGTGGCCCATTCTATACTTATATAAAGACCTTTATTTGGGTTCGTTCATATAGTTACATGAAAATGAAGGCATATTGTATGATGTGATCATATAGGACTAGACCAAGATAGAATTGAATATCTTATAATATCTGTTAACTGAAGAAATTCATTTTATCTACTAGATGGTCATATATAGATTGATCTTAATCCTGAGTGTACTACGAACTCCTACATGGCAGGCTATATCAATTGATTTACTAAGGTGAGGTTGGTGTAGTAGTCCCAGTCAATAACTATGTATTTTGGGGATATGGTTTGGTGTGTACCTGAGAACGTTTTATATAAACATTGATTTCACTCATTCTTACAAGAAATAGAAGAGTATCTCTCTTTAGTACTTGAACAATTAGAGAGCTCAAGTCTTTCTATTGCTTATAGAAAAATTAATATTCATAATAATTATGAATTAATTGGTCATTAGAGAATCAATGGTACTTAGGGCATAAAATAATTAAAGGGGTATAATGAACTTATAACCCGACTCTAATTATGAGATATTCGTGAAGGGCCAATCCTTATGTAATGACTATATCGATGAACACCAATGTTCGGCTTATATTTTCCATCGATGGTAGCGAGAATCTAACTTCCATTTTATAGTTGAATAACGCGAAGTTTATTATAATGACTCGAAATTTCGTAGCTCAACTAAAGTCGTGACTTGGTGACTTAGATAATTTTCTCTGAACATTAGCGGGAAATTTTAGTGATGATATAGTGGGCCCATCTCTAAAAGTTTAAGCCTAATTAGTGTTAGTATGTCATATTGGTATCACATATAGGCCTGAAACAACAATTTAAATAAATCGGAGTTAAAGGTAGACCCAGACATGGTAGGGCGCCCTAGGGTGTAGATCCAGATCATAGATCAGTGGCACAGTCCCCTGAGATAGATAGAGGATAGAGAGTCGAGTTTGTACATGAATGGGGTGTAAGAGATGATGAGGCAAGACCAGTGGTTCAGATTGATGATGCAGTAGCTGCAGGTTTGCAGTAGATTCAATGATCAGTAGAAGCTTTTGTTCAGTTGATTACCCAATAACAGTAGCCTCCAAGCCTAGAGCTGAGAACTGCATAACCTACAGCTCCTATTCCACCACCACTTATAGGACCTCCACTTAGTTCCCTCAGTTAGACTAGTTTTTATCGCTTTTCAACCAGGACCTTCCACTCTACCACATCGACCACCTCCAGTGACAATCATGTGATTCATCTACAAGGGCTGTTAGCTTCTTTGTAAGACTTTCAAAACCTACATATATATTCTCAGGATTAGAGTCATCCTTTGACCCTTATGGGAATATTAAGGAATCATATTGTATGTGCACTACCTTGGGATGTTCACCAGAGAGGGTGGTAGAGTTAGTCAGTTTTCAGTTGAGAGATGTAGCCAATACTTGGTTCATGGCTTTTCGAGATAGTCGGTGACATGGTACTCCTTCATTGACTTGGGCTTAGTTCAGTACAGCATTCATATCCAGATTTCTGCCATAGAGTTTTAGAGATGCCAGAGCTCGAGAGTTTGAGCAGTTAGGTTAGAGGGATCAGATGACAGTTTCTCTGTATGATATACAATTTACCCGATTATGCTAGTACGCCCTATATTTGGTTAGTACTAAAGAGATAAAGGTTAGGAGATTTTTTAATAGGCTTCAGAATTATTTGTTTCGATCTATCCAATTTATATAGACCACCTCATATACCAAGGTTCTGGATACTGCTCTCCGATTTGAGGCACGAGTTAGTGGGAGGTAGGCAAAAAGAGAGTCTCGGAAGAGGCCAAGATCTGATGAGAGAGTTAGACCATAGTAGAGTGGCCTAAGTAGACAGCAGCAGATGTCAGTCCATCACACTACACGTCGAGATATGGGCCGGACTCAGGGAAGCGCAGATCGTAGGCTTACTCAGAGTATCACCTCTCGTGCAGTTTCTTCTCCATCGGTAGCCTAGTCGAGTCATAGTCCCCAGTATGTACGACGTGTGGAAGATCTCATCCAGGAGCTTGTAGGATTGGGTCAAAGGTTGTTATTGATGTGGACAGATGGGTCATATGAAGAGGGATTGCCCAATACCAATAGACCATTTGCTACCTTCCAGTACTACTCCATCTGTACCCCAACCATAGTCTAATAGGAGTTTGGGAGGAGGAGAGCAGAGGTCGATAAATTGGGGCCATATAGTAGGAGGAATGGGACAATCAGTGGGTGATCGAGGACATTCTTCCACTAGTAGAGCTCAGGGTATAGTGTATATTCTAATGCCTCAGGATGCTCAGGCATCTAATGCGGTTGTCACATGTATACTATTAGTTGATTCAGTGCATGTTAGAGTATTGTTTGATTCAGGTGCTACACATTCCTTCATAATACAGTATTTTTGACCTATCTGGGTAGTGATACAGAGCCATTAGATTCACCTCTCATCATAGCTACACAATAGGGATCTTATAGAGGCTACACAAAAAGTGAAGACTTTTCTAGTTGATGTTAAGGGATACACATACTACACTGATTTTATTGTGCCAAGCATTTTGGGTTTTGATATCATATTGGGGATGGATTGGTTAGTTACATATCATATGGTATTAAATTACCGAAAGAAGACCATCACTTTGCATATTTCCAACCAACCAGTTAAAGTTTATCAGGGAGAAAAGAGTGTAGTGATCATAATTTGATATCACTGATGCAAGCATATAAGCTTCTTCGAAAGAAAAATGTGGTTACTTATTCTATGTGGCAGATAGTAGAGTGGAAGCAAATGGCATTGAGAAGATTCCAGGGGTAAGGGAATATCCTGATGTTTTCCCATATGAGTTGCCAAGCTTACCACAGGGTAAAGAGATTGAGTTATATATAGATGTAGTTTTAGGCACGCATCATATATCGATTCCTCCATATAGGATGGCCCCCGTAAAACTCAATGAATTAAAGGCACGGTTGCAAGACTTGTTGGATAAGGGTTTTATTCGCCCCTATGTCTCCATGGGGCGCTCCAGTGTTATTTATAAAGAAGAATAATGGAATAATTCGGTTGTGTATAGATTATCGACAGCTGAATAATGTGAAAATCAATAAATAAATACCAACTACCGAGGATTGATGACTTATTTGACCAGCTACAAGGGCGCAGTATTTCTCAAAGATTGATCTTCGATCAGTATATCATCATTTGAAGATTTGGGAGAGTGATACGCTGAAGATAGCCTTTCGGACCAGATATAGGCATTACGAGTTTTTGGTGATGTCGTTTGGCTTGACCAACGCCCCATTGGCTTTCATGGATTTGATGAATAGGGTATTCAGACCCTTTCTAGATCGATTTATGATAGTCTTCATTGATGATATTATGGTATATTTACATAGTGAGCAAGAGCATACCAAATATTTACATCAAGTGCTACAAATGTTGAGAAAACACAAGTTGTTTGCCAAGTTCTCTAAATGCGAGTTTTTATTGTCCAGTGTTGTATTTTTGGGGCATGTTGTGTCAAAATAAGGAATTGGTAAAGACTCCCAAAAGATTGAAGCCATTCAAAATTGGCATAAGCCTACCAATGTGATAGAGATCCGTAGCTTCCTAGGTTTGGCATGATATTATAGAAGGTTCGTAGAAAACATCTCTAGGATAGCTTCTCTGTTAACACGGCTGACCCAAAAGAATGTGAAGTTTGAGAGGTTAGATTCATGTGAGAAGAGTTTCCAGATGCTTAAGTGACGATTCATTACCGCTCATGTGCTAGCCCTGCCATCAAGATCATGAGGATTTATGGTGTACCGTGATGCTTCTAAAGTGGGATTAGGATGTGTGATGATGTAGAAGGGAAAGTTTATTGCCTATGCTTCCAGGAAACTAAAGCCTTATGAACAGAATTGTCCCACTCATGATTTAGAAATGGTAGAAATAATTGTTTCCTTGAAGATATAGCGGCATTACTTGTATGGCGAAAAATTTGAGATTTTCATTGACCACAAGAGTCTCAAGTATATTCGGAGTCAAAATGATCTTAACTTGAGACAAAGGTGATTGATTAAGTTACTGAAAGATTATGATTATTTGATTCAATATCACCCTGGCAAGGCTAATGTGGTAGTAGATTCCTTAAGCAAGAAATCCATGGGAAGTTTAGCTCATTTGCCAATTGAAAAGTGGTATCTAGCTAGGCAAATGTAGAAATGTATTCTAAATAGAGTGAGTTTTCAAGTAATAACTCAGGGGGAATTGCTGACACAGATTCAAGGTCAATCCACCCTGATGGATGAGATCAGAGTTGCCCAAGAAGTGGACCTTCAAATCTAGTATATTAGGGGAAATTAGAGCAAGGTGTGGATGAGCAGTATCATTTAGACAACGAAATTCTCATTAGGAAGCAACATAGAATTTTTGTTCCCCGGTTCAAGAATTAAGACAATCATTGTTGGAGAAACTCACGCCTCATCCTATACCATGCATTCTGGGATTATAAGAATGTATTTGTCCTTAAGGATCTTTACTGGTGGGACAAAATGAAAAAGGATGTAGTGGAATTTGTTGCAAAATGCCTCACTTGTTAGCAAGTTAAAACAGAACATCAGAGGCCTGAACGGAAGCTTCAAAGCCTAGATGTTCTTGAATGGAAATGAGAGAATATCACTATGGATTTCGTAGTTTGGCTTCCACTTACCTCGAAATGGTATAATTCTATATGGGTGATTGTGGATATATTGACCAAGTCCATGCATTTCCTACCAATAAAGTCTATTTTTTCGGCAGCTCAGTCTATTTTTGCATGGTGAACCTATCTCAATAATCTTTGATCAAGGTTCCCAGTTCACATCCAAGTTTTGGCAATCATTTCAAGAAGCTTTGGGTTCCCAACTACACTTTAGTACGACTTTCCATCCCAAATGGATGGTCAATCAGAATGGATCATACAGACTCTGGAAGATATGTTACGAGCCTACGTTATTGATTTTGAAGTAATTTCGGATCGACATTTTCCACTTATAGAGTTTACATATAACAACAGTTATCAGGCAAGCATTTAGATTACACCTTTATAGGCTTTGTATGGTCGAAAGTGCAAATCCTCAGTGGGATGGTTTGAACTTGGGGAACAAAAGTTTATTGGACCTAATTTGGTACATAATGCAGTGGAGAAAGTGAAATTGATTTGAGAAATGATGAAAACATCTCAGACTCACTAAAAACGTTATGCGGATCACCGAAGGAAAGATTTGGAGTTTCAAGTACGAGATTCAGTATACTTGAAAGTATCTCATTTTAAGGGAGTCATGAGATTCTACAAGAGAGGCAAGCTCAGCCTTAGGTATGTCACGCCGTTTCAGATACTCCATAGAGTTGGAGGGAGAACTTATGAATTAGAACTTCCACCTATCATGGATAAGACACATCAAGTTTTCCATGTATCTGATGAAGTTGGTACTTGGAGTGACAATCTGATTTTTATATTTTATTATTTATTAATAAAATAACTACATTTTTCATTCATACCTTATTTATGGTATTTCATTATGCATATTAAATTGATGTATAGATATGCTAAGAATGACATCAACCTTAGAATAGTATTGACACTAGGTGTAAACTATTCTTAAAGTAAATATTCCTAGTCGTTGGTTTTGGAATACGGTAGAATTCCTATAACCTAAAAGACTATCACATGTCTTATACTGAATTAGAGTTCCAATGGTTTAACGCGAAGTACCATGAGTTTTGGAAACTCGTACGGATATATGGGTATTCGTTGGAGCGAATACTGAATGATTTATAGGTGATTCCTAATAATTGGAAGTACAACACCACCCTCATAGGAATCCCCTCGAGTCAAGTAGCATATGTAATCCTTTGACTATAGGATAATATTATTTTTGTGTGAGATCCTCCACACTTTGATGCCATGTATTCAGAAACCTTTCATGGTCTGGCCTCTAGATGATCTTTGGGTATGGACTGATACACTCAGTAATCAAGTGCGAAGCAAGACATGATTTGTCGGCCTATATGTGTATAATAAGGGGTTTAGGTATCCATGTGAGTAAGTCACGATTCTTAAAGACTTTGGCCAAAGCCGATCACGTATGGTGGATCGCATTAGTTGTAAAGAATCGTGGACATATCGGCATGAGATGTACGACTTGTAAACTTGATGGTATATTCTATGCTTCCTAAGAAAAACTCGGATAGCCTACGACTGCGGGATTTTCAAGCATATGTGATGACCTCGACTTATATAGTTCAGAAAGGTCGTTGGTGTTCTTCGCGAATTCAGAGGTGGAAGAATTGCGTACATATTAGCCAGGCTTATATGACGAACGTGTCTGAACTTAGAGAGTCCCAATACGAAGTGTACTCATTGAGCACTTTGGTAGCCGATTAATTTTGATAAAAGATAATATTCGATATATAATTCTCAACTAAGATAATCAAGTGTTATTGGATAACAATGATTATTTACTTTGACCTAATTGGATTAATTCAATAATTACATAATGGCTTAATTGTAAAATCATAATTATCTCTACCTTTTGAGGATATTATGGTAATTGTAAGTATGTAATAATAGGTGGTTTTGGCTTGATTTAATTGGATTAAATCAAGGTGGCAAACATTTAACTAATCCATTTCCTAATCCTTGACTTGATTTACTTGGATTAAATTAAAATAGGAGACAATGGAGATTAGTCATACCTATTTATACATATTTGGACAATTTGGAATAAGCCCACTTAAAAGTTGATTACAACTTTTATTAATTAAAAATTACCTAAGTTTTGCTATAAATAGCAAGCTTTAATAAGGTTTTAATTACAAGAAAAAAAACAAGCAAAAGAAAATTCTTGAGAGATTAGCCTAAAATAGAGAAGTGTTTAGAGAAACTTATGAGGTCTCTACAACATTTCACCTAGGAGAAATCACGATTGGATCTTGAAGTAAAGCTTGGAAATATTGGAAACAAGATTGGATCTTAGAATCAAGCTTACACACCTTGGAGGTTCTCCAATAATTTCAACAAAGGAGAAGCAGATTGGATCTTTCATAAAGCTTACTAGGTAATGTTTGATCTTATCCTAAGCTATGATTATTTTTGTATTAGATGCATGATTACAAAGCTTAATGTTGAATAAGGCTAATCAATTTTGTTAGGATACTTTAGAAGTATAAACACAACACGCTTGTAATTAGGTCAAAGATGTTCATGTTGGACATGGAACAATTAATTAGAGTTCGGAACTCTAGATTAAAGCTTAGAGTTATGGCTACCATTCTAGAATCACTTGATCACCTTTGGGTGACCTAGAATTATTCACGAGATATTTTTATTGGGATTCTAAATTGGTTTGTGTATTGGATTCAAAATTTACGCAAATGCATATTTATAATAAATTTATGTTTTTGTAAAAATTTTGATATTTTGAAAAACTTAATATTTTTTCTATAACATGTGTTAATGTTAGTTTTGAAATTAAAAATTAATTTGGGGTGTTTTTGAAGCGTTTAGGGAAGACCGGAAATAATTATGGTAACAAACCCTAATTACATCAGCTCTTTGGAAATTTTCCAGAGAGCTAAGCATTTGAAATACAATGAAACTAATAAAAAAATGCTAGCTGGTGAATAGTGTGCGCATGCATTGTTCACGTGCACAGTGCGAGCGTGCACTGTTCACAACCGTATATGAGTGCGGGCGTGTGGGAATTTTGTTTTCACTCGTTCTAGAGCTTCTGGACTCTGATTCAGTCCTGATTTTTCCTATACACTCATAATGGAATATAGTATTTCATTAAATAATTTAAAATTACACCCATACTTGATATCTATGGATTAGACCCATTTTTCACTGCCTAGGGCTCCAATCCGACCCTAGGGGTTCCACAATTGCCCCAACAGAATGGTATCAGAGCAAATGCTTAACCACACAACACATATTTTTGATTCTATGCCATAGTAATTTTAATTTAATTATGCATAAGACATATTAGATTTGCATGTTTTAAATTAAAACTTTGACCTAATTAAGTTAATGACTTGATTGTCATAAATCTCTTGTGATTAGGTGATTAATTTTAAGTAATAGTATTAATAATGTTGGAGCATTATTGGATTGTCAGACTTGTCAATACGGAAATGAATGGGTTCTTACTACTTATATCTAATATCGTCATTAGTGTGAGGGTATAAGTGCTCGGAACTTAGGTCGCTCCTGTAAAACATTAGATGTAGCGTGATGAGTTGACGTAGTCACCCAATATCATCATTAGTGTCAGGGTGTACATACGAAGTTCATTATTACATATTGACAAGTATACACCTAGAACAAGTCTTAATCCAATATCGTCATTAGTGTGAGGATAAGAAACAGTTTAGAACCAAACTAGGAGTCACATGAAGTGATTGACCTTGAAGGTCTACCTAAAAAGCTTACAAAGGCCAATATCGTCATTAGTTGAGGCTGGAGTAAATTTCATGGGATCCACTTCCCCCTATGAAATTTGGATAGTCAAATTTCTACTTTTCTGTTAAGGGAGATTACGGAATTACGTAAAGTAGTGTGTGTGACACTGTATTTTTATATAAATCCCAATGATGAGCCTCGTATAGAGGAACTACCCGATAAGTTACGGAAGTCACGGAAAACGAACGTCGGAAGGAAGAATTCAAAAATAAATACCTCGTCAAAATTTAAACTCACTAGTTTAGCCTCGGGTTTGATTAGTCGATTCCTATATTAAAATATTAGGCTCGGCTTAAAACCCTTGCAACGCATAAAAAAGCCCATTTCGCCAAAGCCCAATCCAAAATAATTAAAACACATACAAAACACATGTCAAAATCCATCAAATCCCCTTCCAAATTTAAAATATTTTGAATCCAAACCCCACAAAAAATATACAATTTCTTTCCCTAAATGAATAATAAAATACACCCATTTATTTCTTGATTTATTTCCTTTTGAAAACCCATGCACAACCCTAACCCTAGCATGCATCACTATAAAATTAACACAAAACCAAACCCTAGGCTTCTTTCTTCCCAAAATTCTCATGGCCACACAAGAGAAACCCTAACCTTCTTATCTCTTCATGACTAGTCTCTTATTCCCTCTCTCGCCTCTCTCTTCCCTCTCTCTCCCACCTGCAACACGCGACATTAATCCAAAAGAAAAACCATATTAGCTTCGATCATCTCTCTCTCTTGCTAGCTCACGGCCAAATGACATAATAAATAAATAAAACCCTAATCTCTCCTCACCTCTGCTCTCACTTCTCTCTTTCTCTCTCTTTCTAACTCTCAGAAGCCACTCACAAATCAAAAACCAAACAAAAATCTCTCTCTCTCTCTCTCTTTGATCAGTAGCACATGTTCAACCTCATACACGGCAACCATCAAGAACAAGCAAACCCTTCACTCACACAAGAAACACACCCACACCATGTAGCCACACACTTAAACACACGTCCCAGCAGCTAACACATGCATAAGCTACACACAAACAACTCGCCGACACAACACAAGCAACAAAACCTTGCAATCCGCGAACAAAATAAAAATCGGATACCACTCACGTGAACCACACTCATGGCAAACAATAAACAACCATTCACTCATAAGAAACCAACACACAAACATCCTCTTCTTACACGCACACACCTTACACACACTCACGACTGACACATATACACACCCAAACAAGACACGTTAAACACAAAACAATAAACTCTACAACATGCAGCCTTGACGTGAACTCCAGCAACCAAACTACCCCACCAAAGTGACATACGGCCAATTCGCAAAGCAGCTAAATAACCCCTCTCATCAACGAACAACAAACAACCAAGCAGCCCCCTACAAACTAAAACATAAAACAATCCTCAAGCAATAAGCCACCGAACACAAAAAGAAACAGAAAGAAACCAGCGCCCCTCTCCGACCAAATAACAACAAAGAACTTGAAACCAAACAGTCCAGAAATAGCCCCTCTGACCACTAAAACACCACTGAAAATAGTCCAAAAGTCAGCGTGAAACCAGTCAGAAAATAGTCCAAACCGGTCCAAAAATTACACTAAAAATCCACCACAAAATAGCCTTCTGAAAACAGTAAAAAATAGAGAAAATAGCAGCCCAAAACAGCGAAAATAGTGAAGCAGGGAAGCAAAAATATAGCGGAGCATTAACCCTTCCGACGACGGCGTAACTCACTTCCAAGAAGCAATTTAAAAGGTAAGACCTGAGGGAACCCTTTACTATTATTTATTTATCTTTTCAGTTGTTTATTGTTGGTTCATTCTCATGCATCATTATGTTCCACGTCTATTTTTATTTATATTGGATTAACGACTGCATGCTATCTCTTGCGGTATATCGGAAGGAAACCCAGACATAAATTCTATAGCCGAATCCAAATGGACGGTAGTGCGGTCTGTACTTGGGATACAACTCCGCATATCGCTTGAGAAACTTTCATGCACGTGTTTCATTTTTATTTTTTAATCTTTGTGTTCACTTATTATTTTTGTTTATTATTCCGTTATTTACTTTCTGTGTGTTATTTTTATGCATCGTTAATTAAGCCCAATGGCTAATTACGTCGGATTAAAGGTCCCCCGTTTGAGAGAATTGCCTAAGGGTAGCCTTTACGATGATATTTTGCGCGCCGAATGAAGTACACTAGATTATATGTGAAATACGTTCAATTGGGCATACGAGGTTCTATATAGATGTCGGCCTTGGACGCATCTCTTTTCTTATTTTGTTGTTCGTTTCTTATTATTCCTTTATTTACTTATGCATTGTTATTTGAAGCAGATGGGCTAATTACGTCGAATTAAAGGTCCCTCCGTTTGAGGGAAATGCCTAAGGGTAGCCTTCACCGTAATATTTTTCCGCCCTGGATGAAGTACAGTTGATTGGATGTGAAATACATTCAATCGGGCATACGAGGTCCCATATCGATGTCGGCCAAGTCTCTTGGTCACATCTCTTTTCTAATTTTATTGTTCGTTTCTTATTGTTTCTTTATTTACTTATGCATTGTTATTTGAAGCGCATGGGCTAATTGCGTCGGATTAAAGGTCCCTCATTTACGGGAAATGCCTGAGGAAAGCCTTACAACGGTATTTTTACCGCCCGTATTTTCCATGCATAATATAACGTCCCATTCGAACTCGTTCATGAACGCTACACGAACATGTGCATTCTGCCTCACTCCATTCAAATGGGTTTACGAACACTACTCGAACGCATGAATTTGGTATTGCCACGTTCAAACATATCTCCGAACACTAATCGAATGCATGCATTTTGTTTTACTATGCATCATATCCCATGCCATTCGAACGCGTTTCTGAACGCTACACTAACACACATACAGTGGACAGACCCTTTTTTTATCATATTTTATGCATGCTTGCCTCTTTAGTTGTTTCTTTTGCATTACATACTTAATTATCTCTCGTTATTATTAATGTTTTTATTGTTATTATTTATCTACATTCTCGTGCTTCTTTGTTTAATATGTTTATCGAATTATACATGGCATTCATTTTTCATTTACGTTTATGGGTGTGCAAACTTTTGTGTTATTTATCTTGCGTGTGTTGCATAAGACTTGGTTACATTATTGCATAAATCTGTTCATTATAATTAGCATAAGTAAGGGACCATTCCGAACCCAATGGTTTGAGGTCTTCCCTTGCGATGGGTGAGTGTGGCCTTAAATTATTTCCCAGTTCACACTGGGTGGTGACTCCTTTATTCTCCGGTTTAGTCCTCCGCGGACAGTGTCGCCCACATCTCTGTTCATACAGTCTGGTGACTCCATTAGGGATAGAGATTCGGCCCTAAAATAATATATTGTAAAGTCTGTGGTTTTTGCTTTAGTTAACCCAATCTCCTATATTTTGTATACCCTTTTTTACCTTGATGGCGTCATATATCGTGAAGTGGCTTTTGCTCGAAGCGGCGGATCGTTATATGATATTATCGCTCGTTGGCACGTACCTAAGGGTATAAAAAAGTGCGCTCACTTGGTTGCTCGAACCCTTGAGTGGGGAAACCTAGTTGTGGACAACCCTTCACCGACGGGAGCCTTTATCCATACCATTATGAGCCTGTATATGAACCATAGTTACATGTCCTATAGAAGCTACCCTTTATGCTTGTGTTTGAGACCATCATCATTCGGATCCAATTAGACTTCTCGTCATAAGATACAGACTTGTTGGGCCATTTAAACTGACAAGTTTATGTCTTATGACAATTGGGCCAAAAGCTTTCAAAATGACGAATGGCCATTTTGTGTTTGGGCCCCCTATTATTTGAAGTTGTTTAGCCACCTTATCGCAAAAGTGTAAACTTGTTGGGCCTTTTTCAACTAGGATAAGTTTTCACCTCGCGATAATATGATTGAATGGTTTGAAATGATAATGGGCCAACTTGTATGAAAATCTTGATAGTCTTAGAAAGTCCAAACATGATCCAAATATGCCAGAAGTATGAGTCCGACACTGGTTTTCATCCAGAAAGGATACGCCTTGTTATGACATATTTGATAATTTTGGATGCTTCCAAGTTCATCCTCATTACCATGATTACCAAAGGTCTAGTTCTCATTTCTAGACAATGACACGATCCTCATAATAGGCTTAGTCAATATTGTAAATGGACGATCTTTGTCTGTTACTAATAAGAATAAACTGAGGTACCCAAGGTCCACCCCGTAGTATATGAGAGAACAATTTTATCTACCTTACGTTGGTGCATAAAATGAGCCATACCTAGATCAGAAAAATAGACTTGCCACAAGTGTAGGAGGAATAAGGCCGGAAGGATATATGTTGTTGTGATAACCACATGCATTTTATGTATCTCACGCATCGCATGCATACACGTGCCATGCTAACTCCTAGCTTTAAAAGCCATAATAGATATTCGTTGGGTTAGAGAAGAAAGAAGACTCTTCAAGAAAAGGTTAGCCAGGATGAGTGTGTTAGTCAATAAAGGTTCTCGCTTAGATCAGTTGGAGACCAAAATAACCAAAATTACCGACCAACTACAAGTTTTGACCAACACTGTGGCCAATTTGACCGTACCCCATATATCCAATAATATGAAGTACTATAACCGGAATAGAAAAACCATTGGGGGACCTTCAGGGACCAAGCCCACTCCCTCTGAGGTTGCCCCTATCTGAAACAGACGATTCTCCAATTTTGGTAGACCTTTGTCAGAGGTGTTTGAAGAGCTAAATAGGCAAGGACTCCTAAATCCCTTATAACCTAAACCACTTACAAACCTTGAGCCACGCTACCTTGACCTAAACCTACATTGTTACCTCCACCAGCACAAAAGCCATGAAATTGACAAATACACCCGCCTTAGGCATGAAATCCAAGACCTCATTGATGCCCATAAAATACCTGACCCAGAAAAAGAATAACCCAACGCACACAAAAACCCTCCACCCACCCACATGATCAACTCTGGCATACCCGATAACATTGTCCTCCAAACTCATAACCACCAAACTTCCCATATGGGGATATGGAACAACAATAGTAAAGATGAAACAGAGCTTCTGGGAAAACTTCTCGAACAGTGACAATGAGGAGGTTACAAAAGGGGGAAGTAAATGGGAAAAAGAACTACTGCAGTTGGAGAATCTGATGTTTTGAAGAAATAATGAAGACGGGGGAAGTCGAAGTTGCAAATTATGGAGATGTTTGTTTTCCTGATCTTATTCAATTGTGATCCCGCATTTATTAATCATAAGATATTGATTTCGCCTACTTGTTCGAGTCTCTTCCATAATAGTTAAGCATAAGTCCGATGATGAAATTGATTGCTTCGGGGTGAAACCTTAGAAACGATAAGTTTTTGATACACTTTTATCTGATAATTTGAGTATTTGATCTAGGTTAGACTCGTAAGCACTTAATCATAGGTTTATAGCAGTGAAAACCTGAGTAGTCAACAATATGACTAGTTGAAAAATTATAGGTCATGAATGACCGTTCGCTTAGTGTCTATCCTGACTTGCTTGTGTTATGATGCGTGGTATGGTTGAAAATAAAAGAAAAGTCTCTGAAGTAGTAGTAGTAGTAGTAGTAGTAGTAGTAGTAGTAGTAGTAGTAGTAGTAATAATAATAATAATAATAATAATAATATAATAATAATAATAATAATAATAATAATAATAATAATATAATAATAATAATAATAATAATAATTAATAAATAAATAAATAAACACCTATAACCCATAAGCGTGAAGCTACCCATGGGCGAGTATTAGGACCACCATGAGGAGAAATGCTACCTTAAAGGATAGGTGTATTAAAAAAAAAGAAAATTAAAGGAAGAAAGAGAGACAAAAGAAAAAGAAATCCATATCATATTGAGCATGGAAAAGAAATGGCGAGCATAATTGAGACATCTAGGTTGGTTTGACCCATCGATCCCAATTTTTAAACGAAATCATTAAGTTGGCTTACCCAGGAATTGAGCTGTAAATAAATTTGTACACACACACTTTGAGTCTGACTTAGATCATTTATTCAAAAACTCATATTTGAGTTGTATTGAGTGCTTTGAAGGTTCTCTAGTCTCATTACTAGGCATTCTTTGAGGACAATAATATGTATAACTATTTCATAGCCTGTAATATGGTATGTTGATACGAAATGCCACATCACGTAGTCCACTTTGGCCTAGCACAAGCAACGGAGAGCAGAAAGCTAAACCAGGTCTGGGGGCGACCAATCCACAACCTCGTGAATCAGGGACATAACGAGATCTTGAGCCATGAGACCAAAGAGAACTGAGCAATCACCAGAAGAGAATTGGCAGAAGGAAACTATAAGTAGGCCCGGGGGCGACCAAAGACATTTATAGGTGAAGGGCGCCAAAGAGCACAAGGAAAGCCTAACCAACGATAACATCGAGCCAAAAGGACAAAGAAAACCCATCAGAATAGAAAATGCATCCATGCATACACATCATATGCATGCAATTTTTAATTTTTGTTCGCATGTTTTGAAAAAAAAAAAGAAAAAAAACGGCAAAGATGAGCAAGTCAGTAATGGTTCAAAAATGAGCCATCTCTCATCAAGTAATGGTTAAAAAATGAGCCATCTCTCATCAAGTAACGGTTAAAAAATGAACCATCTCAACTCAAGTAACAGTTCAAAAATGAACCATCTCTCATCAAGTAAAGGTTCGGGAATGAACCACCATCTCATATCAGTAACGGTTTGGAAATGAACCATCATCTTACATCAGCTAAGTTCGGTAATGAATCCCAGAGATCGCAGTATCTTGCAGGAAATAAATCATCATCTTACATCAACTCAGTTGAAAGCATCTCACAAAGCAGCAGGTAATTTCGGCGACAGTTGGCTGTTAGACAATTATGACCCATAGCGTCACTATTTGTAAAAGACATTATGGTTTTTGTACAAATTAACTATGTGACTATGGAAATTGCTATTTTATCATTTTGTAATTGGATTACTTAAACATAAAGTGATAAAAGTCCTTATGATTAGTTTCAGATTATAAGATATGAGACAGTATCAATCCACTAAGGTTTAATCATTAAATATCCTAGTCGTAGTATTATCGACACTTGACATCAATAATGCGAAATAGACTAGTATTGCACTTGTGCGCGTTGTGCGAGCATAACGACATAGTTATCATATATTTAAGTATTGAATACTTATGTAAGTGTGATAGGAGGTTGTGTTTACCGATGGTACAGAAACAGCTTCGTTCCAGATAGACCCCATGGAATCCCATTGGTTGTATGATAATGTGTCTATGGGAATCCGATTCAGGGTAGGTGTATTTGATCTTAACCTGAGACTTGCATCGCTAATACTTGCGACAATCATTACGCTTTAGTTTTGGTCGTCCGGGACTTTAACAGGTTCTGTGTACGCCTCTGCTGGGCTTATTGAGAATCGTAGAGTATTGGATGTGATGTCAAGATGGAAGTGCCACTTCAGCCATATAAAGATGATGATCACGCAGGGATACACAACTGGTACTCTAATATTGCAACCATCGAGATAATATGACAACGTCATGATTATCCGATTAAAGAGACTAGTTGTTTGTGATCCGATAGATGCTTCATACGTGGCAGACACTATTCCAGCCCCAGGCCTTGCATGTGACATCTGATACTGGATCGCTATTCGTAATACTATGTATTCTATGCCTGACATAGATTGCATATTCCAGCAAGAATATTTTTGGAGAATTGGGTAGGCACGGTGCTTTGCTAGAAGCCAACCATGTCTTGTAAATTGGTTAGCATGTAGTACGTGGTACGCACTTAATCGGATAGTCTGATAACCGGATTTACTGCCAACATTTCCAGAGGTCTCTTGGGTCACTTTCCAAAGATTCACCGATGACAGTTGACTTAAATTAGAATTAATCTGGGATTAATTAAGAGAGAAAATTAACTTGGGATTAATTGAGGCATTATTTAATCTGGGATTAAATGTGTTCGGAAAAGAGAGAGCGTGATTAATTTGTAATTAATCGATAAAATAAATTTAATAGTTAAATTTGATTTTTCTATTTAATTTATTGATATGGGCTAAAATTAATATATCAGATATATTAATTGGAATTAGATTTCAATGCAAAATTAAAGTCGGACTTTAATACATGCGAACAGATTAATTTAGAATTAATTTATAAACGACATTCGTAATAAATTTACGAGGCGTCGTTATTTAATTAAATTAGATTTAATTATTTAGCGATGAAAATTCGTTTAATTGGATTAAATGGATCCGAGCTGCGACAAACATTCGTAGAAATCGTTTGAATTTTGAATTCAAAAGTGAGGCCCACTTCACATGTGGTATTTGGGAGAGTGGTTGGCATTTATGAAAAACCACCCACTTTCCAACCACCTAGAAATGGTTTTGGTGAAATCATTTACCCCACCACCTTGTTTAGGTGAAAAGACCAAAAGCCATATCTCTCTCTCATTTTGAAACACACAACACAAACCAAACCCTAAGGACTCTTCCATGGGCGTGAACATGTTCTATCCATCTCTTTGACTTTATTGCAAGATCAAAGAAGCTAGCACTTCCAAAAGTCTTCTAAGGTGATAGGGAAGCCAACTCAAAGCTTGGAATCAATATACAAAGCTTGGATCTTGGAGATCTTCTCAAAATTTTGAAAAGCAAAAATCGTTCATTGTAAGTCATTTCGAAACTTAGAATGAATTTATTCACATATATTCATGCTTATTAGATCTTTGACATGTTTTAGGAACACAAACAATGGTATTAGAGCCAATTTTAAGCATGAAAATTCTAGTTCTTGAGACTTTAATTTGGGGTTTTTATGTTTTGAGCATGATTTCTTCAAATTGATTGTTTGAGTATGCTTAGAATATGATAACTTAGAGTTATGCATGATTAAATTTGAGATAAATTGATTGGATCAAAATCTACAAAAACCTTACCTTGGCCGAATGGTGTAGGCAGTGGACTGCACTTTGATTTTTTTTATAACAACATTGGATGTGTTTAAATGCATGATTAAATGTTGATTTTTGGTTTGATTAGATTAGAATCAAAGTCAATAATGATTATGTTAAATTCAAAGAGCATGTTGAGCATGAAAATGATATGTTTTGCTTCAATTTGTGTTGAGCATAAATTGATTAACTTAAGTATGATTAATTAGTTAATTGGTGTTTTAGAAATATTAAGGTTAATTGATTAATCATGGCTAATGCACTTTAATTATAATGATTATAATATTTGGAATATTAAAATTATTATAATTGGCCTTTAAAATTGAATTGGGCTAAAAAGTGTGTATTTGGGCTTAATGGGCTTGGTTTGACCAAGTTTGGTTTTGGACTTTTGGATTGGATCCAAGTAGGCCCAAAACCAATTCCATAAAGTCCAAATACATCTCTTGGGCCTATAAAGAAATTAATTGGGCCTAATGGGCCTAAATTGATCTGTTGGCAATAGGGTGATTCCTATTGGGCCTTGGCATTTTGGGTTTGATCCATTATGGCCAAAGCCCATGCCTTAAAAATCAATTAAAAGCCCATTGGACTTTAACTAAAATAACATTGGATGTTATTGGGCCTTTGAGACCCATCAAGATTGGATTTGGAATCCAAGTCTTTAAGGCATATAAATAAGTGTAAGTGTTTAATTTGGAATTAAATTTGAATTAGTATTGAATACAAATGAATTGGATTTAAAGTTGTAGTTCGATATAATTCAAGAATACGTACTTAAAAGTATTTATTCTTAAACGAGTTGGACTCACGCAAATCAAATCGTTGTTTGAACATTGGATGGTCATTAATTCAAAGATTAATTAATTGGATTAGATTGATTGAATAACATGCTATGTGTGAATACTTGAATGAGTTGTATGAATAATGTATATCTAATGAATATTAGAAAGGTGAGGGCAATTTTGGAAATTGTAATAATTTTAGAATTTATTAATTAGACCTGCGTGTCCAGCCTATTATCTCCTTACTTCTTTATAATTCTCTTCTTACCAATTCCCCTCAATGTTAATGGGGTTTCTTTGATGTATTATGTAATTGGGTAGAAGTTAGAATAGTGCTAGTCGGGGAGAGGAAAGAGAGTGATTTATTTTAAGAACAATTTGTGAGATATCCATCCGCATATCATTATTAATTTATTTACCACACCTTATTATGCTTTTAGAATGCATGCTTAAGGGTGTATGATGAGACCTAATCAAAGATAATTAATTGGTTTCCAATTACGAGAAAAACCCTCAATAAATATTAATTGTTTTCCTTCCATTGAATGATTCATTCTCAAGATCCAAGATTGACATTGGTTTGTTGGCCAAAGTCAAGACCTTTGTCCATCGAGGATATGTTTGAATCATGAAGGCTTTGTTCCATATCACATGCCTTTGGCAAGTTGTGATTTGTTGGCCAAAGTCAAGATCACTTCTTGTTCATCGACATGGATTACGAAACTTTCCAAAGTCAATAGGTCCCACTTGACTGGAATCATTAAGCTTGTTGTGCCAAAACCAAGGATTAGTTGATTCAGAGGAAAGGTTTAGGCAAATATATTGAATATATTAGCATATATATTGTATATATATTTGGACTTGGAGGTCCACCCACCGGATCTAGGAATTGAATGAGATCCAATTGATCTTAGAGATCTACCTAGTTAAATATCATACATCTTGTTGGCCAAAGTCAAGGTTGTGTGTTATTTAACGGGATCCTAGCTCACTAGGAAACTAAGTTTCCCGAGTACTCAACATAGGGTTAGAGGCTCGCCGAAAAATAGTGCAATGCTAGTATTGAATTTTCAATTTCGTTCAAATACTTTCCAAATACGCGCTTTCAAATTATTTCGTCAATTATAAATATTTATTAGTTGGACTAATATTTTATTATTTTTCTTATAACAGTTAGACTGTACCCATACATCGTTAATTGAGTAGTTTGACTATTACAATTAAGATGAAAGGAAAGAATAGTGTCCGGGACATCATCATTGGTGATAATGTCTTCAACGGCACGAACGTTTCTGACTCGGAAATGAATCTCATGATTGTCCTGGGATCCGAGAAGTTACTCTATACTATAGAGAGACCTCTTAGGCATAAGCCCGGACCGGATCAGTTACTTGAGCTAGATCTTTGGAAGACTCATAGCGATGACAACTCCACTGCTCAGTCCATTATGCTTGCTGCTATGACTCAACAATTTCGTTGACATAACAAGGGATTGGATCCCTATAACATGTTGGCGAAGTTGCATGATCTTCTAATCTTAGATCCCAAAGATATGAGTTACAGAAGAAGCTCTTTCGTGCTCGCATGTCAGAGGGTATGTCTGTTGAGCACCATGTGTCACAGATGATTGCTAACATCGATCAGCTGACACATATGGGCATTGTCTTCGAGGCTGAGACTTCGATAGATTTGATCTTATAGTCTCTCCCCGACACTTAGAGTGGGTTCATCATGAACTACAATATGATGAACCATGATGATACTCTTGGAGTGTTAATGTCCATACTGAGAGAAGCTGAAAAGGAGCTTCTAAAGGGCAAGAAGCGCGAGGCGCACTTCGCTTCATTATCTCAGTCTCCAAGGGCTTGGCCCAATGCGACTGGAGGTATCAAGAAGAAGAAGAATAAGGGCAAGGCCAAATCGTCAAAGACTTCTGGCAAGTCAAGGGACAAATCTCAATATGTCTGCCTATAGTGTGGTAAAAGGGGTCACTGGAAGCGTGACTGCCGTGAGTACAAGGCGCAGATGAATGATAAGAAAGCGGGCAAGGTACTGGCTTCAGGTATGTTTGTTGTTGAGATAAACATGTCTACTTCTAGTTTTAAAAATTGGATTTTTAATTCTGGTTGTGGTACTCATATATGTACCGATGTGCAGGATCTGCAGATTAGCAGGAGATTGGCCTCAGGGGAGATTGATCTATGTGTTGGAAATGGGACACGAGTCACCGTTTTGGCCGTTGGCACTTTTGTTTTAGAACTGCCATCGGGGCATGTACATAAACTATTAGACTGTTTTTATGTACCTAGTTTGACTCGGAATATTATCTCTGTATCTTGTTTGACCCAATGCGGGTACACTTTTGTATTCTGAAATACTGGGTGTTTTGTTTATAAAGATGATTTTGAGATATATTCTGCTGATGCTAATAATGGTCTTTATATTTTGAATATAAACAAATCTCAAACATATAATATAACAAACAAAAGGCTTAAACTAAGCAACAAAGATGAAACTTATATGTGGCATTGTCGTCTGGGACATATTAGCAAGACTCGTATATCCACACTTTCGAAGAGTGGGTACTTGGACGGATTTGATCCAAAATCATATGACGACTGCGAATCTTGCTTATTAGACAAAATGCCTAAATCACCTTTTAGCGGTAATGGTGTACGTGCCACCGAACTGTTAGCACTCATTCATAGTGATGTATATGGGCCCATGTCTAGCCAGGCTAGAGGTGGATATGAATACTTTGTAACATTTACGGATGATGCATCTCGTTATGGTTATGTGTATCTTATGAGACACAAAGCGGAAACCTTTGAGAAATTCAAAGAGTTTCGACACGAAATAGAAAAACAGACCGACAAAAGTATTAAGACATTAAGGCCAGACTGTGGTGGAGAATACTTGAGCAATGAGTTTCTTGATTACTTGAAAGAGTATGGTATTCTTTCACAGTGGACTCCTCCCGGAACACCAAATTTAAATGGTGTGTCCGAACGGAGAAATCGAACTTTATTGGATATGGTAAGGTCTATGATGAGTCGCACAGAGCTACCTATTTCCTTCTGGGGATATGCATTGAACAATACAATACTTATTTTGAATAAGTTTCCGTCAAAGTCTGTTTAAAAGACTCCATATGAGATATGGACAGGAAAGAAACCAGATTTCTCATTCCTGAAGATTTGGGGATGCTAGGAATACGTTAAATATTTGGAAGGTACCAAACTAGGACCCAAATCGGATAAATGCCTATTTGTAGGTTATCCTAAGGAAACCAAAGGATATTACTTTTAAAACCCATAAGAGAACAAAGTATTTGTTGCTCTACATGCAGTTTCCTTGAAAGAGAATTCCTTAATGCAGTGGTTAGTGGGCTAAAAGTAGAACTCGATGAAAATAATAGTGATACTGTTCCTGGTACAGAATCTTTAACGGAACAACAACAGTTCATCAGGGATGAAACTGTACCACAACCTTCGAATACACAAGAACCGCGTAGGTCGCAGAGAGTCAGAAACCAATATGAGAGTTTATGATCTCACTTCATGTGGATGTCAATCTTATTAAGGAAGATGAACCAGCTACGTATGAGGAAGCGATACAAGATATAGACTCCACTTTATGGCAAGAAGCCATGAAGTCCGAACTGGATTTCATGTACACCAACCAAGTTTGGACACTGGTTGATGCACCCGAAGGCATAAAGCCTATTGGTTGCAAGTGGATCTTCAAGAAGAAGACCGACATGGATGGCAACATACAAATGTACAAAGCTAGGCTTGTAGTGAAAGGGTATCGTCAACGACATGGTGTCGATTACGATGAAACATTTTCACCAGTTGCCATGATTAAATTCATTCGGATTATGCTTGTTATTGCTGCATATTTCGATTACGAGATATGGCAGATGGACGTCAAAACCGCTTTCCTTAACAGAAACCTTTTGGATGATGGTTATATGCAACATCCTGGGAGTTTTATCACACCAAAACTTGCAAACAAGGTTTGTAAGTTAAATCGATCCATTTATAGATTGAAGCAAGCATCACGTTCTTGGAACCAGCGTTTTGATGAGATCATCAAAGAATATGATTTCATTCAAAACGAGGATGACCCTTGTGTATATAAGAAGGTTAGTGGGAGCGCATGACATTCATTGTCTTTTATGTTGATGATGTATTGCTTATGGGCAATGGCATTCCCATGCTACAATCGGCGAAAGTTTGGCTCTCGTTAAAATTCTCCATGAAAGATCTGGGAGAAACAGCCTATATTAGAGGAATAAAAATCTACCAGGATAGATCTAGAAAGCTGATTGGACTCTCCCAAAGTACGTACATTGACAAACTGTTGAAGCGATTCAACATGGATCAGTCTAAGAGAGGACTGTTGCCAGTGTCATATGGCGTAACTCTATCTAAGAACATGTGTCCTAAAACTCAAGATGAGAGAGACAACATGAGTCGGATCCCATTCGCTTCGGTAGTCAGATCGATCATGTATTCCATGATATTGTGTCTATGGGAATCCGATTCAGGGTAGGTGTATTTGGTCTTAACCTGAGACTTGCATCGCTAATACTTGTGAAAATCATTACGCTTTAGTTTTGGTCGTCCGGGACTTTAACAGGTTCTGTGTACGCCTCTTCTGGGCTTATTGAGAATCGTAGAGTATTGGATGTGATGTCAAGATGGAAGTTTCACTTCAGTAATATGAAGATGATGATCACGCAAGGATACACAACTGGTACTCTAATGTGTTGCAACCATCGGGATAATATAACGACGTCATGACTATCTGATTAAAGAGACTAGTTGCTTGTGATCCGATATATGCTTCGTACGGGGCAGACACTATTCCAGCCTCTGGCCTTGCATGTGACATCTGATACTGGATCGCTATACGCAATACTACATATTCTACGCCTGACATAGATTTTATATTCCAGTAATAATATTTCTGGAGAAGTGGGTAGGCACGGTGCTTTGCTAGAAGCCAACCATGTCTTGTAAATCGGTTAGCACGTAGTATGAGGTACGCACTTAATCGGATAGTCCGATAACCGGATTTACTGCCAACATATCCAGAGGTCTCTTGGGTCGCTTCCCAAAGATTCACCGATGACAGTTGACTTAATTAGAATTAATCTGGTATTAATTAAGAGAGAGAAAATTAATCTGGGATTAATTAAGGCATTATTTAATCTGAGATTAAATGTGTTCGGAAGAAAAAGAGCGCGATTAATTTGGAATTAATCGGTAGAATAAATTTAATAGTTAAATTTGATTTTTCTATTTAATTTATTGATATGTGCTAAAATTAATATGTCAGATATATTAATTGGAATTTGATTTCAATGCGAAATTAAAGTCAGACTTTAATACATGCGAATGGATTAATTTAGAATTAATTCGTAAATGGCATTCGTAATAAATTTACGAGGCGTCATTATTTAATTAAATTAGATTTAATTATTTAGCGACGAAAATTTATTTAATCAGATTAAACGGATCCGAGCCGCGGCAAACATTCGTAGAAACTGTTTGAATTTTGAATTCA
The DNA here is from genome assembly GCA_019454045.1 of Zanthoxylum bungeanum. Classification (NCBI taxonomy): domain Eukaryota; kingdom Viridiplantae; phylum Streptophyta; class Magnoliopsida; order Sapindales; family Rutaceae; genus Zanthoxylum; species Zanthoxylum bungeanum. The sequence goes on from SKCR01023683.1 coordinate 55,312, forward strand.
AAAGTGAGGCCCACTACACATGTGGTAGTTGGGAGAATGGTTGGCATTTATGCCAAACCACCCACTTTCCAACCTCCTAGAAATGGTTTTGGTGAAACCATTTACCCAACCACCTTGTTTAGGTGAAAAGGGTAAATTGGTTTTCCCAAAAGCCATCTCTCTCTCTCATTTTGACACACACAACACAAACCAAACCCTAAGGACTCCTTCATGGGTGTGAACATGCTCTCTCCATCTCTTTGATTTTGTTGCAAGATCAAAGAAGCTAGCACTTCCAAAAGTCTTCTAAGGTGATAGGGAAACCAGCTCAAAGCTTAGAATCAACATAAAAAGCTTGGATCTTGGAGATCTTCTCAAAATTTTGAAAAGCCAAAAACCGTTTTTTTTTTAAGTCATTCCACAACTTAGAATGAATTTATTCACACACATTCATGCATATTAGATCATTGGCATGTTCTATGAACACTAACACTGGCAAGACAAGTAAGTAAAAATGCATTAATGATTTTGATAGGGTTGTCATTGTCACACACTGCACAAGTCCCATCAAAGTGGGGGCGACTGTAGACACTGAATTTTTGCATAAAGCCCAATGATGAGCCTCGTATGGAGGCACTACCCGATAAGTTGCGAAAATTACGGGAAACGGACGTCAGAAGGAAGAATTCAAAATAAATACCTCGTCAAAATTTAAACTCACTAGTTTAGCCTCGGGTTCGAACGATTCATACATTAAAATATTAACCTCGGCTTAAAACCCTCGCAACGCATAAAAAAGCCCATTTCGCCAAAGCCCAATCCAAAATAATTAAAATATATACAAAACACATGTCAAAATCCATCAATCCCCTTCCAAATTTAAAAATATTTTGAATCCAATCCCCACCAAAAATACACAATTTCTTTCCCTAAATAATTAATAAAATACACACCTTTATTGCTTGATTTATTTCCTTTTGAAAACCCATGTACAACATTAACCCTAGCATGCACCACTATAAAAATAACATAAAACCAAACCCTAGGCTTCTCTCCACCCAACATTCTCACGGCCACACAAGAGAAACCCTAACCTTCTTCTCTCTTCACGACTAGTCTCTTCTTCCCTCTCTCGCCTCTTTATTCCCTCTCTCTCCCACCTACAACACACGGTATTAATCACAAAGAAAATCTCTAATAGCTTCGGTCCTCTCTCTCTTGCTAGCTCAAGGCCAAATGACATAACAAATAAATAAAACCCTAATCTCTTATCACCTCTACTCTCACTTCTCTATTCCTCTCTCTTTCTAACTCTCGAAAGCCACTCACAAATCAAAAACCAAACAAATATCTCTCTCTCTCTCTTTCTTTGATCGGTAGCACACGTTCAACCTCGCACACGACAGACATCAAAAATGAGCAAACCCTTCACCACACAAGACACACACCCACACCACTGTAACAGACCGGAAGCGTGTAACCTACCCAGCACAGTAAATAATTATGTGAAGCATGTTAATATTCATTTTATGATAAAAAAAATGATTTCCATGACTTAGAAATCCCGACCGGAGACTCGGGATAAATTTTCAAGTTTTAGCGCTTTTCTGCTAAATTTTTCATTTTGAACATCTGTTAGTAAAACAGCCGTAACTGTTTCGTTTTAACTCCAATTTTGACGAATAATATACCGTTTCGAAGCTAAGACATAGACGCACAAACTTCACGTTAAATAGTTTTTCAAATTAGGAGCCAAACTAAGTCCAAAATACGTGTTTTTCTTGGTGACCTGCACTGTTACGGATTTGATTAAAATTGGGCATGTGGCTTAATCTTAGCCACTCATTTAACAATAAAAAATCAGCCATTTTTTTTAAAGTCAAAGCCACGATTTCCCCTTCCTTTTCCAGAGAAAAAACGTGAGGGAGAGCTTCTCCATTCTCTCAATGTTCTTCAAGCCTTCAATGCCATTTTGATGAAGATTTTGGTGATTCTAAATTGATTTCCCCATGCCAGTAAGCTTCTACTACTCTCCTCTTCTTTTATTTTCAGTTTTGAGCATGAAAATCCTTCCCCAAAATTTGAAACCTTGACCCCTATAATTTGGGGGTTTTTGATTTTTGGATTTGATAGAAGTTATGGCATTATTAGGTTGTTATTTAGTGGAGGTATAGCATGGTTATAACTTTGGTATTGATTGAATGTACATGATGAGCTTGGAAAGTGAGTGGTGATTTGTTGACTTGCTAATATTGAATGGGTGTTGTATGATGATATGAACACAAAATAATTTGTTTGGTTTGATTGGAATGGAAAATGCAAAAGTAATAAATTCGTCAGTTTGTTAAAACATTAGGTCTGGATTATACTCTGATTTGCATGGCCTTAGAAGAGGAATTAGCACACGTGTAAAACATGAAACTTGTTGCTTTATGGCTTATATATATGCCTATAAAATGGTTTTGCGAAATATTGAGTATTGGAAAGGTTATAGCATGATGATTGGGGCTGGGTTTGTCAGATTTTTATGCAGGCAGCCTGTTGTAAATGGGTTACTTTGAGAACCTTAGGGGCTGATTTAGGCTAAATGATAACCATGAGTTTTTTTCATTTATGTGTTAAATAAATGCCTATAAAGTGGTTTTTCAATTGGAATTAAATTTCTTCTGAAATGATGAAGAAACCGAGACCTGTTCAGATAGTAACACTGCTGGAAAACATGGCAAAAATTAGTAAGTTGTGTTTTATGGTTTGATCAAGTGTGATATATGTTTGTGGGAATGATTTGCATGATTTGATAATGGCTTGATGATGAATAATGCGTATGCGGATGAATGTTCATGCATGATAATGGAAATGAATTGAAAAGTGCTAAACTTGAAAATATGTATAATAGCCTAATTGGGTAATAATGGAATGGGGTTTGTGTCTTTGTGAATTGGAATAGCTATTGGTAGTAATAAAGGTATATGCTAATGAATTTTTTGATTACTTGTGAAGTAGATGATGAATGAGTGTTAATGATGAATACATAGGGAAAACAAAGTGCATGATATGATAAAATGAATGAGTATTCTGACACTGATGAGTTTGATATACTTGTGAATCAAATGAAGTGGAGTTAATGTGTACATGCTTTGGATACCTCAAGGTGACAATAGAAAGTATCAAATTCAGATAACATAGGAGTTCCAGGTAAGTAACATATGCAATGACTACTTGAGACGTGTTTTGTTTAAATTTAGATAATAAAGAAATTTTATAAGGATATATGCAACCCTAAAATAGGAAGAATATATGTGTATATAAGCAGTAAGATATTAGTGATCCTTAGATTGAAAGTATAAGAATGATAAAGTATTTATGTATACATGAAATGTGAGCAAATAATTATGAGTGTAACATAAGAATACTTGGGTTTAGGGGCTGTATAAATTACACCATAGGGAATGAGATTAAAGTTTAAAGGATGATAAATTATAAGGAAGTAAGCATATAGGTACAAAAGTGGGCAAGTATGCACGGAGAAATAAGTAAGCTTGTATATAATGAGAATGTGTTTTATGTACAAGTATTTTGAGGCATGCATAAATGAACACGGAGTATATGTGCATATGAATATATATAAATGAGATCCTTGAGCACCTGTTGATTTTTGAGAAATAGTTAAATAAGTTTAAGAACTGAGAACTCAAAGTTTGGATTTTTGTGAAGTATGATATAATATAATAGTTTTGATTGCATGTGTGTAGGTATAATTATGAAATTTGAGGTATTGGTTTTATGTTTGAATAGTACGAGAGGGGTTGAGCATAAGTTGAATGTAAATTATGTTGATATGATAATATGGTCGAAAAGTTAATGCAAGTTAACTTGAGTATGAATTTATAACATTATATGTGTAAATGCTTATCAAAGTGTGTGGATTTATTAAGTTATAACAACTCATCGTGTAAATGAGCATGTGTGTTATACGCAAAGTATGATGAGGATGAAAAAACATATAGAACATGAGTTAACTCAAAATAAAAGCATATAAGGAATAGAATGCATATGTCATTAATTTATGAGTTTGCATGAACATGTACATGAACACATATGACACGATAAGAAAGCATGGCTGGAGTAGAAAGAAGCATGAGAAATGGATATATATATGTATGTGCTAAGATTTTCAACAGTTGTGCAAAAGATAAGAATGTTCTCAAAGATTCAAAATGTTTTAAAGAAAAGTTTCGAATGTTTTTTTAAAAGAGATAATATATTCCAGAAAATTATTTCTCCCAGTTTTGAGATGTTAAAGCATGGGTTTTATGGGTTTTTGGGCATGAGGGAAAAACTCACCCCAGTATGTGACTTGAGATTCAATTGGAATTGACGGATTTCATATGGATTCGGGATTTGGGATTTGACCCATCCTAGTTGTACACTAATTGGAATTGACGGATTTGACACATGTGCACATGTATAGGATTAGGGGGACACTCCTAGATCCTCAGCGCTCAGATGATACATTCCTGGGCGGAGATGCACCTACGAGCGGAGATGCGCCTACGGGTGGAGATGCGCCTTCGGGCGGAGATGCACCTACTGGCGGAGATTTGGTTTTTAGAAAAAAGGGACTTCAGATTTCAGTTTTCAATTTTCAGAAAATAGTTTCCGAAAGAACTTGGAAAGATGGTTTTAGAGAAAAGTACAAGAAAAAGAAAGATTTCCTGAATGAGTTTTCAAAAGCTGATTATTAGTAATAGAGTTTCCTAGAACAGAAAATGAAGGAAATTTCAAGTATGAGTTTTCCGAAAAGGTTTTTTTTTTTTTTTTAAAAAAGAATATTTTCTAAACGGAATGTATTATAAAGAATTGTGAGTTTTCAAAAAGAAAGAAGTTTTCCAAGAAAAGTGAAGTTATGAGATGTCAATATGAATTAAAGCTTTAATGTTTGGGTGATTCATGCATATGATGTTTGAGCACGATGATATTGTTACTTGTGTGTGTGTGTGTATATGATTGATGATTGTATGTTGCATAGTAGAGGTACTGGATAGGATCCGTTCGGATGGAATCAATCCCATACCTATTCTAAAATAAGTAATGGGTTCTGTACGAGCATTGTTTGCATGAACCAGCACTAGTGCATACATATGATGATAAGATGTATATTTTCTCTATAAATAAATAATAATATGGATTGTATATGATAAATCGATGATGTGTTAACTAGAATGGTGAGAAGATAACTTTGATAATTCACCTAAGTTTAAGGTAGCGAAGTTAGAGAAAGATAAGGAGATAAGAAAATAATATGTATATATATGTGAACACCGTTATATGATATGTCGTGAATGTTATATATGTGACATCATGAATGTGTTAAGCATGCTAAACAAAGGTAAAAGTTATAAGTAAGGATAAATGAGGATAATTGTTGGTTATTGAATTATTCAAGTTAGAGAGGAACTACATGTTGTAACTTATAAGGTTAAAAACAAAGGAAATTATTAAAAAAAATAAAAAGGAGAATTGTTTGACGTGTGTTGTGAACTAAAATGATTTGTATACGAAGTGAAAGTTATATATATATATATATATATATATAATATATATATATATATATATATATTATATATATATATATATATATATATATATATATATAAGTGACTTCTACATGTGACTTCAAATAATTGAAATATGATTTATGTGATGACGGTATGAGATATATATGTGATAGTACGGATGACTCGATGATATGTTAAGATTGATATATGTATGTATGCAATGATTGCAAATGAATAAGCTATGAAACACGTCACTAGAAAATAGAAAAAGATGAGTGTATGAATGCTCACTTAAAAGGAATATAAAAAATGGAATGTTTGCCAATTGGCTAGGAAACAGACAGTATGAACAGTTGGTAATATAGAGAATGTGTGAATCACTTAGGAATCCCATGAATAATATGTAAACTGGAATTCAAACCCTGCTTGTGTATGTTGCTCAAGGTAGGAGCATAGTTACTTACTGAGTCCTATGACTCACTATACTACAGTGTTTGAGTTTTACAGGTTGGTGACCTAAACGGTCGACCGTGGATTTCAGAGATGTGGAGCAGTCGGATAGCAGCGTTGCAGTCAGCCAGTCACCAAGTCTTGGGGAAGTCGAGTCTTGTATATTTGAGTATTGATATGACGTGCTGAGCACGGATGTTTATGTTGTAAAAGTTTTTGTATATGTGTATTTTCAGGCACAATGCCTTGGTTATATTGTGTTTATATGTCTGCATTACATTTTAGATGGGCCCTTAGATTGCAATGATGTTGAGATACCAGCCTGAGGCTGAGATTTTATGTTCACGTTGTATATGGATGCTGGCTATAGGCCAGGTTGCGTGATGTTACGAATACATCATGCCGAAATTTTTCTAAAATCATAGGCTTATGGAGATGGGTTTAGCCTGTCTCCTGCCGGTAACATTCCTGCTAAAGCGGGATGTTACAACCACGTAGTCACACACTTAAACACACGTCCCAACAGCCAACACATGCATAAGATATACACAAACAGCTCGCCGACACAACACAAGCAACAAAGCCTTGCAACCAGTGAACAAAAGACAAACCGGATACCACTTACGTGAACCATAGTCACGGCAAACAACAAACAGCCCTTTACTCATAAGCAGCCAACACACAAACGTCCTCTCCTTACACGCACACACCTTACACACACTCACGGTTGACACATATACACACCCAAATAAGATACACATTAAACATAAAATAATAAACCCTACAAGATGTAGCCTTGACGTGAACTCCAGCAACCAAACTCCCCCACCAAAGTGACACACGACCAATTCAAAAAGCAAATAAATAACCCATCTCATCAACGAACAACAAACAACCAAGCAGCCCCCTACAAACTAAAACACAAAACAGTTCTCAAGCAACAAGCCACCGAACACATAAAGAAACAGCAAGCAACCAGCGCCCCTCACCGACCAGATAACAACAAAGAAACTGAAACCAAACAGTCCTGAAACAGATCATGTGACCACCGAAACACCCCAGAAAATAGTCCAAACCGGTCTAAAAATTGCACTAAAAATCCACCACAAAATAGCCTTCTGAAAACAGTAAAAATACAGAGAAAACATCAGCCTAAAATAGTAGAAATAATGAAACAGCGAACCAGAAAAATAGCGGAGCATTAAACCTTCCAGCAACGGCGTAACACACTTCCAACAAGCAATTTAAAATGTAAGACCTGAGGGCACCCTTGACTATTATTTATTTATCTTTTTAGTTATTTATTATTGGTTCATTCTCATGTATTATTATATTCCACGTCTATTTTTATTTATATTGGGTTAACGATTGCTTTCTTTTTCTTGCGGTATATTGGATGGAAACCTAGACATAAATTCTGTAGCTGAATCCACGTACCGCTTGAGAAAATTTCATGCACATGTTTCATTTTTGTTATTTAATCCTTGTGTTCACTTATTGTTTGTGTTTATTATTCCGTTATTTACTTTCTGTGTGTTATTTCATTTAGTTATTTATGTATCGTTAATTAAGCGCATGGATTAATTACGTCGGATTAAAGGTCCCCCATTTACGGGAAATGCCTGAGGGCATCCTTATCACGGTCTTTTACCGCCCCGCATTCTGTCTTTCTATGCATAATATCATGTCACGTTCGAACACATTCACGAATGCTACACGAACGTATAAATTCTGCCTCACTCCATTTGAACACGTTTACGAACGCTACTCGAATGCATGCATTTGGCATTATCCCGTTCGAACGTGTCTCTGAACACTACTCGAATGCATGCATTCTGTTTTACCATGCATCATATCCCATACCTTTCGAACGCATTTCCGAACGCTACACGAACACACATACAGTGGACAGACCCCTTTTTTTCATATTTTGTGCATGCTTGCCTCGTTAGTTAGTTCTTTTACATTGCGTACTTAATTATCTCTCTTTATTATTAATGCTTTTATTGTTATTATTTATGTACATTATCGCGCTTATTTATTTAATATATTTATGGAATTATATATGGCTTTCATTTTTCATTTAATTTTATGGGTGTGCAAACTTGTGCGTTATTTTTCTTGCATGTGTTGCATAAGACTTGGTTACATTATTGCAAAAATCTGTTCATTACAATTGGCATAAGTAATGGACCATTTCGAACCCAACGGTTTGAGGTATTCCCTTGCTATGGGTGAGTGTGGCCTTAAATCATTTCCCAGTTCACATTGGGTGGCGACTCCTTTATTCCCCAGTTTAGTCCCCTGTGGAATACTCAGTACTCCCAATGGGTCACGAGCCTAGACAGCGTCGCCCACATTTCTGTTCGCACAGTGGGATGACACTAATAGAAATAAAATTCCATAATCAAATAGAGTTATCACTTTTGAAATGAAAATTATTCTGCTACTACTCAAAAATATTATCGTGTAGATGGCTGCCGCTAATCCATTGATGAAACTATTGGATTACTATAAGCTAAAAGGAGCCGAAAACTATTTCAAATGGGAAACAAACATAAACCTTGTCTTAGAGTATGAAAAGTTAACTTTTGTCACTATCAATCCACTGTCTGTTAATATCGATCCCGACTCCACTCCAGAAGAGCAAGAAACTTTTGATAGATGGAATGATGATAACCTAAAGGTGAAATCCTACATCTTAGGATCAGTGGTTCTAGATTTGCTGAGACAGTACATAGAAGTACCGGATGCTTAGATCATCATGCGAACACTCAAGGAGTTGTTCGAAGTAATCAAGAGATGGAACTTTATCGAAGGTATAATGAATTATTTCGTGCTGAACTCAAGGAGGGAGGAGCTGTCAGCACTCATGTTTTGGACATGATAGACCAGATTCGATGTCTGGAATGACAGGGCATTGTGTTTGATAAACAGTTGGGCCGTAATTTGATTCTGTCTTCTTTGTATGGTTTTTTATGCTGGCTTTGTATTAAATTTCCATATGTATTTGATGCAAGCCATATACGAAGAACTTCATAACATGCTACACACAGCAGAGCAAGATTTGAAGAAAGGTAGCGCCACAATATATCTCCATGGTGGAGCTGGCTCTTCAAATACTTATGGAAAGTCAAAGAAAAAAAAAGATGGGGAAGAAGAAGATATCAAAGAAAAACTCCAAGAAGCACAAAGACACAAAATCGAAAGTAGCTCATGTTCAATGTCTACAATATAAGAAGTCTGAACACTGGAAGAAGAACCATCCAGAGCTAAAAGGAAAAGCAGAACCCTCAAGTACACTTTGTATTTTTCCAATTATTGACATCTCATTAGCCTTAGATGTAAATAGTGGATGGTGTTAGACACTGGCAGCCCTACTAATGTTTGCAATTACCTGCAGGAAATGAGGGTTAAAAGAAGGTTAAATAAAAGGGAGATCCAACTTATAGTTGACAATGATGAGACATTGGATGTCAATGCCATAGGAAACAGTTGTTCTAGATCTCCCAAATGGATGTAAATTAGATTTGCATGATTGTTATTATGTTCCCTCACTTATTAGACAATAATATCACTGCCACTATTAGATAAAGAGGGATATAAAATAAAAATTAAGGATGAAACCTATGTTTGTATGATAAAGATAATTTATTAAAATGTGATGTTCTTTATCAAACGGTCACTATATTTTGAAACATGTAGAGATGTCTTTAATATAGAGAAAATACAAGTAGGAAGTCTGAATTAAATAATACTGAATTATGGCATATGAGATTGGACCACATAAGTGTTTAAACGTCTATTCAAATTACTAAAGGATGGTTTGATTGAAAATCTTACCATAGACCCTTATCTGATTTATGAGTCATATATCCAAGGAAAGATGACAAAGGTCCCATTTTAAGGTGTTAGACACCGTGCTAGAGATTCACTGGAGCTAATACACAGTAATGTGTGTGGTCCATTAAATCATGTCGCTCGTGATGGTTCCACATACTTTATGATTTTCACAGATGACAAGTCTAGATATGGATATGTCTATCTGATGAAACATAAGTTAGAAATATTTGACAAGTTCAAAATATTCAGAAACGAAGTAGAAAAACAAACCAGTAAATTCATCAAATGTCTTATATCAGATCGATGTGGTGAATACATGAGTGAAGAATTCAGAAAGTATTTAAGGAGAATGGAATTCTCACCCAATATAGACCACCAGGAACACCTCAAGATAATGAAGTGTCTGAGCAAAGAAATCATACTTTATTGGATATGGTGCGAACAATGATGAGCATACAGATCTTCCTTATTACCTTTGGGGTACGCTTTACAAACTGCTGCCTATATACTTAATAAGGTTCCATCGAAAACTGTTTCTATGACCCCTAATCAGATATGGTTGGTAAAATCCAAATCTTAAGCATTTAAAAATTTGGGGTTGTATTGCATACGTTAGAATTAAACACCGGGATAATCTAGCACCCAAAGGGTATAAATATAGGTTCGTTGGATATCCTGATAATTCCATGGGATATCAATTCTACGATTCCGAGTAATGAAATGTATTTCTTGTTCGCTTTGTAAATTTTCTTGAAAAGCAATTTTTGAGAGAAAGTGGGAATTGTAGAGAGATCAAACTTGATGAGTTTGATCCCAACATTAAGGAACTTGAGATGGAACCAGAGATCCAACTAGGTGAATGATCTACAACACCGGTTCTACTTAAGTCGAATAGAATATCAAGGCCTCCTAAAAGATTATTTTTAACATCTGATGTGTGCCTTAATGTTCTCCTCTTGGAGGAAATAGATCCGACTATGTATAAGGAAGCGATTGGATATCGATTCGGGAAAATGACTGGAAGCCATGAAATCCGAAATGGGTTCAATACATGCCAATCAAGTCTGGGACATAGTTGAACTTCCTGAAGGAGTTAGACCTATTGGCTGTAAATGGGTTTACAAAAGGAAGCTAAGGCCCGACGAAAAGGTGGAAAACTTTAAAGCCCAACTGTTAGCGAAAGGTTACTCTTAACGTCCTGGGATTGACTATGAGGAAACTTTTCACCAGTAGCCATGCTAAAATCTATTATGATTCTTTTAGCCATTGTTACATATCACGACTATGAGATATGGCAGATTGATGTGAAAACCAATTTCCTAAATGGATTCTTAAAGAGGATATCTATATGGAACAATCAGAGGGTTTCATATCCAGTGAGACTTCAAACTTGGTTTGGAAGCTCCAAAAGTCTATTTATGGACTTAAATAGGCATCCCGAAGCTGGAATCGTCATTTTGATGAGATAATTAGATTATCTGGATTCATAAAAAATGAGGTTGAACCATTTGTTTATAAAAATATTAGTGGGAGCATGATAGTTTTCCTAGTCTTGTATGTAGATGACATCCTTATCATAGGAAATGATATATGGATGATGCAAATGTGAAACCCTACCTTTGTAAGAACTTCTCCATGAAAGATATGGGTGAAGCTTCCTATATTCTAGGTATAAAGCTCTACCGGGATAAATTTAGGAAGCTTATAGGGTTGTCACAATCGACGTACATAGACAAGATGTTAGAAAAGTACAATTTTACTAACTTCAAGGCAGTAATGTACCTTTCCGTACGGTATACATCTTTCGAAGAAAATGGTGCCTCAAACCGAGGAAGAGAGAGTTAGGATGTCTAACTTTTCATACGCTTCTTGTATTAGAAGCATAATGTATGTTATGTTATGTACTAGACCCGACATCGGTTTCGGCATCAGTGTGACCAGCCGAGATCAATCTGACCCAGATAATGATCATTGGACCGCTATGAAACATATCCTGAAATATCTTAAAGGCACCCAGGATAAGTTTCTAATATATGGAGAAGATGAGATACAAGTTAAGAATTATACAGAGATGAGATACAAGTTAAGAATTATACAGACTCCGACTTCCAGGGAGATCCAGATAATAGAAAATATACATCAGGAAACATATTTACCCTTAACGGTGGTTTAATAAGTTGGTGTTGTTCAAAACAAGGCTCAACAACTGATTCCACCACTGAGGCAGAATTTATAGCATCTTCGGAAGTTGCTAAATAAGTTGTTTGGATTAGAAATTTTATGACAAAACGTGGCATTGTACCTAGTATTGCAGATTCGATCCCATGGTACCGTGATAATAATGGAGCCATCATGCAGGTTGAGGAGCCGAGGGCGCATTACAAGTCTAAACATGTGGAAATGAAATACTGTGTGATTAGAGAGATTATTGAATGAAAAGACATAGTGGTCTTGAAGGTTCAAGGACAAGACAACATAGCAGACCTGCTTACAAATGCCTTACCTCATACGATAAACATATGGAGGAGATGGGACTACGATACCATCCAAATTGGCACTAAGCAAGTGGGAGTTTGATGGAGTTGGTGCTTTGAGTGCCAATCCGATTTGTACATTTTATTATTTATTAATAAAATAACTATACTTTTTCATTTCATACCTTATTAATGGTATTGTCATTATGCATATTAAATTGATGTATAGATATGCTAATAATGACATAGACCTTAGAATAGTCTTGACACTAGGTGTAAAACTATTCTAAAAGTAAATATTCCTAGTTGTTGGTTTTGGAATACGGTCGAATTCCTATAACCTAGAAGACTACCATATTTCATATATTGGAATTGGAGTTCCAATGGTTTAACGCGATGTACCATGAGTTTTGGAAACTCGTACAGATATGTGGGTATTCGTTGGAGCGAATACTGAATGACTCATAAGTGATTCCTAATAGTTGGAAGTATACACCACTATCAATAGGAATCTCCTCAAGTCGAGTAACATATGTAATCCTTTGACTATAGGATAGCATTAATTTTGAGTGAAATCATCCACACTTTGATGCCATGTATGTCAGAAACCTTTCATGGTCTGACCTCTAGATGTTCGTTGGGTGTGGACTGATGCACTCAGTAATCAAGTGCGAAGTAAGATAGGATCCATCGGCCCATATGTATACCATAAGGGATTTAGGTATCCATGTGAGTAAAGTCACGATTCTTAAAGACTTTGGCCAAAGCCGATCACCTATGGTGGATCGTATTAGTTGTAAAGAATCGTGGACATGTCGACATGAGATGTGCGTCTTCGAAATTTAACAGTATATTCTATGTTTCCTAAGCACAACTCGGATAGCCTATGAAAGAGGGATTGTCAAACATATTTGATGACCTCGACTTGTATAGTTTTGAAAGGTCGTTCGTGTTCTTCACGAATTCGGAGGTGGATGAATTGCGTACATATTTGCCAGGCTTATATGATGAACGTATCTGAACTTAGAGAGTCCCAATATAAAGTGTACTCGTTGAGCACTTGGGTATCCGATTAATTTTGATAAAAGATAATATTCGATGTTATAATTATCAACTAAGATAATGAAGTGTTATTGAATAACATTGATTATTTACTTTGACCTAACTAGATTAATTCAATAATTACATGAGGGCTTAATTTAAAATCATAATTATCTCAACCATTTGAGGATATTATGGTAATTGTGAGTATGTAATAATAGGTGGTTTTGGCTTGATTTAATTGGATTAAATCAAGGTGGCAAACATTTAACTAATTTATTTCCTAATCCTTGGCTTGATTTAATTGGATTAAATTAAAGTGGGAGACAATGGAGATTAGTCACACCTAACTATAAATATTTAGAAAAAATTAGATTAAGCCCACTTAAAAGTTGATTACAACTTTTAATAATTAAAAATTAACGAAGTTTTACTATAAATAGCAAGCTTTAATGAGGTTTTAATTACAAGAAAATAACAAGCATAAGAAAATTCTTGAGAGATTAGCCTAAATTAGTGGAAGTGTTTAGAGAAGCTTGTGATGTCTCTACAACATTTCATCTAGGAGAAATCACGATTGGATCTTGAAGTGAAGCTTGGAAACATCGGGGAAATAAGATTGGATCTTGGAATCAAGCTTCGACACCTGGAGATTCTCCAATAATTTTAAAAAAATAGAAATAGATTGGATTTTGCATCAAGATTACTATGTAATGTTTGATCTTCTCATAAGTAATGTTAATTTGTGTATTAGATGCATGATTAAATAGCTTAATGTTGAATAAGGCTAATCAATTGTGTTAGGATACTTTAGAAGTATAAACACAACATGCTTGTAATTAGGTCAAAGATGTTTATATTGGATATGGAACAATAATTAGAGTTTGGAACTCTAGATTAAAGCTTAGAGCTATGACTACCATTCTAGAATCACTTGAAAACCTTTGGGTGACCTAAAATTGTTCACGAGACATTTCTTATTGGGATTCTAAATTGGTTGTATATTGGATTCAAAATTTACGTAAATGCGTATGTAGAATAAATTTATATTTTTGTAAAAATATTTGATATTTTGAAAAACTTGATATTTATTTATAACATGTGTTAATGTTGGTTTGAAAATTAGAAATCAATTTTGGGTGATTTTGAAGTGTTTAAGGAAAATCGGAAACAATTAAGGTAAAAGACCCTAATTGCATCAGCTCTCTAGAAATTTTCCAGATAGCTGAGCATTTGAAATACAATGAAAAAAATGATGGTTGGCACGCGCACTGTTCATGCCCGTACGTGAGTGCGCGTGTGGGAATTTTATTTTCGCTCGTTCTTGAGCTTTCGGACTCTGATTCAGCCCCGATTTTTTCCAATATACTCATAATGGAATATAGTATTTCATTAAATAATTTAAAATTACACCCATACTTGATATCTATGGGTTAGACCCATTTCCGTTGTCCGAGACACCGATCCAACCCTAAGAGTTTCATAACTGCCCCCAACAGTATCTATGTTATGTAAGTACTTGTATGATGAGTATTATGTGTTGGAGCCCCAAATAGTCCATGTTCACCAAGACTTATCCTACATAGAACGGCAGGTAGCAATAGTAGATAGAAAGACGAGGAAGTTACGATCTGGATGGGTTCCCTCAGTGAAGGTGGTTTGGCAGCCCCACAAGGGACAAAAATCCAAATGGGAGCCAAAATAAGCTATGAGAGAGCAATAAACCACCTGTTCCCAGAAGAGGGTACTCTATGTACTTCTAAGTGTGTTGATTCGAAGACGAATCAGTTTTTTAAGTGGGGGAGAATTTTAATGACTCGAAATTTCATAGTTCAACTAAATTCGTGACTTGGTGACTTAGATAATTCTCTCTAAAACATTAGCGGAAAATTATAGTGATGATATAGTGGGCCCAACTCTAAAAGTTTAAGCCTAATTAGTGTTGGTATAACATATAGGCCTTAACAAAACAATTGAAAATTAAACTCAGCCCAATTTATAGGCCCAATTTCAATTCTTAAAATCTCTAGAAAAATCTTCTCATTTCTGAATAAAGTAAGAAAGAGTGAAAGGAACAAAATTTTATTTCTTTCCCTTTGGCCGAGAACCACATGAAGAATAAAATAGAAGAGTTTTCATTCCCACTTTCAAATTTCCAAGATAACTTAGTTTAATCCATGATAAAGCAAGCCTAAGAAGAAACAAATGAAGCTTGGAGGTTCTATTTATGAAGAAGGAATTTGATTAAAGGTGAGAAAGACTTAACCCAAATTGGAAATGTTGATATTTTGGCGATTTGGTATTAATGGATGTTGATGACTTCAGTTTGATGATAGTAGATGATTATTAAGCTAATAATTAATGTTTGTGAGAAACTTCCAATTAGGGATCCTAGACATTGGATTAAAGGGAGAGTCTATTGAATTTGATAATGTGATGATGACTATAAGGGTATTTTGGTGGTGAGTTGTATATTTGTGATTGAGTTGGCTAATATGTTGATGTTGGGTCCTGTAATTGGGCTAATGTCGCAATATGCACACCTGGTATCGTGACGTAAAATGGGAAGTTGCTCTTTGTTTTAGTTCTGTCATGTAAGCATAGCGACGCCAAAGAGATAGCGTCGTGAGGCGGGAATATAGGAAGCTCACTACCTCGGTTCTTTTTTTGGGATGTCGTAAGTCTTAATCCTTAGCGTCACGATGTGTGTGTGACTCGTGACTCTCATCACTTAGAGTTGCGAAGCGAAACCATCAGATGCTTATTATCTCGACTATTCATGTGAGTGACCGACGCCCATTATCCATTTCAATTTCATCCTAAGACATTAGAGGGCATCCTAAGGGTTTCGTATAAGTGTATAGACACGCGTTAAACCATGCAACAAGAATAAAACATCAGTCATGCATTGCATATGCTTTTCTATCAATTGCAAGAATACTAACAATTTCTCTTACCTTAGATCGAACCCCAAGGCACAAGAAGATCACATACACCGTGTACCGCATCGGACTTACCGCAGCACTATTAGTGGAATACTTATTCAGAATTTTGTTATGATTTCTAAATGATTTTCATTAAAATTTATCGAATTTTGATTTCATATGCTTTGAGATAAGTTTTAAACTGAAATAAGATATATGATTTAAACAGAAGCAACTTTGATAAAGTTTTGTTATCAGATATTATTTTTGAGTATGGGAATGATTAAAAGACATGATTTTTATGATTATGGAGGCATGGTGATAAGTGCAGTTTTATACCCACTCACTCCTCCATTTTTAGATTTTTGTTAGATTTCGTGTCATTTAATATATTTTATAGTTACTTTTATGTTTTATTGGTAGAAAGTATTAGAACATGGATCATGGGAAAATGGACTTATTTTGGGACCTTAGGGACGCATCGAAACCACATGGGGTAAGTAGAGTACGTGAAAAAATCCCATTCTGAAATTTGGCTTGGCATTGCAACTCCTATTATAGTGTTGTGACACCAAAACGACATCTCCATACAAAAATCTCAAGGAGTGGCGTCGCGACACCAAATTCCGGGGTCACGACGCTGCGACAGAAGCCCGAAAACATCAGTTTTCAGTATTCTACATGCACAAGGACTCCAAGACTTCCATATAAATATAGAACCTCATCCAAAACCCTAGAGATGAGACTAATATATAACTAAAGAGTCCAAACACATATTTTAGAGAGATCCAAAGAGGAAGATTGAAAAGCGACACGGGGAGACGAAGTTGACGTCCGAAGACGAAGAGATTCGATTCGGGTTTAATCTTCTATTTCTTTCTTTAATATACAATGATTTCTATTAGATTCATAACCCTATTTTCATTGTTATTATCTTTAGTATTATTCTAGAGGATGCTGTAGCGAATGTTTGAACCTATGTATTATTTGTCGATTGATTGTTATAAAGTTTTAATTCAGTTTTTTTTTTTTAATATTATCTTGTGTTTAATGCTTCTAGTTTATTGGCCACAAATTAAGATGATGAATGTTTAGAATCTATCACTAGGGCGATGGGATTTTGAATAAGATCTAGAGAATATAACCTAGGAGATTTTTAGAGTTCGGGAGAATCTATAATCCCTTCGAAGTCATTAACAAAGAATTACAAAACGTTATGAATTATTAATTACTAGATTTTTATAGGGATATCGAAGTCGGTAATTGATAATATATTCACTCGGCACTAGGGAGCGAGAGTTACAATAACTTAGGATTCTTGGCTTAAAAACTAATAAACTGACTCTAGGAAATAGCTAGGTGAAATCAGACTCTAGAATCTCTCTTACCCTAGTCTATCTTTATCAAACATTTTATTTCTTAATTATTTAGTTTTTAATCTAAATTTAGTTACTTTCTAAATAAAGTTAGGTTTACTAATTATAGTACTTAGAGTGAGTTGAATACAATCAATGATTATCTTTACTAAAACTTGACACCGTACACTTGTGGTAAGATAATCGCTCAACATGTTTTTGACGTCGTTGTCAGGGATTCTTAATCAAATTCACATTATATTATTACCAATTAACCTTAGCTTTAATTTAGATTTTATTTTTATTTTTAATATTATTTTTATTTTAAATTTTTATTTTTAATATATTTTTATTTTTATTTTTATTTTGGTATTTTTTTTTCTTGTCTTTCTGTGCTTCAGTGAATGCGAAGATCCATAAATATTGACTCACTTCTGTTTGATCCAGAAATAGAAACAACAACGAGAAGACTAAGGAAAAAAAGGAAATTTGAGAAAGAAGCAACGACGGCTGAAAATATAGAGAACAACCGACAACAGGTGGCAATCAGAGATCATTTTAAACCAATCATTGATGATAACTATTATTGGATTGCGCACCCACCAATCAATGCCAATAACTTTAAGCTAAAACCTGCACTTATCAACATAAAGCAAAAGAGCCAGTTTGGGGGTTCATCTATAGAGGATCCCAACGTGTATTTACGGATGTTCTTGGAGATGGAAGATAAAATAAAGATGATTGGAGTCACTAAAGAGACCATCACACTACGCTTGTTCCCATTCTCCTTAAGGGATAAAGCGAGAGATTAACTATAATCTATTCTGATGGGGAGCATTATGACGTGGCAAGATATGGATATAATATTTCTTGCGAGGTTCTTTCCACTAACTAAATCAGCCCCACTAAGAACATAAATTACCATATTTAGGCAGTTGGAGACTGAGAATATGTATGAGGCCTGAGAGTGCTTTAAAGATTTACTTAGGAGGTGACCACAGTATAATTTTTAAGACTGGGTTCAAATTCAGTTATTCTACAAGGGTTGAATTGTCCAAATAGGGCCATGGTCGATGTAGCTGTTGGAGGAATTCTATTCAATATATCTACTAAAGACGTCTATGCTTTATCAGAGAAAATGGCCATCAATAACTTCTAATGGCCAAATGAATGCATTAATGTGCCTAAGGTGGCTGGTATATAAGATGGATTATATGGTTTCACTTACAACTTAAATGTCATCCCTCACGACTCATCTAGCAGCATTGACTAATCAACTGTTAGTTTCTATTGATGTCCCAAGATCAATTTAAGCAATGAAATGAATGAATATAACTAAGAAGTATGGCGGAATCATACTTACAAAGATCGGTTTGATGTGATGCTCAATAAAAATGAACTCCTCCAAGCTCCCAAGAATTCGGCCAAGAGAGGTTTTTGTTGATGAAGATGAAGCTCCAAGCTTTATGGATTCCAAGCTCTAAGATCGGTTCCCTATCACATTAGTTTGATCCTTTGATTTGTGCTAGCAAATGAAGAAAACCTTCAAGTCTTCTTCAATGGGGTTCACGGCAAAAGGAGAGAGAAGAGAGAGTTTTTGTATATATGTTTCTAAAACAATAATAATCAATTAAAACAATTACCAAAGTGATATATGTTTTTACAAAAGTCAAAGCTAAAATTTTGGCTCCAAAAACTCATTAAATGCACACAACCATCTGCATCATGAATAGTGACTGCATGTCACTCACCAAAAAGGTGACAAGCCATCAATCACTAAAGTGACAAGTGATGTGACTTGTGGGCCCCACTCGATTCAAAATACAAGTGTGTGCGCAAACACTTCCGGGCTCGATTTCGCTAATTTCAAATTAACGAATTTTTGTCGCGACGTAATTAAATAATTATGCCTAGCGAAATTACTATTCATGTCACTAACGAATTAATTCTAAATTAACTCGTTTGCCCGAATTAAAATCTGATTTTAATTCAGCGTCGAAATCCAATTTCGTTTGATATATTGAATATATTATTTTGTCGATTAATTCCAAATTAATCTTTCTCTATCTTCTAATAGCACTTTATCCAAGATAAAGTTTCTCCGCAATTAATCCCAGATTAATAAAGTTCGAATCAAACGTCATCGGTGAATCCTCGGGAAGCGACCCAAGAGATCCCTGGATATGTTGACAGTAAATACGGTTGTCGGACTATCCGAACATGTACGTACCTAGTACTACGTCTTTTCCGATTTACGAGAGAAAATTGGCTTCTAGCAAAGCGCCATGCCTACCCAATTCTCCAGAAATATTCTTACTGGAATATACGATCTATATTAGGTGTAGTATACCGTAGTATTATGTATTGCGATCCAGTATCGGATGTCACGTGCAAGGCCTGGGGCTGGATAGTGTCTGCCTCATACGAAACACATATCGGATATCAAGCAACTAGTCTCTTTGAATTGGATGATCATGACCTTGTCATATTATCCTGATGGTTACAACACAATAAAGAACTAGTTCTGAATCCCTGCGT
This sequence comes from Zanthoxylum bungeanum, assembly GCA_019454045.1. NCBI lineage: Eukaryota > Viridiplantae > Streptophyta > Magnoliopsida > Sapindales > Rutaceae > Zanthoxylum > Zanthoxylum bungeanum. The sequence continues at coordinate 75,474 of SKCR01023683.1, forward strand.
GATCATCATCTCATATGTCTGAAGTGATACTTCCATCTTGACATTACTACAAACACTACGATTCTCAAAAAAAACCCAGCAGAGGCGTACACAGAACCTGTTAAGCCCTGGACGACCAAAACCAAAGTTTACCGATTGTCGCAAGTACTAGCGATGCAAGTCTCAGGTTAAGACCAAATACACCTACCTGAAGTGGACTCCCATAGACACATATACATACTACCAATGGGATTCCGCAGGGTCTATCCAGAGCGAAGCTGTTTTCCATACCATCGGTAAAACACAACCTTCTATCGTACTTGCATAAGTATCCTATACTTAAACATATGAGAACTATGTCGTTATGCCCTCACAACGCGCACAAGTACAATACTAGTCTATTCCGCCTTATCGAGTCCAATCCAATCTCGATAATACTACGACTAAGGATATTTAATGATTAAACCTTTATGGATTGATACTGTCTCATATCATCTCATCTCAATTCGGAACTAATCATAAGGACTTTTACCATTTATCTATATCAAAGTAAATGAATCATAAAACGGTAAAAGGCATTTCATTGTAACATAGTTAATTTTGTACAAAAACACAATGTCTTTTACAAACAGTGACGCTATGGGTCATAACTGTCCAACAATCTCCCACTTGGCCTATAGCCAGTCACTCAACCATCTAATACCTGAACGATGTACATGTCGCTCAAACTCTTTGTTGAGGAATTATTTTCATCAGCGGATCTGCCATGTTGTCATCTTATGCGACCTTCTCGACTTTCACATCGGCACGATGTATGATCTCACGTATCAGATGGAAACGTCGAAGAACATGCTTGGATCGTTGATGAGACCGCGGTTCCTTAGCCTGCGCTATAGCCCCGTTATTGTCACAATACAATGGAACGGGCTCAGCTGCTAACGGAACTACTCCTAATCCAATTAGGAATTTTCGGATCCAAACTGCTTCCTTTACTGCTTCTGCTTCAGCTGCAGCAATGTACTCTGCTTCAGTTATTGAATCGGCAACAGTCTCTTGCTTGGAAGATTTCCAGCTCACTGCTCCGTTATTCAAATAAAATATATACCCTGATTGCGACTTACAGTCGTCTTTGTCGGTCTGGAAACTTACATCGGTATACCCAGTTACCCAAGTTCTCCATCTCCATGGATTAAGAAAGCATCCTTACTTCGTCTAAGATACTTTAGGATATTCTTAACGGCCATCCAGTGACCTTCACCTGGATCGGCCTGATAACGACTACACATGCTCAAAGCATATGAGACATCAGGTCGAGTACATATCATGGCATACATGATCGATCCGACTACCGAGGCGAATGGTATCCAACTCATGTTATCTCTCTCATCTTGAATTTTAGGACACATGTCCTTAGATAGATAGACGTCATGTGACACTGGCAAGAGTCCTCTTTTGTACTGATCCATGTTGAATCTCTTCAACACTCTGTCAATGTACGTACTCTATGAGAGTCCAAGCAGCTTTCTTGATCTATCCCGGTAGATCTTTATTCCCAGAATAAAGGCTGCTTCTCTCAGATCTTTCATGGAGAATTTCAATGAAAGCCAAGCTTTCACCGATGTTAGCATGGGAATGTCATTGCCTATTAGCAATACATCGTCAACATAAAGGACAATAAAAGTCAGTGCTCTCCCACTAACCTTCTTATATACACAAGGATCATCTTCGTTTTGAATGAAATCATATTCTTTTATGATCTCATCAAAATGTTGCTTCCATGACCGCGATGCTTGCTTCATCAGTCCATAGATGGACCGATTTAACTTACAAACCTTGTTTGCAAGTCTAGGGACGATAAAATCGTCAGGTTGTTGCATATAAACATCCTCCAAAAGGTTTCTGTTAAGGAAAGCAGTTTTAACGTCCATCTGCCATATCTCGTAATCAAAATATGCAGCAATAGCAAGCATTATCCGAATGGATTTAATCATGGCAACGGGGTGAGAAAGTTTCATCGTAATCAACATCATGTCGTTGATGATACCCCTACGCTACAAGCCTAGCTTTGTACGTTTGTACGTTGCCATCCATGTTGGTCTTCTTCTTGAAGACCCATTTGCATCCAATAGACTTTATGCCTTCTGGTGCATCAACCAGTGTCCAAACTTGGTTGGTGTACATGGAATCCATTTTGGATTTCATGGCTTCTTGCCATGATGCGGAATCGATATCTTGTATCGCTTCCTCATACATAGTCGGTTCATTATCCTCAATGAGATTAATATCTACATGAGGTGAGATCAGAAACCCATACCTCTCAGGTTGTTTCCTGACTCTCTCCGACCTACACAGTCCTTGTGTAATAGAAGATTGTGGTACAATCTCATCCCTTTTCGACTGTTCTTGTTCCGTTGAGGATTCTATGCCAGGAACAGATCACTCTGATTTTCATCGATCGAGTCTCTTTTCCTCCTCCCACTAACCACTGCATTAGGAATTCCTTCTCAAGGTAAACCGCATGTAGAGCAACAAATACTTTGTTCTCTTGTGGGGATAGAAGTAGTATCCTTTGGTTTTCCTAGGATATCCTACGAATAGGCATTTATCCGATTTGGGCTTAAGTTTGGGTACCTTCCAAACGTTTGACGTATGCCCAGCATCCCCAAATCTTCAGGAATGAGAAACCACCCGTTTCTTTCTTGTCCATATCTCATACGGAATCTGTTGAACAGACTTTGACGGAACCTTGTTCAAAATAAGAATTGCACTGTTTAATGCATATCCCCAGAAGGAAATAGGTAGCCCAGTGTGACTCATCATAGACATAACCATGTCCAACAAAGTTCGGTTTCTCCATTCAGACACACCGTTTAATTACGGTGTTCCAGGATGAGTCCACTGTGAAAGAATACCATATTCTTTCAAGTAATCTAGAAACTCATTGCTCAAGTTGCTCAAGTATTTGCCACCACGGTTCGACCGTAATGTCTTTATACTCTTGCCGGTATATTTTTCAACTTCGTGTCTAAACTCTTTGAATTTCTCAAAAGTTTCGACTTGTGTCTCATGAGATACACATAACCATAACGCGATGCATCATCTTAAAGGTTACGAAGTATTCATAGCCACCTCTAGCCTGGCTAGACATGGGCCCACAAAAGTCACTATGAACAAGGGCTAACATTTCAGTGGCTCGTTCACCTTTACCGCTAAAAGGTGATTTAGGCATTTTGCCTAATAGCAAGATTCGCAGACGTCATATGAATTTGGATCAAATCCGTCCAAGTACCCACTCTTCGAAAGTGTGGATATAAGAGTCTTGTTTATGTGTCCTATACGACAGTGCCACATATAAGTTTCATCTTTGTTACGCATTTTGAGTCTTTTGTTTGTTATATTATTTGTTGGAGATAGATTTATATTCAAAATATAAAGACCATTATTTGCAACAGCAGTGCAAATTTCTACATCATTTTTATATAAATAACACCCAATGTTGCAAAATACAAAAGTATACCCATATTAGGTTAACATAGATACAGATATGATATTCCTAGTCAAAATAGGTATATAATAACAGTCATTTAGTTCAAGTACATGCCCCGAGGGCAGTTCCAAAACAAAAGTGCCCACGGCCAAAACAGCAACAGGTGTCTCGTTTCCAACACGCAGATCAATCTCCCCTGAAGCCAGTCTCATACTAATCTGTAGATCCTGCACATCAGTACATATATGAGTACCACAACCAGAATCAAAAATCCAATTTTTAAAACTAGAAGTAGTCATGTTTATTTCAATAACAAACATACCTAAGGCCGGTGCCTTGCCCACCTTTATCTCCTACTGGAGCGCCTTGTACTCGCGGTAGTCACGCTTCCAGTGACCCCGCTTGCCCTTTCTTTTATGCTTCTTCTTCTTCACACCTCCAGTTGCCTTTAGCCCAGCCCTCGGTGTCTGAGATGTCGAAGCAAAGTGTGCCTCGCGCTTGTTGCCCTTGAGAAGCACCTTCTCAGCTTCCTTGAGAGTAGAAAATAACTCTCCAGAGTATCATCTTGTTCATCAAATTATAGTTTATGATGAATTATCTCCAGGTGTCGGGGAGAGATTGCAAGATCATATCTATGGTAATCTCAGCCTTAAAGACGATCCTCATCTCAGCTAGCTCATCTATGTCAGCAATCATCTGTGCCATATGGGACTCAACAGACATGCCTTCTAATATACATGAACGGAAGAGATTCTTTACCAATTCATATCTCTGCGACCTCTTATTAGATCGGTGTAGATCGTGCAACCTCGCCAACATGTTATAAGGATCCAAGTCCCTATTCTGTCGACGGAAATGCTGAGTCATGGAAGCAAGCATAATAGACTGAGCAGTATCACAATCATCGCTGTGAGTCTTCCAAAGCTCCAGCTCAAGTGTCTGATCAGGTGCGGGTTTAGGCCCAAGAGGTGTCTGAATGGTGTATAACAGCCTCTCGGCTCCAATGACTATCCTTATATTCATTTCCCAATCGGCAAAGTTCGTGCCCTTAAAGACATTCTCCTCAATGATAATGTCTCGGACATTTCCCTTTCCAGTCATCTTGACTACGATATTCCAACTATCTAGTCAACGATATTTGGGTTCAGTCTAACTGTTACAAGAAAAATAACATTATATTAGTCCAACTAATAAAATAATTTTGACGAAATAATTTGAAAGCGCGTAAAGCTAAGTATCTGAATGAAATTGCAAATTCAATACTAGCCTCCCACAATTTTTCAGTGAGCCTCTAACCCTCTATCGAGTACTCGGGAAACCCAGTTTCCTAGTGGGCTAGGATCCCGTTAAATAACACACAACTTTGACTTTGGCCAACAAGCTGTATGAAACTTAACTAGGTAGATCTCAAAGATCAATTGGATCTTATCCAATTCCTAGATCCGGTAGGTGGACATCCAAGTCCGAAACATATATACAATACATATGCCAATGTATCCAATACATTTCCCTAACCTTTTTCCTCTAAATCAACTAAGCTTTGGCTTTGGCACAACAAGCTTAATGATTCCAGTTAAGCGGAACCCATTGACATGGAAAGTTTCATAATCAATGTCGATGGACAAGAAGTGATCTTGACTTTGGCCAACAAATCACGACTTGGACAAGACACCGATATGGAACAAAACTCTCATGATTCAAACACATCCGAAATTGACAAAGGCCTTGACTTTGGCTAACAAGCCAATGCCAACTTTGGATCTTGAGTAAGAATCACTCAACGGAAGGAAAAACGCTTAATATGATTTGAGGGTTTTTTACGTAAATTGGCAACCAATTTATTATCTTTGTTAAGGTTTCATCATACACCCTTAAGCATGCTTCTAAAACATCATAAGGCGCGAAAAGTAAATTAATAATGATATGCGGATGGATATTTAAACAGATTGTTCCTAGAACAAATCGCTCCATTTCCTCTCCCAGGCTAGCACTATTCTACTTCTACCCAATTACATAATACAATAATAGAAACCTCATTGCAATGAGTGTAATTAGGTGAGAAGAGAATACAAAGAGATAATAAGAGACAAGGCTGGACACGCAGGTCCAATTAATAAATTCCAAATTTACAATAATTTCCAAAATTACCATTTTCCTTCTAATATCCATCCGATATACGCTATTAATTCATCACATCCATATATTTATTCAAGCATGTTATTCAATCAAACTAATCAATTAATTATCTTTGAATATAAGTGATCATCCAATGTTCAAAAAATGATTTGATTTTACGCGAGTCCAACTCGTTTGAGAATAAGTACTTAAAGTACGAATTCTTGAATTATATCAAACTACTCTTTAAATCTAATTCAATCTGTATTCAATACTAATTCTATTTAATTCCAAATTAAATAGCTACACTTTTTAATGCGCTTTAATGACTTAGATTCCAAATCTAATCCTATCGGGTCTCAAAGCCCAACTAAAATTCAATGTTCGATTAATTAAAGTCCGATGGGCCTTCAATTGATTTTATAAGGCATGGGCTTTGGTCAATGTGGGTCAAACCCAATTACCAAGCCCAATTGAGGAATCACCCTCATATGCCAAAATCAATTTTAGCCCATAAGGCCCAATTAAAGTTTTAAAGCCCATTTATTACATTTGGACTTAATGGAATGATTTAGGCCCATTAGGATCCAATCCAATTGGCCTAAACCAATTTGGCCCAACCAATTTGGCCCAACAAAGCCCATTATGCCCAAATATAACATTTTCAAGCCCAATTCAAAATCAAGCCCAATTAACCAAATGTTAATATTCCAAATTTTAAAATTCAATTAATTAAGTGTAAAGGTCATGATTAATCTTTTTAAATCAATATTCCAAAACACTAATCTAACCATAATCATACTTTTCATCATCAACACATATCCAACATATTTGATTCAAGGTGGGGATTTTTTGTCCGAATTCGTTTTCAATCCGATTGAATTTTAAATCGACATTCCCAATCGTTTCAAGTCATCCAATGATCATCAAAATAAAAAATACCATGACTTCCAAGGGTAAGCAAGATTCGGCCAAGCCTCATTTTGGGGGAAAAATTCATCCAATTTATTTTTCACAAAATTGATCATGTATAACACCATGTTATCAACATACAAGCATACTTAATCAAAAAATTTCATCAAATCATGCTTCAATCAATTTTACCCTAAAATTTTCATGCTTAAACAAGGCTCAATGATACCATTGTTAGTTTATATTGATGTACCAAGATCAATTTAAGCAATGAAATGAATGAATATAACTAAGAAGTATGGCGGAATCATACTTACAAAGATCAGCTTGATGTGATGCTCAACAAAAATGAACTCCTCTAAGCTCCCAAGAATTCAACCAAGAGAGGTTTTTGTTGATGAAGATGAAGATCCAAGCTTTATGGATTCCAAACTCTAAGATTGGTTCCCTATCACCTTGGTTTGATCCTTTGATTTGTACTAGCAAATGAAGAAAACCTCCAAGTCTTCTTCAATGGTTTCACGGTAAAAGGAGAGAGAAGAGAGAGTTTTTGAGTTTTTGTATATATTGTTTCTAAAACAATAATAATCAATTAAAACAATTACCAAAGTGGTATATGTTTTTACAAAAGTCAAAAGCCAAAATTTTGGCTCCAAAACCTCATTAAATGCACACAACCACCTCCATCATGAATAGTGACTGCATGTCACTCACCAAAAAGGTGACAAGCCATCAATCACTAAAGTGACAAGTGATGTGACTCGCGATGTGACTTGTGGGCCCCACTAAATTCAAAATGCGAGTGTGTCCACAAATACTTCCGGACTCGGTTGCGCTAATTTCGAATTAAAGAATTTTCGTCGCAACAAAATTAAATAATTATACCTAGCGAAATTACCATTCACGTCGCTAACGAATTAATTCTAAATTAACTCATTTGCCCGAATTAAAATCCGATTTTAATTCCGCGTCGAAATCCAATTTCGTTTAATATATCGAATATATTATTTTGTCGATTAATTCCAAATTAATCTTTCTCTATCTTCTAATAGCACTTTATCCAAGATAAAGTTTCTCCGCAATTAATCCCAGATTAATAAAGTTTGAATCAAACGTCATCGGTGAATCCTCGGGAAGTGACCCAAGAGATCCCTGGATATGTTGGCAGTAAATACGGTCGTCGGACTATACGAACATGTACGTACCTCGTACTACGTCTTTTCAGATTTACAAGACAAAGTTGGCTTCTAGCAAAGCGCCAGGCCTACCCAATTCTCCAGAAATATTCTTACTGGAATATACGATCTATATTAGGCGTAGTATACCGTAGTATTACGTATTGCGATCCAGTATCGGATGTCACGTGCAAGGCCTGGGGCTGGAATAGTGTCTGCCCCGTACGAAGCACATATCGGATATCAAGCAACTAGTCTCTTTGAATTTGATGATCATGACCTTGTCATATTATCCTGATGGTTGCAACACAATAGAGAACTAGTTCTGAATCCCCGCATGATCATCATCTCCATATGTCTAAAGTGATACTTCCGTCTTAACATCACATCCAATACACTACGATTCTCAATAAACCCAACAGAGGCGTACACGGAACCTGTTAAAGTCCTGGATGACCAAAACCAAAGTTTACCGATTGTCGCAAGTACTAGCGATGCAAGTCTCAGGTCAATACCAAATACACCTACCCTGAAGCGGACTCCCATAGACACATATAGATACTACCAATGGGATTCTGCGGGGTCTATCCAGAACGAAGCTCTTTTCCGTACCATCGGTAAAACACAACCTCCTATCGCACTTGCATAAGTATCATATACTTAAACATATGAGAACTGTGCTGTTATGCTCTCACAACGCGCACAAGTGCAATACTAGTCTATTCCGTATTATCGATGTCCAATCTCGATAATACTACGACTAGGGATATTTAATGATTAAACCTTTATGGATTGATACTGTCTCATATCATCTCAATCTGGAACAAATCATAAGGAATTTTACCATTTATCTATATCAAAGTAAAAGGCAATTTCATTATAACATAGTTAATTTTGTACAAAAACACAATGTCTTTTACAAACAGTGACGCTATGGGTCATAACTGTCCAACATCAACAAGGCCAACCATCTATTGAAGCTAGTATTGATAGTAGAATGATCACACCTGACAGAGAAAATGAGCAAATCTAATATGTGAATAATCGAAACATCAATAACTATAGAGGCAATCTTATACCTAACTATTATCATCCAATCTTGTCATATGCCAACATAAAATATATCTTGCAACCTCTGTATGGCTTCAAGAATCAAGAAGCTGAGCAGAAACCTTCACTAGAAGACCTCATGAGCACGTTTGTTACTGAAACTTCTGTGAGGTTTGAGAAGAATGGATCGAGGCTGAATAATATTGAAACACATATGGACAATATATGGGCAATGATGAAGTCCTTAGAAGTGCAGATTAGGCAGATTGCTTCTTTCATAGCCAATCAATAGAAATGGGTGTTTCCTAGTAATACTGAAGTCAACCCCAAAGAGCAGTGTCAAGCCATAACCTTCATGAGCAGAAAAAGATTAAAGATACCTCCCAAGACTTAGGCAGTAAAGAAAAATAAGCGGCATTTCAGGAGGAAACAGTAACAGAAGAAGAGAATAATGCAATAGCTCCTCCATATAAGCCACCACCCACTCTAAAGACACCTTTGTCGTACCCTCAGCGCTTTCAAAAGAAGAAATTGGATGCTCAGTTTGAAAATTTTCTAGATCTCTTTAAAAAGATCCATATCGATATTCCCTTCACAGAGGCTTTGGAACAAATGCTAAACTATGTGAAGTTTATGAAGGAGATAATATCCAAGAAGATGAAGCTGGCAGATTTTAAAATAGTAGCACTAACAGAGGAATGTAGTGCTATCATACACAAGAAGCTCCCTCCGAAGCTGAAGTATCATGATAGCTTTACGATACTGTGACCTATTGGGAATCAATAATTTGGTAAGGTGTTATGTGATTTGGTGCAAGTATAATTCTCAAGCCATTATCCATCTACAAACAGTTAGGCATAGGTGAGGTAAAGCCAACCACATTGACATTGTAACTAGCGGATTGATACCTCATCTACCCAAAAGGAATAGTAGATGATGTGTTTGTTAAGGTGGATAAATTTTACTTTCCAGCTGACTTCATTGTCCTTGATATAGAGGGGGGTCATGAGGTCCCAATCATCCTTGGGAGACCTTTCTTGGCAACTGGCAGAGTAGTCATATATGTGCAGAAAAGTGAACTGAAAATGAGAGTTCAAGATGAAAAAGTCACCTTCAGTGTTTTCAAAGCCATGCAAAGTCCTCAAGGTGATGAAAAATGTCACATGGTAGATATTTTAGAGAAGGGAGTTGGAAACATGCATGGTGAATCAGTATTTCAGCAACCTACGAGCAGAGTGCATCCATTCATAAAAGAAGATCCCCCATAGCCAAAACTATAGCACTTCCCAAAACACCATAAAAAAAAAATCAAGAGTCAGTGTTCACTTGAAGATGATCTATGAGAAGCTCAAAAAATAGTCAAGATAATTTTTCCACATGTGCAGTCAAAAATTTCAACCATCACAGACCTTCGGGATCTATCCATGGATAAACTGCCACAGCCTGCCAAGTTGTCTTTTTCATATCATAACTAGTTTTTGTCTTTTTCATGTCATAACAACCAGTGGATACCAAAGAATAAGGCACATGATACTATCTAGTCTGCTATATTGAATCCACCATGACCATTTGGGTGATGCGTCTGGCTGAAGACGTTAAACTTAGAGCTAGCGGGGATGCAACCCTTGCATTTGTTTATTTTTTATTTTATTTACTTTAGTTTTATTTTATTATGTCTTATTTGTTTCTTTATTAGTTTGCATGTGTATTTATGCAGGTATTAGCACAACCTACACAACCCGCACAATTAAATTCTAACCACAAGGAGCCTGATCAACTCCATACACGGTAGTGTTGTTCCTTACTTTTTTTCTTTATGTTTATCTTACATTGGGGATATGTAAGTTTTAGTTTTGGGGGTGTGTACATATAGAGATAGTTTCTGCTAATTGTTTTTTTTTTTTAAAAATATCTTTTGTTTTTAATCCTTGAAAGTAAAGCATAAGACGAAATTATGAGTTTTGTTTGCTTTAGCATGAAATCTTAGAAATTATAAGTTCCAAATTTAATTTTATCTGATTCCTTGAGTAGATGATATAGTTTAGACTCGTAAGCACTTAACAATAGGTTTCTAGCAATAAGAACTTAGGTAGTTGGCAAAGTGACTAGTAGAAAAAATTGCTTGCTAATAAATGATTATTTATTTAGATGTCTATCTCGATTTACTAGTGTTATGATGTATGGTTAAAAATAAAAGAAAAAATTGATTTAAAAAGAATGAAAGCAAGAGGGAAAAAAAGGAAAAAATTAAAAAATTAAACCATCTATAACCGATAAGCATGAAGCTACCAATGGGTGAGTGTTATGTTGAAAAAAATGACAAAAAATGGAAGAAAAAATTGTATCGTACTGAGCAAAAGATAGGCAAATACATATTACTTTTGAGATATCTATGTTGGTTTGACCCATGAGACGAAATAATTGAGTTGGCTTACTTAAAAGTCGAATTGTGAATGAACCTTTAGACACACACACTGGAGTTTGGCTTAGATGATTTATTCAAAAACTTGGATTTAAGTTGCATGAAGTACTTTGAAGGTTCTTTGATTTCATTGATATGCATTCTTTGAGAACAATATTATGCGTGACTACAAGACTATTTTATTTTGTTTTATTAATTTTGCATGATTGCATGTTCGTGAATGAAGTTTGTAGGTACCGTCGCTGAAAGCCCTCACGAAACTATAACTCGTCCACTAAGTCCGACTAGAGGTTTAAAGGCTTGTTGCATGCTAAATGAAATCGTGATCCCTATGAAATTGGCCTAGTTAATTTTTTTTATTTGTGTTTGTTTGTTTTTATTTTGTCTTTTGCTCGAAACTAGCAAAATCTTAAGTTTGGGGGTGTTTGATAAGTGCGGTTTATACCCGCTTATTCATGCATTCTTAGCTTATTATTTTGTTAGATTTCGTGTCATTTAATGTATTTTGTAGTTTCTTTTATGTTTTATTGGTATGAAGCATTGGAACATGGACCATGTGGAAAATATACTTGTTTTGGGACCTTAGAGACACATTGAAAGCACGCAGAAAATGAGAATACATGAAAAAGTACATCCTAAAAATTTGGCCATTATGGCGTCGCGACACCTAGACAACATCTCCATACAAAAATCTCGAGGATGTGGCATCCTGACAGTAAGTCCGGTGACGCGATGCTGCGACAGAAGCCCAGAAATATAAGTTTTCAGTATTTTAAATTCACCAGGACTCCAAGTCTTGCCTATAAATATAGAAGTTCATCCAAAACCCTAGAGATGAGATTAATAAACAACTAAAGAGTCCAAACACATATTTTGGAAAGATCCAAATAGGAAGATTGAAGAGCGACAAGAGGAAATGAATACGGTGACGTCCGAAGACGAATTGATTCGATTCATGTTTAATTTTCTAGTTTCTTTCTTTAATCTCTAATGATTTCTATTAGATTCACGATCCTATTTTCATTGTTATTATCTTTAGTCATAAACTAACTCTATTATTCTATAGGATGAAGTAGCCAATGCTTGAACCTATGTATTATTTACCAATTGATTGTTATAAAATTTTAATTCAGTTTATTTTTATTCTTTTCTTTAATGCTTCTAGTTTGTTGGCTAAAAATTAAGATGATTAATGTTTAGAAGCTATTGCTAGAGTTCTGGAGAATCTATAATCCCTTTGAAGTCGTTAACAAAGAATCACAAAGCGTAATGAATTGTTAATTACTAGATTTTTATAGGGATATCGAAGTTGTAATTGATAATATATTCACTCGGCACTCGAGAGAGGGAGTTAGAATAACTTAGTATTCTTGGCTTATAAACTACTAAACTAAATAAGATTGATTGGCATAACAAATACATAGGGGATAGATAGGTGAAATCAGACTCTATAATCTCTCATACATTGGTCTATATTTATCTAACGTTTTGTTTCTTAATTATATAGTTTTTAATCTAAATTTAGTTACTTTCTAAATAAAGTTATGTTTACTAATTATAGTACTTAGTGTGATTTGAATACAATCCATATGGGTTCGACATTCTTTCACTTTTCTTTACTAAAACTTAACAACGTACACTTGAGGTACGATAATCTCGCAACACATGGGGGAAAAACCCACCTTAATTATAACTTGGAATTGGCGGATCCAGAACATGTGCATACGTAGTTCAAGACTATGGGGATGGCGAGACGTAACGACCCTTGATCATAGATTTTGGGACAAGAGGGTAGCATGGATCAGCACCCCCGGCTCTAATTCAGTGGTTTGGGGGATGGCGAGACGTAACGCCTCCATGTGCAGATTTTCTCCAGATTCTCAGACAAATGGTTTTACAAAATGATTTTTCATACACTTTTTGAAGGGAAAAACTTATTTAATATAGTTTTCATTTGTTATAAATCATATTATTAATCTTATTAATAATATATAAATTTATATGTGAGTATGTAACTAGACAATCCAATTATATTAGGTTTGCTACAGTTAATCGAGTTAGTAATAATTATGAGATAATTATTACTTCATAATTAAGGTAATTACATCTTTATTATGATACTAGTTTTTAAATTGTCTTGGTGACAATACCATATGGCTTGTTATACTCTCCAATAATTTATGTCTATTAGGTATGACCTAAATACCTAATTATTTTGTCATTAGTGGTTCACTTCTTATGCTTTGGTATGAACTCCATTTGAGTGTGTTTGCCATTACAAGATAGCATTAATGGCTTAATGGCAAGAGTAGTTGGCTTGATTGAAAGAATAAAATCCTGAATTTTTTCCACTTAATGGTTAAGAGATTGAAGGTGATCTAAACTTATACATAAGAGTTATGAGAGAGTAAGATCAAGCGATTTCTAAAAGTGTTGAGAAGAAAGCAAAGAAAAGAAAATTCAGAATTTTCTCAAGTGTTGAGAAGAGAAAGAAAAAGAGTGAGTTAGATCTTCATCTTTTTCACTAACTCTTTCTAAAAGCCAAAATAATTTTTTGACAACATAAATCTCTAACGATTTTATATATTAATATTTGTGAGTGAAGCCCACACTTCAATTTGTTGATTTCGAGTTATAGTTCGAAAGATTGGGTGGATGATCCAAGCATCAGATCTCAAAGGAAATACATCCATATCGATGAGCAAATCCATTCACCAATAGTTGGTGGAATTTGGTTTAAACAAAGAGAGAATGCTAGAAATTTTTCAAGGTCGATCTCGGAGCCAATAGTATTTCTGTTGCGCATAAGGAAAGGTGTTTCATGCAATTGGTATCAAGAGCTAAGGTTGAAAAGTGTTCTTAACCCTTCTTTTTTTTAAAAAAATTTCAGTTTTAGTGATTTATATGAGATATAAATTGTCAATATACATGTTGTGATAAGTAGGGACAATTTTTTATTCATGAGATGAATGTTTATTTTGATTCATGTGATGAATGTATTGCATGGATCGTTAATGTTTCCATCTCGTATGTTTAATATTGAGAATGTAAGGCCATAAGGCCATATTCTTTCAAGTGTTGTGAGTTAATTTCCTTTGTAATAATTACAAGTGTAATCTTATTTGTAACTTGGAGACCCGATACCGCGAAAGACTCAAGATGTGCCGATTCCACAAAGAACTTAACAACACACCAATGGAGAAAGATCTGAGACCAAAAATGCCTTGGATTATTATTTGCACTAATTAGATTAGTATAGAAAAATAAGAGCCCGATTAATGTAAATTGTTGTGTGTATGTTTTTATCATTCCAGACCTGGAAAATAGAACGAGTCACCATGCACACCAGCCTGCTTCGTGATGCCCAAAGGTCTTAAGCTACTTTCTGCTATTTGAACATCATCACGTCGCGACGTTGGACAATTTAGGTCCCGAAGCACTCTAGTGTCGCGCGCCGAACAAAGCTGACATTCTACCTTCGGATTTGTTCTTGAGAGCGTCGCGACGCCCAACCTATGAATGTGAATCTATTTTAAATAGTTTAATAAGATGTCATATAGCCTAGGGTTCATACTCTTATATTTTTATATGTCATAACATGTTTAGATGCATAATATTCTAGACAAAAAAATATAGTTTTATGTAATTTAAAAGTTATATTGGAATATAATATGCATCCAAATGAATTAATAAGATTAATTGATTTTATGGTTTAAAAATTGGGAATTCAAAGTTTAAATGCTAATGGGCCTTATAAGTGCATTATTTTCTCCTTGATATATCGGATGAAAACTCGGACGTAAATTTCATAACCGATTCCGAATGGACGGTAATTTGCTTTGCACTCGCGGTACAATTTCAAGTACCATTGGAATTTATAACGTTCTTAAATCAATTAAATAGTTTAATGGCATTCAGTCAATTCATTGAATTTTAAAATTTGAAAACCTATTAATACCCTGATATTTTAAGAGTTAAAATAAATTAGGTCACTAAAACAAAATTGATCAAATTAGTTTAATTAAATAAAATATTAGCAGAGACTAATCATAATTAGTGAATAAAATTTTAACAGTTATAATTGGTTAGATCACTAATAATCCACCAGTATTAAAAAGATTATGTTTTAGCCGGGCATAATCTAAATACATTAGATAATATTATGATAGAAATCTTATATTCAAAATAGTGAGTGAAAAATGGATATACCATAATATATCATGTGATCTCTGTTGTTGTCCGAAAACATGAGATCCAAAAGGCGCCTCGAGACAGATTTTTTTTCATCCCCTACAGATGGTGTCCTTTTTTGGGTCAATATCAGGTTTGGATTCCGGGAGGATAATAACTATAGATGTATTTAGTGATTTTACTTAGCCTACGGTGCACTTCACTAGTTAAGTTTAAAGGTTCCGAAACAATGGGTTACTCACACAAAGGAATCATTAAAATGTTAATCAAATCTTCGTTGATCAAATATAACAATAGTTGATTAATATAGGAATAAGAGTTATTTCCATTAATCAACTGAGAAAGTCTCAATCTATCATGCGAATACTTGACCTACCCTACAGCGGTACTTATTTGTAGGATGATAGATTACCGTGGTATAGTAATTATTTTAGGTTTCTAATTCATTATACATGGATCATGCATCATGTTTAATTTTATGCCTAAATTTTTGACAATTTTACTATGTGATGAATTGATATTGAATGCACGTTTATTTATTTATTTCAGCCATGGCATCTTCAATAATTATAATTTTCAAATAAGGAAAATTAACCGGGGAAAATTATAGTGACAACATCTTTAGTAATGTAGTCATTACAAGACATGTTTAGGAATTCTTCAGAGCGGTAACAACATGAGGCTAAGGTGAAGGAATGATCATTAGCTCGAAAGCATGTCTTAAGGATGATGTCTCATCTCAACACAGCTGAAACCCATGGTGCTCGTATTAATGAGCAAAGCCATGTGACAATGATAATGAAAGTGATTCCGAAGCGTTTTCTATAGTTTAAAATAAAATGTTCTATAAATAAGTTGTCTTTTACTTTGACCCAACTGCTAAATAAGCTTACCACTTACGAGTCCATGATGGATCCTCGTAGAGCTAGTGCAGAGGAAAATGTTGCCAAATCTTATAGATATGCAAAGAGCAAGAAGAAAGACACTTGGAAGGCTAAGGCAAAACCAATGAAAAGAAAGAACAAGCAAGTCTCTAAAGGTGCCAATCCCAAAGGAAAATGTTTCCATTGTAGCAAACATGAGCATTGGAAGAGGAACTTTACCTTGCTGAGATTCAAGAGAAAAGGAATACAGGTAAATACGATTTACTTGTTATTGAATCTCTATTAATTAAGGATGATAAATTCTTTGCAGCTATTTGATTCATGGAAGAACCTTGCTGAAGTTGACTTTAACAAGAGATTTAGGACAGAGGATGTTGTTTCTGTTAGTGTTCCTAGAACATGCCAAGGATCTAATAAGCATGAAAAAAATTAAATAAGAATATTATAAGTTGTGGAATACTTACAAGGAATGAATTTCTTTAAAAATTTTGGGAAGATGATCTCCAAGATCCAAGCAAAGTGTTGGTTCCAACTCTTGAAGATGTTTCCCTATCACCTTGTTGACTTGCTTAAGTGCTAGCTTTTGATTTGAAGAACAAAATCAAAAAGAGCATAAGGATGAAGTTCACGCCCAAGGGAGAGCTCTCTAGGGTTTTCAATTTTTCAACTTATGTCAAAAGTGTGTAGAGATATGTTTTGGTAAAACCCTTTTACCCTTTTCACCAAAGCTTGGTAGTTGGGTAAATGGTTTTAGCAAAACCAATACAAGGTGGTTGGTAGCTTGGTGGCTTGGCATAAATGCCAACTACCACCATCTACCACACATGTGAAGTGGGCCCCACTTATTTGAATTCAAAATTCAAATATCTCTACGAACATTTGCCGCGGCTCGGTTCCGTTTAATCTGATTAAATGAACCTTCGTCGTTAAATAATTAAATCTAATTTATTTAAACAACGATGCCTCGCAAATATATTACGAACGTCGTTGACAAACTAATTCTAAATTAATTTGTTCGTTCGTATTAAAGTCCGACTTTAATCTCATAATGAAATCCAATTCATATTAATATATCCGATATATTAATTTTAGCCCATTTGAATAAATCAAATAGAAAAATCAAATTTAACTATTAAATTTATTTTACCGATTAATTCCAAATTAATCGCGTACTATCGCTACTGATTACATTTAATCCCAGATTAAATAAAGCCCCAATTAATCCCAGATTAATTTTCTCTCTCTAAATTAATCCCAGATTAATTCTAATTTAAGTCAACTGTCATCGGTGAATCTTTGGGAAGCGACCCAGAGATTTCTGGATATGTTGGCAGTAAATCCGGTTATTGAACTATCCGATAAAGTGAGTACCTCGTACCACGTACTTACCGATTTACAAGACATGGTTGGCTTCTAGCAAAGCACCGTGCCTACCCAATTCTCCAGAAATATTCTTACTGGAATATATAATCTATGTCAGGTGTAGAATACATAGTATCTCGTATTGCGATCCAGTATCAGATGTCACGTGCTAGGCCTGGGGCTGGAATAGTGTTTGCCCCGTACGAAGCACATATCGGATATCAAATAACTAGTCTCTTTGAATCGGATAATCATGACCTTGTCACATTATCCCGATGGTTGCAACACAATAGAGAACTAGTTATGAATCCCTGAGTGATCATCATCTCCATATGTCTGAAGTGATACTTCCGTCTTGACATCACATCCAATACACTACGATTCTCGATAAACCAATAGAGGCGTACACAGAACCTGTTAAAGCCCTGGACGACCAAAACCAAAATTTACGGATTGTCGCAAGTATTAGCGATGTAAGTCTCAGGTTAAGACCAAATAACCTACCCTGACGCGGACTCCCATAGACACATATACATACTACCAATGGGATTCCGCGGGGTCTATCCAGAGCGAAGCTATTTTCCGTACCATCGGTAAAACACAACCTCATATCGCACTTGCATAAGTATCATATACTTAAACATATGAGAACTATGCCGTTATGCCCTCACAATGCGCACAAGTGCAATACTAGTCTATTCCGCATTATCGATGTCCAGTCTCGATAATACTATGACTAAGGATATTTAATGATTAAACCTTTATGGATTGATACTGTCTCATATCATCTCAATCCGGAACTAATCATATGGACTTTTACCATTTATATATCAAAGTAAATAAATTACGAAATGATAAAAGGCAATTTCATTACTACATAGTCAATTTTGTACAAAAACACAATGTCTTTTACAAACAGTGACGCTATGGGTCATAATTGTCTAACAATCTCCCACTTGGCCTGTAGCCAGTCACTCAAGCATCTAACACCTAAACTATGTATATGTTTCTCAAACTTTTGCTGTGAAATAGCTTTCGTCAGCGGGTTTGTAATGTTGTCATCTGATGCGACCTTCTCGATCTTCACATCGCCACGATGTATGATCTCACGAATCAGATGGAAACATCGAAGAACATGCTTGGATCGTTGATAAGACCGTGGTTCCTTAGCCTGCGCTATAGCCCTGTTATTGTCACAAAATAATGGAACGGGCTCAGCTGCTAACAGAACTACTCCTAATCCAATTAGGAATTTGCGGATCCAAACTGCCTCTTTTACTGCTTCAGCTGCAGCAATATACTCCGCTTCTGTTGTTGAATCGGCAACAGTCTCTTGCTTGGATGATTTCCAGCTTACTGCTCTGTTGTTCAAATAAAATATGTACCCAGATTGCGACTTAGAGTCGTCTTTATCGGTTTGGAAACTTGCATCGGTATACCCAGTTACCTCAAGTTCTCCATCTCCAAAAATTAAGAAAGCATCCTTAGTTTGTCTAAGATACTTAAGGATGTTCTTAACCGCCATCCAGTGACCATCACCTGGATCGGCCTGATAGCGACTACACATGCTCAAAGCATACGAGACATCAGGCCGTGTACATATCATGGCATACATGATCGATCCGACTGCCGAGGCAAATGGTATCCGACTCATGATGTTTCTCTCATCTTGAGTTTTAGGACACATGTCCTTAGATAGAGAGATGCCATGTGACACTGGTAACAGTCCCCTCTTGGACTGATCCATGTTGAATCTTTTCAACACTTTGTCAATGTACGTGCTCTGGGAGAGTCCAAGCAGCTTTCTAGATCTATCCATGTAGATCTTTATTCCTAGAATAAAGGCTGCTTCTCCCAGATCTTTCATGGAGAATTTTAATGAAAGCCAAGCTTTCACTGATGTTAACATGGGAATGTCATTGCCCATAAGCAATACATCGTCAACATAAAGGACAATGAATGTCAGTGCGCTCCCCACTAACCGTCTTATATACACAAGGATCATCCTCGTTTTGAATGAAATCCTATTCTTTTATGATCTCATCAAAACATTGGTTCCATGACCGCGATGCTTGCTTCAGTCCATACATGGACCGATTTAACTTACAAACCTTGTTTGTAAGTCTAGGCACGATAAAACCGTCAGGCTGTTGCATATAAACATCCTCCAAAAGGTTTCCATTAAGGAAACCGGTTTTAACGTCCATCTGCCATATCTCGTAATCGAAATATGCAGCAATAGCAAGCATTATCCGAATGGATTTAATCATGGCAACGGGTGAGAAAGTTTTGTCGTAATCGACACCATGTCGTTGACGATACCCTTTTGCTACAAGCCTAGCTTTGTACGTTTGCACGTTGCCTTCCATGTCGGTCTTCTTCTTGAAGATCCATTTGCATCCAATAGGCTTTACGCCTTCTGGTGCATCAACCAGTGTCTAAACTTGGTTGGTGTACATGGAATCCATTTCGGACTTCATGGCCTCTTGCCATAAAGCGGAATCGATATCTTGTATCGCTTCCTCATTCGTAGTCGGTTCGTCATCCTCAATGAGATTAATATCTATATGAGGTGAGATCAGAAACCCATACCTCTCAGGTTGGTTCCTGACTCTCTCCGACCTACACGGTCCTTGTGTAATAGAAGATTGTGGTACAGTCTCATCCCGGATGGACTGTTCTTGTTCCGTTGAGGATTCTATGCCAGGAACAGTATCACTCTAATTTTCATCGAGTTTTACTTTCCTCCCACTAACCACTGTATTTAGGAATTCTTTCTCAGGGAAAACCACATGTAGAGCAACAAATACTTTGTTCCCTCGTGAGTGATAGAAGTAATATCCTTTGGTTTCCTTAGGATATCCTACGAATTGGCATTTATCCGATTTGGGCTCAAGTTTGGTACCTTCCAAACGTTTGATGTATGCCCAGCATCCCCAAATCTTTAGGAATAAGAAACCCGGTTTATTTCCTGTCCATATCTCATATGGTGTCTGTTGTACAGACTTTGACGGAACCTTATTCAAAATAAGAACTACACTGTTTAATGCATATCCCCAGAAGGAAATAGGTAGCTCAGTGCGACTCATCATAGACCTTACCATGTCCAACAGAGTTCGGTTTCTCCGTTCGGATACACCGTTTAATTGCGGTGTTCCAGGAGGTGTCCACTGTGAAAGAATACCATATTCTTTCAAGTAATCTAGAAACTCATTGCTCAAGTATTCGCCACCACGGTCTAACCGTAATGTCTTTATACTCTTGCCAGTCTATTTTTCAACTTCGTGTCGAAACTCTTTGAATTTCTCAACAGTTTCCGACTTGTGTCTCATAAGATACACATAACCATAACGCGATGCATCATCCGTAAAGGTTACGAAGTATTCAAATCCACCTCTAGCCTGGCTAGACATGGGCCCACAAACGTCACTATGAACGAGGGCTAACAGTTCGGTGGCGCGTACACCTTTACCGCTAAAAGGTGATTTAGGCATTTTGCCTAATAAGCAAGATTCGCAGACGTCAGATGAATTTGGATCAAATCCGTCCAAGTACCCACTCTTCGAAAGTGTGGATATGTGAGTCTTGTTAATGTGTCCCAGACGACAGTGGCACATATAAGTTTCATCTTTGTTACTTAGTTTGAGCTTTTTATTTGTTACATTATATGTTTGAGATTGATTTATATTCAAAATATAAAGACCATTATTAGCATCAGCTGAACATATCTCAAAATCATCTTTATAAACAAAACACCCAATGTTTCGGAATACAAAAGTGTACCCGCATTGGGTCAAACAAGATACAGAGATAACATTCCTAGTCAAACTAGGTACATAATAACAGTCTGAAAGTTTAAGTACATGCCCCGAAGGTAGTTCTAAAACAAAAGTGCCAACGGCCAAAACGGCGACTGGTGCCCCATTCCAACGCATAGATCAATCTCCCCTAAGGTCAGTCTCCTGCTAATCTGCAGATCCTGCACATCAGTACATATGTGAGTACCACAACCAGAATCAAAAATCCAATTTTTAAAACTAGAAGTAGCCATGTTTATTTCAATTAAAAACATACCTGAAGCCGGTGTCTTGCCCGCTTTAATCTCCTTCTGAAGCGCCTTGTACTCGCGGCAGTCACGCTTCCAGTGACCCCGCTTGCCGCACTGTAGACAAATATCCTGATATTTGTCCTTTGACTTCCCAGAAGCCTTTGACGATTTGGCCTTGCCTTTTTTGTTATGCTTCTTCTTTTGCACACCTCTAGTTACCTTGGGCCCAGCCCTAGGTGCATGAGATGTCGATGCAAAGTGCGCCATGCACTTGTTGCCCTTATGAAGCTCCTTCTCAACCTCCTTGAGAGTTGACAGTAACTCTCCAAGAGTATCACTGTTGTTCATCAAATTATAATTTATGATGAACTGTCTCCAGGAATCGGGGAGAGATTGCAGGATCATATCCATAGTAATCTCAGCCTCAAAGACTATCCCTATGTTGGCCAGCTCATCAATGTCAGCAGTCATTTGTGCCACGTGGGACTCAACAGACATGCCTTCTGTCATGCGTGAGCGAAAGAGCTTCTTCACTAACTCGTACCTCTACATCCTCTTGTTAGAGTGATGCAGATCTTACAACCTCGCTAACATATTATAAGGATCCAAGTCCCTATTTTGTCTACGGAAGTGCTGAGTCATCGAAGCAAGCATAATGGACTGAGTTGTGTCACAATCATCGCTGTGAGTCTTCCAAAGCTCCAGCTCAAGTGTCTCATTCGGTCCGGGCTTAGGCCGAAGAGGTCTCTGTAAAGTATACAACAGCCTCTCTGAACCTAGGACAACCCTAAGGTTCATTTCCCAATCTGCAAAGTTCGTGCCCTTAAAGACATTTTCTCCCATGATAATATCGCGGACATTTCCCTTTCCTGTCATATTGACTACGATAGTCCAACTATCTAGTCAACGATAATGGGTATAGTCTAACTGTTACATAGAAAAATAACAATATATTAGTCTAACTAATAAAGTAATTTTGATGAAATTATTTGAAAGCGTGTAAAGCTAAGTATCTAAATGAAATTGCAAATTCAATACTAGCCTCCCACTATTTTTCGGTGAGCTTCTAACCCCTGTCGAGTACTCGGGAAACATAGTTTCCTAGTGGGCAACATACAACCTTGACTTTGGCCAACAAGCTGTATGAAACTTAACTAGGTAGATCTCGAAGATCAATTGGATCTCATCCAATTCCTAGATCCGGTAGGTGGACATCCAAGTCCGAAACATATATACAGTATATATGCCAATATATCCAATATATTTTCCTAACCTTTTTCCTCTGAATCAACTAAGCCTTGGCTTTGGCACAACAACCTTAATGGTTCCAGTTAAGCGGGACCTATTGACATGAAAAGCTTCGTAATCAATGTCGATGGACAAGAAGTGATCTTGACTTTGGCCAACAAATCACAACTTGGACAAGACACCAATATAGAACAAAACTTTCATGATTCAAACACATCCGCAATTGACAAAGGTCTTGAATTTAGCCAACAAACCAATGCCAACTTTGGATCTTGAGTACGAATCACTCAACGGAAGGAAAAATGCGTAATATGTTTTTGAGGGTTTTTCGCGTAAATTGGCATCCAATTTATTATCTTTGATTAGGTCTCATCATACACCCTTAAGCATGCTTCTAAAACATCATAAGGCGCGAAAAGTAAATTAATAACGATATGCGGATGGATATTTAAACAGATTGTTCCTAGAACAAATCGCTCAATTTCCCCTCCCCAACTAGAACTATTCTAACTCCTACCCAATTACAAAATACAATAAAGAAACCTCATTTATATTGAGGGGAATATGTGAGAAGAGAATTACAAGAGTAAAGAGATTAAATGCTGGACACGCAGGTCCAATTTAATAAATTCTAAATTTATTACAATTTCCAAAATTGCCATTGCCCTTCTAATATCCATCCGATATACATTATTCATATAACACATTTATGTATTCAAACAAAACATATTATTCAATCAATCTAATCCAATTAATTAATCTTTGATTAATGACCATCCAATGTTCAAACATTGATTTGATTTGCTCAAGCCCAACTCGTTTAAGAATAAATACTTTTAAGTACGTATTCTTGAATTATATCGAACTACAACTTTAAATCCAATTTATTTGTATTCAATACTAATTCTAATTTAATTCCAAATTAAATATTTACACTTATATATTTTCCTTAAAGACTTGGATTCCAAATCCAATCTTGATGGGTCTCAAAGGCCCAATAACATCCAATGTCTTTTTAATTAAAGTCCAATGGGCTTTTAATTGATTCTTAAGGCATGGGCTTTGGCCATAATGGATCAAACCCAAAATGCCAAGGCCCAATAGGAATCACCCAATTGCCATCAAATCAATTTAGGCCCATTAGGCCAAATTAAATTCTTTAAAGGGCCAAGTGATGTATTTGGACTTCATGGAATTGGTTTTGGGCCCAATTGGATTCAATCCAAAAGTCCAAAACCAAACTTGGTCAAACCAAGCCCATTAAGCCCAAATACACACGTTTAGCCCAATAAACTTTAAAGGTCAATTATTACAATTTTAATATTCCAAATATTATAATTATAATAATTAAAGTGTAATAGTCATGATTAATTAATTAAACTCAATATTTCCAAAATACCAATTACCTTAATTAATCATGCTTAATCCAACAATTCATGCTCAACACAAATTGAGGCCACAAAACATCATTTCATGCTTAACACAAATTGAAGCCTAAATACATCATTTCATGCTCAACATGCTCTTTGATTTTAACATAAACATTATTGACTTTGATTCTAATCCAATCAAACCAACAATCAACATTTAAACATGCATTTAAACACATCATTTTATGTTACAAAAATAAAAAAACTGCACTGTGAACTGCTTGTAACATTCGGCCAAGCTATGCATTTTTTAATTTTTGATTTAAACAATTTATTTCCAATGTAATCATGCATAACTCTAAGTTATCATATTCTAAACATGCTCAAAGCATCAATTTGAAAAAATCATTTTCAAAACACAAAAGCCCCAAAATTTATGCTCAAGAACCCTAAAATTTTTCATGCTTAAAACTGGCTCATGATACCATTGTTAGTGTTCCTAGAACATGCCAAGGATATAATAAGCATGAAAAACATAAATAAGAACATTATAAGTTGCGGAATACTTACAACGAATGGATTTGAGCTTTAAAATTTTGTGAAGATGATCTCCAAGATCCAAGCAAAGTGTTTATTCCAACTCTTGAAGATGTTTCCCTATCACCTTTGTTGACTTGCTTAAGTGCTAGCTTTTGATTTGAAGAACAAAATCAAAGAGAGCATAAGGATGAAGTTCACGCCCAAGGGAGAGCTCTCTAGGGTTTTCAATTTTTCAACTTATGTCAAAAGTGTGTAGAGATATGTTTTGGTAAAACCCTTTTACCTTTTTCACCAAAACTTGGTAGTTGGGTAAATGGTTTTACCAAAACCAATACAAGGTGGTTGGTGGCTTGGCATAAATGCCAACTACCACCACCTACCACACATGTGAAGTGGGTCCCACTTATTTGAATTCAAATATCTCTACGAACATTTACCGCGGCTCGGTTCCGTTTAATCCGATTAAACGAACCTTCGTCGCTAAATAATTTAATCTAATTTAATAAAAAAAACGATGCCTCGCAAATATATTACGAACGTCGTTGACGAACTAATTCTAAATTAATTTGTTTGTTCGTATTAAAGTCCGACTTTAATCCCGTAATGAAATCCAATTCATATTAATATATCCGATATATTAATTTTAGCCCATTTGAATAAATCAAATAGAAAAATCAAATTTAACTATTAAATTTATTTTACCGATTAATTCCAAATTAATCGCGTACTATCTCTACTGATTACATTTAATCCCAGATTAAATAAAGCCTCAATTAATCCCAGATTAATTTTCTCTCTCTAAATTAATCCCAGATTAATTCTAATTTAAGTCAACTGTCATCGGTGAATCTTTAGGAAGCGACCCAAGAGATCTTTGGATATGTTGGCAGTAATTTCGGTTATCGGACTATCCGATAAAGTGAGTACCTCGTACCACGTGCTTACCGATTTACAAGACATGGTTGGTTTCTAGCAAAGCACTTTGCCTACCCAATTCTCCAGA
Organism: Zanthoxylum bungeanum; assembly: GCA_019454045.1. Taxonomy (NCBI): domain Eukaryota; kingdom Viridiplantae; phylum Streptophyta; class Magnoliopsida; order Sapindales; family Rutaceae; genus Zanthoxylum; species Zanthoxylum bungeanum. The sequence continues at coordinate 101,260 of SKCR01023683.1, forward strand.
AAAATTCTTACTGGAATATAAAAACTATGTCAGGTGTAGAATACGTAGTATCTCGTATTGCGATCCAGTATCAGATGTCACGTGCTGGGCCTGGGGCTGGAATAGTGTATGCCCCGTACGAAGCACATATCGGATATCAAACAACTAGTCTAATTGAATCGGATAATCATGACCTTGTCACATTATCCCGATGGTTTCAACACAATAGAGAACTAGTTATGAATCCCTGCGTGATCATCATCTCCATATGTCTGAAGTGATACTTCCGTCTTGACATCACATCCAATACACTATGATCCCAATAGAGGCGTACACAGAACCTGTTAAAGCCCTGGACGACCAAAACCAAAGTTTACCGATTGTCGCAAATATTAGCGATGTAAGTCTCAGATTAAGACCAAATACACCTACCCTGACGCGGACTCCCATAGACACATATACATACTACTAATGGGATTCCGTAGGGTCTATCCAGAGCGAAGCTATTTTCCGCCATCGGTAAAACACAACCTCCTATCGCACTTGCATAAGTATCCTATACTTAAACATATGAGAACTATGCCGTTATGCCCTCAAAACGCGCACAAGTGTAATACTAGTCTATTCCGCATTATCGATGTCCAGTCTCGATAATACTACGACTATGGATATTTAATGATTAAACCTTTATGGATTGATACTGTCTCATATTATCTCAATCCGGAACTAATCATATGACTTTTACCATTTATATATCAAAGTAAATAAATTACGAAATGATAAAAGATAATTTTATTACTACATAGTCAATTTTATATAAAAACACAATGTCTTTTACAAACAGTGACGCTATGGGTCATAACTGTCTAACAGTTTCAGCTAAAGCAGTGGGAGTTTCAAAATTGAACTTTAATAATTGTTATTTGTATTTAAACAACGTGTTTTGTATTCCTGATTTTCGCAGGAATTTGATTTCTGTAACAAAACTTATGTAAAATGATTTCTCTATTTCTTTTGATAATAAATCAGTTATTATTAGTATAAATGGATTAACAATAGGAACAAGAAACTCCGAGAATAATTTATATGTGTTAAGGACGTTAACACTTAATTCAATGTTTAAGATTGAAAAATCTAAAATAAAATGGCAAAAGATTTCTCACAATGACACATATCTGTGGCATCTTAGACTTGGACACATTAAACTTAATCGAATAGATAAATTAATAGAGAAAATAGTTTTAAACCAGTTAAAACTTAGTACTTTACTAGTTTGTAAATCATGGCTAGAAAGTAAAATGACCAAGAAACCTTGTAATGGAAAAGGTATAAGAGCTAATGAACCGTTTGAGCTAATACATTCGGAAATTTACTGACTGATGAATGTAAAAGCCCGAGGTGGTTATGAATACTTTGTCACTTTTATTGATGATTATTCAATATATCGGTATATTTACCTAATGCAGCACAAGTCAAATATATTTAGAAAATTTAGAGGGTATCGTGCTGAGGTTAAGAACCAATTAGGTAAAAGCATCAAAATTCTACGATCGGATCATGGAGGAGAATACCTTGATAAAGATTTCGAGGACCCCTAGAACACCACAGAAAAATGGTGTTGCAGAAAGGAGAAATTGAACTTCTAATAATGATGAGATCAATGTTTAGTTACAGTACACTACCTAGTTCATTTTGGGGGTATACATAGCAAATATCAATGTATATCCTGATTGTAGTTCCTTCTAAGTTTGTTCCTAAGACTCTCTTATAGTGTTGGAATGGTTGTAAAGCTAGTTTGTGACATTTCCGTATATGGGGGTGTCCATCACATGTGGTGAAGAATAATACTATAATTGGAGCCATGTTCAAAGGTGTGCTTATTTATAGGCTATTCTAAGGAAACTAGAGGTGGGTTCTTTTATAGTCTGAAAGATACAAAGAATTTGTTTCGACAATGTTACATTTTTTAAGGATGACTATATGAGAGAGTTCAAACCTCGAAGTAAAACATTACTTAAGGATTTACTTGCTGGTTCGACTAGAAAATCATCGTCAACTGTTGACAAAACCATAACACCTTCCACATTTGAGCATCATATGCAAGTTTATCATAATAATATACTACCTAGATGTAGTGAGAGGGTTGTACGACAACCTGATCGCTATATAGGAAATGTAGAGGCATAAATTATTGCATTCAGTGATGGTGCAGATGATCTATTGACCTATCGTAGTGCAATGGATGATCATGATAAAGAGAAGTTGCTCAAAGCCATGAATCTCGAGATGGAGTCTATGTAATCTAACTCAGACTGGGAACTTGTAGACCAACCCGATGGAGTGAAATCTATAGGTTGCAAGTGGATATATAGGAGAAAAAGATGAGTATATGGGAAGATTCAGACCTTCAAAGCTAGGCTAGTGGCCAAGGGTTATACCGAGAAAGAGGGAGTCGACTATGAGGAGACTTTCTCGCCAGTAGCCATGCTAAAATCCATCTGCATTCTTCTTTCCATTGCCACATATTATGACTATAAGATTTGGTAAATGGATGTCAAGACTGCATTCTTTAATGGAAATCTTGATGAGAGTATCTATATGGTACAACCAGAGGGGTTCATAACCCAAGGTTAAGAGTAAAAACTTTGCAAGCTGTAAATGTCCATTTATGCTAGCATCTCGATCTTGGAACATAAGATTTCATACTACGATTAGGTCTTATAAATTTGAGTAGAACATCGATGAGCCTTGTGTCTACAAGTGCATAATTGATGGTAAGTTGGTTTTTCTTATTTTATACGTCGATGATTTTTTACTTATTGGGAATGATGTAAACATATTATCGAATGTGAAATTCTAGCTAGCTAATCAATTCCAAATAAAAGATTTGGGAGAGGCTAGTTATGTACTTGGGATCCAGATCATTCGGCATCACATGGGACGTCTATTAGTAATATCTCAGGCATCCTCTATCGATAAGATTCTTGTGCGATTTGGAATGCAGAATTCCTAGAAAGGTAATTTGCCTTTCAGCCATGGAATTCATTTTTGAAGGAACGGTCTCCTAAGACACCTAAATGAGTTGAGGAAATGAGACATATCTCATATGCCTCAACAGTTTGAAGTCTTATGTCTGCTATGTTATGCACAAGACCAGACATCTGCTTTACAGTGGGAGTAGTCAGTAGGTTTCAGTCCAACCCAGGATTAGATCATTGGGTTGTTGTGAAACATATTCTCAAGCATCTTAAGAGAATGAGAAATTATATGCTTGTATATTCTAGTGAGGATATGATCCTTACGGGATTTTAATAACTCTGATTTTCAGATAGATGTCGATTCTAGGAAATCAATAACTAGATCAGTGTTCACCATAGTGGTGGGGACATTGTGTGGAGAAAACTAAAGCAATCTTGTATTACTGACTCCACCACAGAGGTTGAATATGTGGCAGCTTGTGAAGCACCAAAGGAAGCAATATGGCTCCGTAAGTTCTTGGGATATTTGGAAGTTATTCCACATATGGATAAACCATTCACACTTAATTGCCAGTGGCGAATTCCAAGGAACCAAGAAACCACAAGAGGGGAAAGTATATAGAGAGAAAATATAATCTTATCAGGGATATAGTGCGGAGATGAGACGTTTATGTCACGCAGATTGCATCCGAAGAGAACCTAGATGATCAGTTTAAAAAGACCTTATCGGCTAAAGTTTCTAAAGGTCACCTAAAAGGGTTTAGGATTATCTGACATCTCTCATTTGTTCTAATTCAAGTGGGAGATTGTTGGGATATATGTCATATAGCTCCAAGTATTATAAACAGAATTGTTTATTAAAATAATAGATGCATTATTCATTTTTAGAAATTGTTTGTTTTAAATCACATATTGTAAATGTCTTGTCTACCCTTTAATTACTCTAGTGCTTTCAGACTTATTGTATGAGTGATACACAAGAGGATTTAAGTCTGAAGTTAGTAATCTAAAATAGTCCATAGAGAGCAAGCAAAGCGGGTACTTATTTGTGGTTTATTGTGGTTTATCTATATTTTTGGTCCATTCTATACTTGTATAACGTCCTTGATCCCGGTTCGTTCATGTAGTGACATGAGAATGGAGGCGCCTTGTATGATGTGATCATATAGGACTGGATTAATATAGAATTGAATATCTTACAATATCCATTAACTAAAGAAATTCATTTTATCTATTAGATGGTCATATATAGATTGATCTTAATCATGAGTGTACTACGAACTCCTCCATGGCAGACTATATCCATTGATTTACTAAGGTGAGGTTGGTGTAGCATTCTTGGTAAATAACTACTTATTTTGGGGATATAGTTTGGTGTGTAGTTGGGAACGTTTTACATAGACATTAGGGTGGGAACTATTGGATTCGGATCAGATCCGACCGAATCCGAATCCAATTTGATCAGATTAACATCAAATTTTCAGATCCGATAAGGTTCGATTTCCTTACCAAACCCGATCCGATCCGATCAGATAACTATCGAATCGAATTGGATTTGTTTGATTGGAATCATTTTCATATGAGATTGGATAAGTTTGATTTGATTAATAATCTGAAGTCAATATTTAATCCGAATTTGATATTTGCTCCGAATTTGATAATGTGTCCGAATTTGAACATGGATCTGAATTTGGTAACGGATCCGAATTTGGTGACGGACCCGAATTAACAGCCATTATCTGATGATAAAAACAGCAAGGATATAAATTACAGAATACATTTGCAATGTTCTGGAAAATAGAGGCCATTATCTGAATTAAAGGCTAAAATCCAAAATGACTTTTTTTTTTCCAAAAAGTAAAAAAGGCCTAAAGGATTGCAAATTTGCAATGTTCTCAACTCTCATATGAATTGAAATAAATAGAGAAATCATTACGAAAACCATCACAGCTTCAACCCTTTAGAACCAAGCCAAAATCCAATTAAATGAAAAAAAATATTCCTGTACTATATGTAATTCACCGGAGATCCAAGCACAGTACTAAACATATTTCTCCAGCAGGGAACAAGTTAAAATAAACACACCAGAAATATTTCTTCTGGCCCACCAGTAACACCCATAATCAGCATAATAAAAAAAAACCAAATCAAGGCTTTCTTTTTTCAATTAAAAGCACCACTAACTCGCAGATTTGACTAATTAAACCAAGGCTTAAAAACTCAATCATACACTAATATAGGTCCTCCACACTCCATAGGTCCTCCAAAGTATATCAAAGTTTACACTTTACAATTGACCGGCGTAAACACACACGTATAACGCAAACGTACGTATCGTTCAAGCAGTATAAAAATATCGATCCCATGAGGACTTAATTTCTATTTTTGTTATTAATTATTGATACTATTTATGTACATGTATCTAATTATAGGGAGAAGAGAATGATTGCTTTTGATTGGTTGAATGTGGATTTGATAACTAAAATACTTAAAGACACAAAAGAAAATACTAAGGAAAATAACAAAAGACTCAAAGATCTAGGGTTGTGACTCCACATAATTTATTATAAAAATGAATTGATTTTCTTATATACGTGAATAAATCAATTTGTTAACCTGGAATAGGAAGATATGCAAAAGCCTCTTCCGATGGTCATATGCAAATACCCAAAATAACCCAATTAATCATATCTTATCTTATGTTAACCGAGTTATCTAATTCATTAAGTTCAAGTTCCAATTATGGCTACCCACACTCGACAGATATATTCATATCCTGTAAGGAAATATATTAAAGGGTTATCTATCCTCAAGGAAGATCGTGAGCTATTGAATTTAAGGCTGCAACCTAAAATCTCTTTTCCAAGTTCATTTTAAGTTTACCACATCAATCTTATTGGTGATCAAACAACAAGAAGCATTAAGCTTAAAACTCAATAAACAAACTAAAGAATTACCCAATATATAATTAAACCAATTATTAAGCTTGTTAATGTTGTGTTTCATCACTTCCCTATAATAAAAATGAAATGATGGGGATAGGGATCCACCTTTACTATATCTAATTTAAAAATCTCTTTTATTATAATACATAAATTATCTGTGATGTTACTGTTGGTTTTATTCTAGGTGTCAAGATCATCAAACAAGCATGAATAATAAGTGTGAATACATCAAAAGAGATAGCGGAATACTCACATCGATCGGTTGTGACGATTTGAAGAAGAACAAAATAATTTTCCCCTTCAAAGTAGCGGCAATAGCAGTGCAGTCCACTGCTCACTGTTTTCAGTTTTGGTCCATGAATTTGAGCCTCGAACTTGCGTCAAACGATTCCCGGCTCGTGGGTGAGTTTCCCTAACACCTTCGTATGCCTCTTATGAGTGTGTGCTAGCACTTGGATTTTGCCACAAAACCCTCAAAAATGGATCATCATTTTCGACCAACCTTGGGCAGTTCACTGCCTTGGGCGTGAGCTTTTGAGAAAAGAAGAGAGAGATGGAAATGGATTAGGATAAGGGAAAAGGTGTCAAACATTTCACTTATATATTTTCCAAAATTACTAAAGCATTTACCATTTATTTTATGCTTTCAAAAAGCCAAAATAAATAAAATTGTAAATACTTTTAAATGAAATGTTTTACCTATTGCCATGCTTTTACCCTTGGTAAAAGGTGAAAAGGAAAAGCCTTTGACTTTTCCAAAAAGTTAAAAGTCTTTTCCCCCCAAAATTTTCCTCCAAATCTTAAAGGTCAAAGTCAAAGAGTCAAAGTTACTTTTCCAAAAAGTGATTTGACTTTTATGACTTGCGATGTGATTTGCGATGCGACTTGCGGCACGTGATTCAAAATCGACGTAACTTCGCAAACACATTCCGAGTTCGTTTCGATAATTCTAAATTAACGATTTTCCGATGCCTAGTTAATAAATCCAATTTACTAATCACGTTGCTCGAGAATTAATTCTAAATTAATTCAAGCGCCCGAATTAAAATATAATTTTAATTCCTAATCGAAATCCAATTTCGTTTAATATATCGAATATATTATTTATGGATTAATTCCAAATAATCGTTCTCTCTCTTTAAATTGATATTTTATCCTAGATAAAATCTCTGCAATTAATCCCAGATTAATTCTCTCTCTCTCTACAAATTAATCCCAGATTAATATATAATGCGAGTCATACGTCATCGGTGTATCATTGGGAAGCGACCCATGAGATCTCTGGATATGTTGGCAGTAAATTCGGTCGTCGGACTATCCGAACACGTAAGTACCAAGTGTTTTACCGATTTACAAGACAAGGTTGGCCTCTAGCAAAGCACCATGCCTACCCAATTCTCCAGAAATATCCTTACAGGAATATGTGATCTATATCAGGCGTAGTATACGTAGTATTGCGTATTTCGATCCAGTATAGGATGATCACGTGCTAGGCCTTGGGCTGGATATGTGTCTGCCCCATACGAAGCACATGTCGGATGTCTGGTAACTAGTCTCTATAATCGGATATACATGACCGAGTCATAATATCCCGATAGCTGCGCAGCATATAAGAGCACTAATACCGTATCCTACGTGACCATCATCTCCATATGACTGGAGTGACACTTCCGTCTTGACATCACACCCAATACACTACGATTCTCAATATACCCAGCATTGGCGTACACAGAACCTGCCAAAGCCCTGGACGACCTCAACTAAAGTATATTGATTGTCTCAAGTATTAGTGGTGCAAGTCTCAGGTTAAGACCAAATACACCTACCCTGATTCCAGACTCCCACAGACACAAAGTCATACTACTAATGGGATTCTGCGGTGGTCTAATCCAGAGCGAAGCTGTTTCCCGTACCATCGGTGAAACCCAACCTCATATTACACTTGCCTGAGTATCCTATACCCAGATATACGAGAACTATGCTATTATGTCTCACATAACACGCACAAGTGTAATACTAGTCTTTTACGCATCAATCGATGTCCAATCTCGACAATGCATTGACTAGGGATGTTTAATGTTTTATCCTTCGTTGATTGATACTGTCTCATATCATTCTCAATCTAGGAACAAATCATAAGGACCTCCTATCATTTATATATCTAAGGTGATCTAATCACAAATGATAAGAGTGCAATCTCCTTTGTCACATAGTTAATTTGTACAACAACACTATGATCTGTACAAATAGTGACGCTATGGGTCATAACTATCCAACAATCTCCCACTTGGCCTTTAGCCAGTCCCTCGAGTGTCTAACACCCGAACTATGTACGGTTGGCTCAAACTACTGAGAAACTGCTTTCATCATCGGATTTATATCATTATCGTCTGACGCGATTTATTCGATCATCACATCACTATGATGTATGATCCGAACGAATCAGATGAATAGTCGAAGTATGTATCTGGATCGTTGATGAGACCATTAATTCTTTAGCCTGTGCCGACGCCCAGCTCAGCCGCTAACAGAACTATATCTAATCCAATTAGATTTATTTATTGACCCAGATGGCTTCAATTGCTGCCTCAGCTGCAGCAATAATCCGTATTTATTATTTATTCGGTAACAGTATCTTGCTTGGAAGATTTCCAGCTCACTGTACCGTTATTCAAACTGTACAGTACCGTTTGCGACTTTTAGTCGTCTTTATCGGTTCAGGAAACTTGCTATAGTGATCCCAGTCACTTCAAGTTCTCCTTCTCCATAGTTTAAGACATCATCCTTAGTTCTCTAAGATACTAACGGATGTTCTTAACATCAATCCAGTGACTATCACTTGGATTGACCTGATTGTGACTCCATATGCTCAAAGCGTATGAGACACTAGGTCGCGTACATTTTAATGAACAATTTCCCAGAGAGTGTTAACAACTTAAATCTATCCTAGTAGATCTTTATTCCCAGAATAAAGGTTGTTTCTCCCAAGAATTCTACGGAGAATTTTCTCTTGAAAGCCAAGCTTTCACCGATTATTTTATGGGAATATCATTTCCAAGAAATGAATATATTATATTATCATTATTTTAAGGACAGCCACTGTCTGTGCACTCCCACTAACCCTCTCATATACATAAGAATCATTCTGTTTTGAATCAAATCATTGACTATCATGATTACATCAAAACGATAGTTCCAAGAATTTATGCTTGCTTCAACCCCAAACATGGATCGAATAACCTGCAAACCTTGTTTGCTGATTTTAGTACGACAAAATCGTCAGAATGTTATAAACATCCTCCAAAAGGTTTCCTTTTAAGGAAAGCGATTTTGACCTATAACTGACACATTATTAATGAAATGTACAGTTACAGCAAGCATTATCCAAATGGATTTACCGTGGGAACAGTTAAAAGGTTGAACCGTAGTCAACACAATGTTGATAACGATACCTTTTCGTCAATAAGCCTAGCTTAGTACGTTGGTATGTTGCCATCAATGTATGTCTTCCTTGAAGACTTTTACAGTACCAACAGGCACAATGCCTTGCGGTACATCAATTAGTGTCCAAACATAGTTGGTATACATGGAATCCATCTTGGACTCATGGCACTTTGCCATAATAGGAGTCGATACCTTGTATCACTTCCTCATACGTAGTTGGGTCTTCCTCAATAAGATTGACATCTTTATGAGGTGAGATCAGAAACCCATACCCCAGGTTATTTTCTGACTCTCTCCGATCTACGCGGTTCTTGTGTATACGAAGATTAATGGTATATGTTCATCCTTGATGAACAGTTTGTGTTCCATTAAGGACTTCATGCCTTGAACAGTATTACTCTGATTTTCATCGAGTTATACCATTCTCCCACTTACCACTGCATATCGGTATTCCTCTAAGGAAACCGCATGGTGAGCAACAATCTAATTGTTCTCTGGTGAGAAGTAAGTACAATACTTATGGTATCCCAAGGATAACCTTAATTTGGCACTTATCTTATTTGGGTTTCCATTTGGTATCATCCAAACATATGCCCGGCATTCCCAAATCGTTAGGAGTGAGAAACCCTGTTTCTATCCCTGATCATATCTACTATGAATTTTATCTAACAGATTAATATGGAACCTTGTTCCAAATAAGTTTTGCACTGTTAATGCATATCCGTTGAAGGAAATGGTAGCTCAGAGCGACTCATGGTTAACCTTATCATGTCCAACAAAATTCGGTTTGTCCATTCGGACACACCGTCAAACTGACGTGTCGCAGGAGCAGTCCTCATTTGAAAGAATACTTTACTCTCTCAAGTATTTAAGAAACTCATTGCTTAAGTATTTTCATCATGGTCGACACGTGATGTTTTAATACTTTAGCCGATCTGTTTGTCTACTTCGTGTCGAAACTTTAAAAGTTTCTGATTTGTGTTCTTCAAAAGTACACATAACCATAACGTGATGCCACACCCGTTAAGGTCACGAAATATTCATATCCACATCTAGCCTAGCTAGATATGGGCCCACTTACTTCACTATGAATAGGGCTTACAGATCGATAGCATTTTTCACTATTACCAAGTAAATAGTATTTTAGGTACTTTACCTAAAGAACTAGATTCGTAGACTTTATTTGAATAATCAAATCGTCCTAGTACCCACTCTTCAAAAGTGTGGATATACGAGTCTTGTTTATTATGTCCTAGACAACAATGCCACATTTAAGTCTCTTCTGATCAAATCAGTTAGAGCTATATATTTGTCATATAATATATTTGAGATTTATTTATATTCAAAATATAAATACTGTAATTCACATCTAATGTGTTTATCTCAATATCATCTTATATAATGAAACACTTTAGTGTTCTAGAATATAAAGGTTTATCCGCAACGGATTAAACACTGATATAGAGATAATGTTCCTAGTCTAGCTAGTTACATTATAACAGTTTCCTAATTTAAGTACATAACCAATGGTAGTTCCTAAACTTAGGTGTCTACGGTCGAAACAGTGACTTTCGTCCCATTTCCGATTCGCAGATTAATCTCAGCTTGAAGTCAGTATCCTGCTCACAGCAGATTCTGAGCATCAATACATATATTTTATGTACCACACTAAGTATTTAAAATCCAATTTCAATACTAGTAGTGAACATCATAATGACGAATATATTTAAAGTCAGAGCCTTGCTCTTTCTTTAATTCCTTCATGTCTGCCATATCTAAACGGCAGTCATTTTGGGATATGTTCTTTATCTTCCCAGAAGATCTTAATGATTTTACCTTTACCCTTTTCAATATTTCAGAAGCCTTCGGCCAAGCCTTGGGTTTCTAGAATATTGAAGTAAGGTGCACCTTGCGCTATTAGCCTAATTGTAAAGTTTAACTTTACCTCCTTGAGAATAGTCATTAACTCTCCAAGAGTTATTAATTGCAATTTTAATACTTCTTAAATCTAAACATAGATTTATGAAAAGTGTGTTAGATTAAGCACTAAAGTTATCATTGAATAAACCTTCCAAAGATTATGCTTTACTTATTTGCTTAATTCTGGGCTTAGGTTTAACAAGTTATTTTATCAAATAAAATAACTTATTATTTATTTCCAGGACCATCCTGAAATTATTCCCAATTTGAAAATTAAACCATTTAAACATTTTAATCCAAGATTATGTTTTAAATGTCCAATCTTTCAATATATCTTGATTTTAATAGTCCAACTATTTAATCAATAATTAAGGTACTAATAATTATAATGATTACAATAGTCTAACTATTTAATCAACTATAATTCAATAGATTAAAATCAATTATATTGATTACTATATTCCAATTATAAAATCAACTATAATTGAATAGTTTGAATATATAGTCCAACTATTGAATAAAACAACGATTTAAATATTAGTCTAACTGACATTAAATCATAATGACGAATGATATTTGATTGAGCGCGTATGGCAAGTAATTGAACGAGTATTGCAAATTCAATTCTTGCCTCCCACTATTTTTCGGTGAGCCTCTAACCCTCTGTCGAGTACTCGAGAAACCGTGTTTCCTAGTGGGCTAGGATCCCGTTAAATAACACACAATCTTGACTTTGGCCAACAAATTGTATGATATTTAACTAGGTAGTTCTCTAAGAACAATTGGATCCAATCCAATTCCTAGATCCAGTAGGCGGATATCCAAATCCTAAACATATATCTTATATATGCTAATACATCCAATGTATTGCCTAACCTTTTTCCTCTGAATCAACTAAGCCTTGGCTTTGGCACAACAAGCTTAATGATCCCAGTCAAGCGCGACCCATTGACCATGGAAAGCTTCGTAATCAATGTCGATGGACAAGATGTGGTCTTGACTTTGGCCAACAAACCACAACTTGGACAAGACACCGATATAGAACAAAGCTCTCATGATTCAAACACATCTTCGACGGACAAAGGGCTTGACTTTGGCCAACAACCCAATGCCAATCTCGGATCTTGAGTAAGAATCACTCAATGGAAGGAAAAACACATGATATTTGATGAGGGTTTTTCGCGTGCAAATTGGCTACCAATTTATTATCTTTGTTAAGGTCTCATCATCATACACCCTTAAACATGCATTCTAAATACATAATAAAGCGTATATGAAAATAAACAATAATCATATGCAGATGAATACTTAACAGATTGATCCTAGATCAAATCTCTCCCTTTCTCTCTCAAGCTAGCACTTGTATCACTTCTACCCGTTACACTACACTTCTAAAGAAACCTCATATACATTGAGGGGAATAGGTGAGAAGAGAATACAAATAGAATAGAGGTGATAAGGCTGGACACGCAGGTCCAATTTAATAAATCAAATTTATTACAACAATTTCCAAAATTGCCCTTACCCGACTAATATCCATCCGATATACACTATTCATTCATCACAACCAAGTATTCACACAAGCATGTTATCAATCAATCTAATCAAATTAATGAATCTGATAATTAGTGATCATCCAATGTTCAAACAACGATTTGATTTTGATCGAGTAAAACTCATTTTGCGAATAAGTACTCAAAGAACGAATTCTCGAATTAAATTACACTACGTCATTAAATCCAATTTAATATGCATTCAATTCTAATTCGTTATTTAATTCCAAATTAAATATTACACTTTAATAATAAACCTTTTACGACTTAAATTCCAAATTTAATCGCAACGCGTCTCAAATACCGATTAACGTCCAACGTCAATTCAATTAAAGTCCAATGGGCTTTTAATTGATTTCTTAAGGCGTGGACTTTTGGTCAACTCGGGTCAAACCGAATAACCAAAATCCAATCCGGGATTTACCCCATAAGCCCATAAATCAATCTTGGCCCATTAGGCCCAATTAAACTTTAAATGTTCATTAAGTCGCATTTGGGCTTTATAGAAGCGGTTTTGGGCCCAATTGGATCCAATCCCATTTGCCTAAACCCAACTTTGTACAATAAAGCCCAACAAGCCCAATAACAACTTTAAAAGCCCAAATCCAATTTTAAGGCCCAATTAATTAAATACAAAAATCCAATTTCACATTCAATTAACCTAAAGTGTATTACATGATTAATTGCCCAAATTAACATTTCTAAAACATTAATTTATACAATTAATCATGCACAATTTCATTATCACATGTCCATCACATTTAATGAAAAATCAAACCTATTTTCATGCTTCAAAGTCTCGGCAATTTGGGGATTTTAACCGATTCAAATTCAATCCAATCAATTACACAATCGACATAAAATCATATTCCCCAATTGTTTCTAACTCATCCAATAAATCAAAAACAAAAATTCCAAGAGTAAATAGGGCTTTATGCATTCGGCCAAGTGAAGGAATTTAGGGATTTTGTTCAATTCAAAATTCAATCCAATCAAATCTTAAATTAACATCATCCTACATGATTCTAACTCATCCAATGAATCAAAAATCAAAAAATCCAAGATCATAAAATTCCACTCACATTCGGCCAAGGCAACATATTTGGGGAAAAATTGTTCCAAACTCATTTTCAGCAAATTAATCCAATCAATCTTTAATTAAACATATATTAAGCATGCTCAATCAAACAATTTAACCAAATCATGCTTAAAATCAATTTACCCAATTTTAAGCCCTAAAATTTCATGCTTGAACCTAGGCTCTTGATGCCATTGTTGGTTTTATTCTAGGTCCCAAGATCATCAAACAAGCATGAATAATAAATGTGAATACATCAAAGGAGATAGCGGAATACTCACATCGATCGGTTGTGACGATTTGAAGAAGAAAAAAATGATTTTCCCCTTCAAAGTAGCGGCAATAGCAGTGCAGTCCACTGCTCACTGTTTTCAGTTTTGGTCCATGAATTTGAGTCTCGAACTTGCGTCAAATGATTCCCGGCTCGTGGGTGAGTTTCCCTAACACCTTCGTATGCCTCTTAGGAGTGTGCTAGCACTTAGATTTTGCCACAAAACCCTCAAAAATGGATCATCATTTTCGACCAACCTTGGGTAGTTCACTGCCTTGGGCGTGAGCTTTTGAGAGGAAAGAGAGATGGAGAAATGGATTAGGTTAAGGGAAAAGGTGTCAAACATTTCACTTATATATTTTCCAAAATTACTAAAGCATTTACCATTTATTTTATGCTTTAAAAAAGCCAAAATAAATAAAATTGTAAATACTTTTAAATGAAATGTTTTACCTATTGCCATGCTTTTACCCTTGGCAAAAGGTGAAAAGGAAAAGCCTTTGACTTTTCCAAAAAGTTAAAAGTCTTTTCCCCCCAAAATTTCCCTCCAAATCTTAAATGTCAAAGTCAAAGAGTCAAAGTTACTTTTCCAAAAAGTGATTTGACTTTTATGACTTGCGATGTGATTTACGATGCGACTTGCGGCACGTGATTCAAAATCGACGTAACTTCGCAAACACATTCCGAGCTCGGTTTCGATAATTCTAAATTAACGATTTTCCGATGCCTCATTAATAAATCCAATTTACTAATCACGTCGCTCGAGAATTAATTCTAAATTAATTCAAGCGCCCGAATTAAAATCTAATTTTAATTCCTAATCGAAATCCAATTTCGTTTAATATATCGAATATATTATTTATCGATTAATTCCAAATTAATCGTTCTCTCTCTTTAAATTGATAGTTTATCCTAGATAAAATATCTCTGCAATTAATCCCAGATTAATTCTCTCTCTCTACTAATTAATCCCAGATTAATATATAATGCGAGTCATACGTCATCGGTGTATCATTGGGAAGCGACCCATGAGATCTCCGGATATGTTGGTAGTAAATTCGGTCGTCGGACTATCCGAACACGTAAGTACCAAGTATTACGTTTTACCGATTTACAAGACAAGGTTGGCCTCTAGCAAAGCGCCATGCCTACCCAATTCTCCGGAAATATCCTTACAGGAATATGTGATCTATATCAGGGGTAGTATACGTAGTATTGCGTATTTCGATCCAGTATCGGATGATCACGTGCTAGGCCTGGGGCTGGATATGTGTCTACCCCATACGAAGCACATGTCGGATGTCTGGTAACTAGTCTCTATAATCGGATATACATGACCGAGTCATAATATCCCGATAGCCGTGCAGCATATAAGAGCACTAATACCGTATCCTACGTGACCATCATCTCCATATGACTAGAGTGACACTTCCGTCTTGACATCACACCCAATACACTACGATTCTCAATATACCCAGCATTGGCGTACACAGAACCTGTTAAAGCCCTGGACGATCTCAACTAAAGTATATTGATTGTCTCAAGTATTAGCGGTGCAAGTCTCTGGTTAAGACCAAATACACCTACCCTGATTGCAGACTCCCACAGACACAAAGTCATACTACCAATGGGATTTTGCAGTGGTCTAATCCAGAGTGAAGCTATTTCCCATACCATCGGTGGAACACAACCTCCTATTACACTTGCCTGAGAATCCTATACCCAGATATACGAGAACTATGCCATTATGTCTCACATAACAGGCACAAGTGTAATACTAGTCTTTTACGCATCTATCGATGTCTAATCTCGACAATGCTCTGACTAGGGATGTTTAATGATTTATCCTTCGTTGATTGATACTATTTCATATCATTCTCAATCTAGGAACAAATCATAAGGACCTCATATCATTTATATATCTAAGGTGATCTTATCACAAATGATAAGAGTGCAATCTCCTTTGTCACATAGTTAATTTGTACAACAACACTATGATCTGTACAAATAGTGACGATATGGGTCATAACTGTCCAACAATTACCAACCGACCATATAGATGGTATCCTTATTAAGTCATATTTCAATTAATTCCGACCGAACATAAAGGCGGTATCATTAATTTTCCATTAACCACCCATATAGGCGGTAATCATCTGTCACATAAAGACCGGCCATATAGGCGGTGTCATATTATGTCAAATAAATAAAACAAGCCATTAAGGCGTTAATCCCTTAATCTAAATTATAATTTCCATATTATAATTAAGGGAGATTAATCTAAACTAAAATAATAAAAGCTTCACCCTTCCCCCAGAAAAAATCTAACTACAAAACATAAAAGAAAAGAAAAGAAAAGAATAGAAACTACTAATATTACTGAAAATAAAAATGCCTAAATTAAATTACTAAAAATAAACACACAAGATGCAATCCTTAAATTCCTTACAAAAACCTAAGGAAAGCATGAGAATTACAAATGAAATGGCTTGGTATTTATAGGAAAATCTAAAGGCTTCCACCAATTTCTCCACCGATTGCTCCACGAATTGCTCCACCAAACATGTCACAAGACACTTGATTACGCCCAAATATTACTCGCGGTTATCGCAGTACAGTTGGGGTGTCGATTCCACAGAGAGAAGGTTACAGGAACTGATTTACTTACAAAATTCTTGTAAAATTCCCGGATCCATGTATTAATATTCCTACAAATAAAAATCACTAAATTAGCATAAATAATAAGCACTTTTAAATTATTATAATAATAAGAATTATGTAATAAAATATGAATTATATAACTAAATACTTAACAATAAGCTTAGATAAATGATGTTCTAATGTACATTTTCATGCACTTATCAACACTCCACAAAACACCCCACCAAACATGGCACCAAAAAAAGCACCAAACATGGCACAAAACACCCCACCAAATATGTTTGCATGTTTGGTGGAAGATTGACAAATTTTTATATTTTTGATAATGACTTTAGTAATTAAACATAACATAATTTCGGATTTTTCATCAATTTCGGTCATGAAATATTCGAAATTCGAAATTATTTTATTCTTCAAAGTTGTATATCATTGGGTCTTCTTTAATCTGCGACTTGAATCAACTCAATCGGATATCGGATGAAAATATTACGGACAAAATATGAAACTTGCGTAAAATTGGAAATTATGACTACACTTCGTGACGCGTACAATAAATTTTCATTTTTGACCCTTTTTTTCTCCAGATTTCATCGTTTTAGCCCCGAATTGATTCCATTAAGTCTAAATATTATTTTAATCTGTAAAATAAATAAAAACACATCAAAACGTTCATAAAACTCGAGAAACTATATAAAATATTAGGTTAAATGAGTGGAAAATAGTGATATAATTACCACTCATCAATAATAGACCTTGAATTATTATGGAAAATGGAAATCAGGAAATGGACAAACACCAGAGGTTACAAAGATAACACTAAAACGAAACACTAAAACAATTACCAATGGAGTAGCAGAGTTTTCATTCACTATTACTAGATAAAAACAGCAAACACTACAAGTTACAAAGATAAAAGAAACATATCAATAACACAACTACCATAACATCAGATCATTATAACTATCATATCATAACTACCACAGGTTAACGAAGACATGTTGTAAATTCGCAACTAATATAACATCTGATCATCATAAACCAATTACCAACTAAAGGATTACTATGGAAAAGACAAAGTGTATACAAAGATGAAAGAAGCATATCAATATCACAACTACCATATCTTCATAGCTTCTTTTTGACACGCTTCTTAATTGAAATGACTGTCTCTCACTGAGAGATTGCCAGTCGTGCCTCCCTCTTCACCAACCCCAACCAAAACACCTTTATTCTTCATAATAAGCCAAGTATGATTTGCAGGTCTCCATATACCTCTTCAAGTTGGTTGTAGACCGATCCTTCGTACTAAAAACATAAGTCTTCTAACAATATGTACGTACAACCCTATCTAGATTATCTTCATACATACGGAAAACTTTCCACACTTCAGATCTTCTAGCTCTTGTTTTAGTTGCTACTGATGTGATTAACGGTGACGAATTATGTTTTTTGACAATGGTGGTCTATAAGAGTGTGATGGAAATTTTCCATTTCGTTTCCTTATTTCTGTTAATCTTACATCCATAAAAACTGATTCCGACCCAGTACCACTACTGTTAATGTTCGGTGAGAATCCAATTCCACTCATCTATAATTAAAATAGACAACAACAATGTTAACCCAAAGAACATAATCATATACATAACAACTGAATAATCATATGTCAATGGAATTCTAACTAATATCAGTTTTAATATTTTTTTTTTATTAGTTAATCAAATGCCCCGATATCACAAAAACTGAGTAAACAATAACCATCCTTATCAGTTTTGTAAGTTTCATTCCTTGGTTCTTAAAGCATATGACAACCAGTCAAATGATTATTAATTTTCCAAGTAACAACAACCACTTTCTCAGTCACTGCCACTGGCTTGCCAACTCATAAAAGATTCTTAAATTGCCAAGTAACTAGGTGGAAAATGGCTCAAGTGCGAAACAGAGGAACCGATAACATATGACGAAGAACAGAGTGAAGTGTTTGAGAATATTGATGATGCATGTGGAGACATCATAATCACAAATTCATAACTCTTCAGAACAAAAAAAAAAGCATAAAAAATATAATAAAATACAAAACCCAAGCATGTTAGTGCAACCATAAACCCGTTTGACAATAGGTTGGTAGAATCTAGGGTTAGAATTAGAAACAATCTATGGTTAATTACAGATCTGAAATTACCTTTTAGAATTTAGACCTTGTGAAATTATTTTGAATCCTAACGTAGCATGAGTGGAATCGGAGCAAATGGAGCAGGATTGTAGGAGATGCGATGGGAATTGGGATAGCAAGAAAGACTGAAAGAGAAGAGAAGTGAAGATTGACAGAAGTGAAGATGAAGAACGAGAATGCCTAATTATGTTTTAGCTTTAATTCTAAAACGACGTCATTTTGTATGTTCCAAAACGACGTCATTTAGAAACTATGAAGGGCAAAAAAATTTCGAGTTGATTTGGTACTTGAACAATTAGAGCGCTCAAGTCTTTCTATTGTGAATAGAAATAGTAATATTCATAATAGTTATAAATTAATTGTTCATTAGAGAATAGATGATACTTTAGTTATTGTCTCATCCCATATTTTCGGGACAGATCTGGATGGTTCTCGGACTGAAGTTATAGTCTCAGAACATGATGATTGTAAGGAATAAGAGTTTGAGTGATGATTTATGGATCAGAATAATATAAAGTGAAGATTTATTGCATTAAAAGACGCGTCGCCTCAAAAATCAGTTACCCGATTTTATACGCGTAACGTTTGCGGTTTTGGTCACGTAAATAGCAAACGAACTCTAATTGAGTTGATTCTTAAACTATCGGACTCTTTTTTCTGAGACGAACAACTTTCGTGTTGAACACGTTTCGAAAATCACATCGGAAGGGCTTCAAAATTGTTAATTTCAGAATTACCCTTCTAATGCATTTTGGTAAATTTTGGATGAGGGATATTTTGTGTTATTATTTTTATTATTTATTTCAAAAATAAAAACAAATACAAAAAAATAGAGAAATGGAAGAAGAAGAATACATAGGGCTTACGAAAGAGAGAGAGAGATGAGAAAAAACGAAGAAATGTTACCGGTGGACGGTTATTCGGCCACCCCCGACGGTGCGCACCGACACCGCCGACTTCGTCCAGTGCAGGCTGGGCATATGGTGGCTGGTGATTCCTTAAAAGGTAGCCGAAAACAGCTTAGGAGGGAGAAATAGTTGCGAAGAAGGGTTTCACGGTTTCTGCTCGTTGGTTCGTTTCACAGCTCGAGCCACCCGTCAAATCGAAGCGTTCGACGAGTACTATGAGATGGTGGTGACGTTTTCTCCGATTCATGCTCGGAATCATGTAAAACGAGAAAGAAAGTCATGCATGAACAATAACCCGACGTGAACAGTAGCTTTGATCGGAATTCCGTCGATTCCAGCGTGTTTATGGGATCGTTTGGAGTCCGTATATGGCCTCGAAATCTTGGTAAGAGCTCTCGGTAAAAAATCGTTAATTTCAAGTTTCCGTTAAATATTTGAATGTTTCCAGTAGCGTCGTAGAGTAGTGTAATGATATAATTTGAGTTGTTTAAGCTTTAATATGTTGAATATGTGCTTGTCGTAGAATTCGAATCAGAACGAATTAGACTTGATCGATCCGGTAGATAAAGCGAGTTTCCGGTGAAACCCTAGTTTCTCGCTCGACTGGGTGTTGATGACCGTAACCATGGATATGACATAAATATGATATTGTGAAAGTAATTGAGTAATTCCGGATAAGTTCGGGAGGTCCAAGATCCTTCCGCAGTGTTTGTGGAAACTTTTCCGCATGATTTTACGCAAACGCGTAAAATGAGAATCTAAGCTATCTAGTTACTTTAAAATAGTATATAAGGATATATTAGAGTAATAAAGTTTAAACGGTAGAATCAGACAGGATTCGTGTATTCCGGAAAGTCCAGAAGTTTAGTATAGATGAGTTGATAGTTCCGTAAATAGCGGTTCTGACTATGTTTTGTTATTGTTTTGATAGATCGGACTAGGATCACGAGTTTCTACCTAGCCAGATAAGTAATCTATACGATGAATACTTGAGGCGTATTTTTTTTTGAATTTTGATAATAAAGAAATTTTATAAATATATGTGTAACCATAAAACAGGAAGTATGTATATGTGTATATAAGCAATAAGATACTAGCAAACCTGAGATTGAAAGTATAAGAATGATAAAGTATATTATATACGTGATATGTGGGCAAATACATATGAGTATAATATAAGGACACTTGGGATTGGGGTTGTAGAAACTACACCATATGGAATGGGATTAAAGTTTAAAGAATGATAAATTATAAGGAAGTAACTATATATGTATAATGTAGTGAGTATAACAGTAAATAACTTTTAAGGCTGAAATTGATTATGATTTGAATTTAAGTATCTTTAAGAGCATTGAATGTTTTCATAAAAGAAAAATGATAATGAACTACCCTCAGCTAACAAGATTAAGCTCATACAAACATGGGTCAAATTATTTATATATGAGTTAAGAAAAATGCTAACTGGTATTTAGTTTCTAAAAGTATTGTTATGTTCTAGAATTCAATATACAAGTATTGAAAAACTTGCATTGAACATATATATTGATGGATTAAGCAAGTGAATGAATAAGTATGTGTGTGTGTGTGTGTGTATATATACACTCACATACATACACACACATTCACGTAGTTTATGCATTTGTTTATGTTGGTTATATGTGCATGTAATGGTGCATGCGTTAATATGACGATACAATTGATATCAGAGTTGAAATCAAGAAAAGAATTTAAGAAACTACCTAGCTTTGATGGAAGTAAATGTGTATAGAGTATGTTATGGAATTATTGAATTAGCATGTATGATATATGTAAGGTATTGAGGATGGTACAAATATATGGGATATAAGATAGTTAGTAATGAAAGCATATAAGTAATAGAATGCATATGTCATTAAATTATAGTCATGCATGAACATATACATGTAGTTATAGTCTAAATATAAGTACATAAGAAATGTATATGCATGTTTGCGTATCGTGATTTTCATAAATTGAGTTGAAATTAAGAATGATTTTGAAATTCAAGAGTTTTAAAGGAAAGTTTCAAATACTTTTAAAAGAAAATGTATTTCAGAAAATGTTTTACAGTTTGAGATACAGATTGTAGTTTTATGTTTTCAGGGCATGAGGTAAAACATCACCCTAATATGTAACTTGAGATGTAGTTTAGAATTGACGGATAAAGAGGACATGTGTACATTTAGGGCTAGGATGGCAGCTTAGGATCGTGTACCTGGTCCCTGGTCTAAAGCTTGGGTGGTAGTACTGAATTGCACCCCCAGTTCTAGTTGTGGTTACGCCTAGCTGAGTCGTTTTCCTGGGAGTGGCTACACCCAGTTTAGTCGTTGTCCTCGGTGTAGGGCTCTACGTTCAGTTGATTCATTGTCCTGGACGTAGGGCACCATTAGTTTCAGAGATGCCCAGTTGAATCAGTTTCATGGGCATTGAGCATACCCAGTTGAATCGTTGTCCTAGGTGTAGAGAGATGTCCAGTTGATTCGTTGTCTTGGATATTGAGACCCGGTGATTATTCATGGACATGTCCAGTTGAGTCGATTTCTTGGACGTAAAGAATTTTTCAATTTTCAGATTTTCAGTTTTCAGCCTTTCAGTACAAGATTTCAGAAACAGAATCTAGAAATAGTCTTTCAGTTTTTCAGTTTTCAGTTATAGTTTTTAGAAAGATCTTCTAGAAAAGGAAGTTTCCAAAGTTAGATTTTAGTAAACAGTTTTCAGAAAACAGATTTTAGAAATGATTTCTAGATACCAGAGATTTAAGACATATTTTCAGAAGGATAAGTTTTTTTAAGAGACTTTCAACAAGAGTTTCAGAACAAAGTTTTCATAAAATAGTTTTTCAGAAAATATTTTCAGAGAATATTTTCTAAAAGTATGGCATAATTAAAGTTCAATGTAGCTTAGTTGTTATGCATATAAATCATATATTCTGGTTAACATACGAGATGCATATAGTTGACATTGAAGCTCAATGAGTCATTCAAAGGTGATAGGGAAACCAACCCTTGAGCATGGAATCATCACTCAAAGCTTGGAGCTTGAAGATCCAAACAAGAAGGGCTTGGCCGAATACATCAAAAGGAAAAGCTTGGGGCAACTTCTCAAAGGTAAAAGTTTTGAACTCTCCGCCAACATCCAACCGATCAAAGTGAGTATTTCCGCTACTTTACTTTGTTGTATTCACACTTTTCATTGCTTAATTAGATCTTTGTTTGACCTAGAAAACCCAACAATGGTATCAGAGCCATGATTAAACATGAAATTGGAATTAGGGTTCTTAACTTTAAATTTGGGTAAAATTGATTTGAGCATGATTTAATGAAATTGTTTGATTTAGTATGCTTGAATGATGATAACTTAGAGTTCTGCATGATCAATTTGATGACAATTGAATTGGATTAATTTTTCCTCAATTTTTGGCTTGGCCGAGAGTTTGAAGTGCCCTAAAGTCATGGTGATTTTGTTTTTTGATCGTTGGATGAGTTGAAAGACTTTGGATAAATTGATTTATGATTTAATTGGATTAAAATCAAAATCGGATTTAAAATCCCTAAATTACCGTGAGTTTCAAAGCATGAATGTGATGGATTTTGCTTCAATTATATTGGACATGAATTGATAATTAAAGCATGATTAATTATGTAAGTTGGTATTTTGGAAATGTTGATTTAAATAATTAATTATGGCTAATACACTTTAATTGATTAAATTATGATATTTGGAATATTGGAATTTAATTAGTTGGGCTAAATTTGAAATTGGGCTAAAAAGGTTGTATTTGGGCTTAAAGGGCTTGGTTGGGCCAAGTTTAGTTTAGGTTAATTGGTTGGAACCAATTGGGCCTAAAACCATTTCCATAAAGTCCAAACATAATTATTGGGCCTTTAAAAATTTAATTGGGCCTAATGGCCCTAAATTGATTTTTGGCAAAGGGTGATTCCTTATTGGGCTTTGGTTGCCAAAGTCCAAGCCTTATAAATTAATTGAAAGTCTATTGGACTTTAATTAAATTGACATTGGATGTTAATTGGGCTTTGAGACCCGTTAAGATCAGATTTAGAATCTAAGTCGCCAAGGCTCATTAATAAAGTGTAATTATTTAATTTGGAATTTAATAAAGTATTAGTATTGAATATAAATTAAATTGGATTTAATATTGTAGTTTGATATAATTCAAGAATTCGTACTTTCAGTACTTATTCTTAAAACGAGTTGGACTCGCACAAATCAAATCGATGTTTGAACATTGGATGGTCATTAATCTCATATTAATTAATTAGATTAGATTGATTGATAACATGCTTTGTGTGAATACATGGATGTGATGTATGAATAATGTATATCGGATGGATATTAGATGGGTGAGGGCAATTTTGGAAATTATTGTAATAAATTTAGAATTTATTAAATTGGACCTACGTGTCCAGCCTATTACCTCTTGACTCTTTTTATTTCTCTTCTAACCTATTCCCCTCAATGTAAATGAGGTTTCTTTAAAAGTGTTATGTAATTGGATAGAAGTAAAATTTGTGCTAGCGGGAGAGAAGAAAATGAGAGATTTGCTCTATGAACAAATTGTATTACATATCCATCTGTATATCATTATTAATTTATTTATCGCGCCTTATTATGTTTTTTAGAATGCATGTTTAAGGGTGAATGATGAGACCTAATCAAAGATAATTAATTGGTTGTCAATTACGTGAAAACCCTCAACAAATATTAAGTGTTTTCCTTCCATTGAGTGATTCTTACTCAAGATCCAAGATTGGCACTGGTTTGTTGGCCAAAGTTAGGAAATATATCGGATATATTGACATATATTTGATATATGTTTCGGACTTGGATGTCCACCTACTGTATCTATGAATTGGATGAGATCCAATTGATCTTAGAGATCTACCTAGTTAAATATCATACAGCTTGTTGGCCAAAGTCAAGGTTGTGTGTTATTTAACGGGATCCTAGCCCATTAGGAAACTAGGTTTCCCGAGTACTCAATAGAGGGTTAGAGGCTCGCCGAAAAATAGTGGGAGGCAACTATTAAATTTTGCAATTTCGTTTAGATACTTGCCAATACGCGCTCATTTCATTTTTCGTCATTATTTATTTATTTATAAATATATTAATTGGACTAATATTCAAATGTTGTTTTAAATTAAACAGTTGGACTGTATTCAAACTACTTCATTTATAGTTGATTATATAATTGGATTAAAGTAATCAATATATTTGAATTTAATCAATCAAATTATAGTTGATTATATAGTTAGACTATAATAATCATTATATTAAATAGTACCTGAAATCGTTGATTTGATAGTTGGACTATTGGAATAAAGATTAGCGTTTAAAACATAATCCTATGAGAAAATATCTTTAAACGGCTCCAATTTTCAAATTGGGAATTGAACTTCAAGATAGTCCTGGAAACTGAGAAGTTATTCTATTTAATACAGCAACCTTTTGAGCATGAACTAAGGAGTTGAGCAAATAGTAGAGCATGATCTTTAGAAGATTCATGTGATGATAACTTTAGTACTTAATCTGTTATCATTTCCATAATGACTCCTTAATTTCGTCGTCATAACTAAGGATTAGATCCTTAAACCATGATGTTGAAATTCTGATCCTTTCCATAATGCCATCTGAGAGTCTCTTGCTTAATAAACATTATTACATTTGTTTTATTTCTTTTTGGAAAAGAAAATAAATGGTAAAACATTTTAGTAATTTTGGAAATTATACAAGTGAAATATTTTACACTTTTTCCCTTAACATAATCTCTCATACATCTCTCTTTTCCTCTCACATGGTCACGCCCAAGGCAGAAAACTGCCCAAGCTTGGCCGAAAATGATGGTTCATTTTTGTGGGTTTTGTGGCAAAATCCAAGTGCTAGCACACTCCTAAGAGGCATACGAAGGTGTTAAGGAAACTCACCCACGAGCCGAGAATCAAACGACGAAGATTCGGAGCTCAAATCTTGGATTCTTGAAGACTCTAAAGTGATTTTTTTTAGCAGTGGACTGCAGTGTTTGGGCGCCACTTTGAAGGACCAAAACTTGAAGTTTTGTTCGTTGTTTCGTCTCAACCGATCAATGTAAGTATTCTGCAACTTCTTTGATATGTATTTCACACATCTTCATGCTTATTTGATGATCTTGGGACCTAGAATAAAACCAACAATGGCATCAAGAGCCAGGTTCAAGCATGAAAGTTTAGGGCTTAAAATTTGGGTATTTTGTATTTGAGCATGATTTGAATAAATTGGATGTTTAAGTATGCTTAATACATGTTTAATTGAATATTGATTGGATCAATTTCATGAATTAATGTTTGAAACATTTTTCCCCAAATGTTAATGTTGGCCTAAAATGATAAATTGGGTATTTTCAATTTGAGCATGATTTTATGAAATTGGATAATTAAGTATGCTTAAATATAATTGAATTGAAAATTGATTGGATCAATTTTATGAAAATGTGATTGGATCATTTTCCCTAATTTGCTTATGGTGGCCGAATTTGATAAGTCCTAATTGTCTTGGAATTTTGATTTTTTGTTCATTAGATGAATTGGAAATCATTTGGGTATATGATTTAATGTCGATTGTGTAATTGATTGGATTGAATTTGAATCGGACATAAAATCCCCAAATTGCCAAGACTTTAAAGCATGAAAATGGGTTTGATTTTTCATTAAATGTGTGGGCATGTGATAATGAAATTTTGCATGATTAATTGTATAAATTAATGTTTTAGAAATGTTAATTTGGGTAATTAATCATGTAATACACTTTAGGTTAATTGAATGTGAAATTGAATTTTGTATTTAATTAATTGGGCCTTAAAATTGGATTTGGGTTTTTTAAAAGTTGTCATTTGGCTTGTTGGGCTTTGTTGTACAAAGTTAGGTTTAGAAAATTGGGTTGGATCCAATTGGGCCCAAAACCGCTTCCATAAAGCCCAAATGCGATTTAATGAACCTTTAAAGTTTAATTGGGCCTAATGGGCCAAGATTGATTTATGGGCTTATGGGGTAAATCCCGGATTGGATTTTGGTTATTCGGTTTGACCCGAGTTTACCAAAAGTCCACGCCTTAAGAAATCAATTAAAAGCCCATTTGACTTTAATTGAATTGACGTTGGACGTTAATCGGTCTTTGAGACGCGTTGCGATTAAATTTGGAATTTAAGTCGTAAAAGGTTTATATTAAAGTGTAATATTTAATTTGGAATTAAATAACGAATTAGAATTGAATGCATATTAAATTGGATTTAATGACGTAGTTTAATTTAATTCGAGAATTCGTACTTTGAGTACTTATTCGCAAAACGAGTTTGACTCGATCAAAATCAAATCGTTGTTTGAACATTGGATGATCACTAATTATCAGATTAATTAATTTGATTAGATTGATTGATAACATGCTTGTGTGAATACTTGGTTGTGATGAATGAATAGTGTATATCGGATGGATATTAGTCGGGTGGGGGTAATTTTGGAAATTGTTGTAATAAATTTGATTTATTAAATTGGACCTGCGTGTCCAGCCTTATCACCTCTATTCTATTTGTATTCTCTTCTCATCTATTCCCCTCAATGTATATGAGGTTTCTTTAGAAGTGTAGTGTAACGGGTAGAAGTGATAAGTATCCATCCGCATATCATTATTGTTTATTTCCATATGCGCTTTATTATGTATTTAGAATGCATGTTTAAGGGTGTATGATGATGAGACCTTAACAAAGATAATAAATTGGTAGCCAATTTGCACGCGAAAAACCTTCATCAAATATCATGCGTTTTTCCTTCCATTGAGTGATTCTTACTCAAGATCCGAGATTGGCATTGGGTTGTTGGCCAAAGTCAAGCCCTTTGTCCGTCGAAGATGAGTTTGAATCACGAGAGTTTTCTTCTATATTGGTGTCTTGTCCAAGTTGTGGTTTGTTGGCCAAAGTCAAGACCACTTCTTGTCCATCGACATTGATTACGAAGCTTTCCATGGTCAATAGGTCGCGCTTGACTGGGATCATTAAGCTTGTTGTGCCAAAGCCAAGGCTTAGTTGATTCAGAGGAAAAAGGTTAGGCAATACATTGGATGTATTGGCATATATAAGATATATGTTAAGGATTTGGATATCCGCCTACTGGATCTAGGAATTGGATTGGATCCAACTGATCTTAGGGATCTACCCAGTTAATTATCATATAATTTGTTGGCCAAAGTCAAGATTGTGTGATATTTAACGGGATCCTAGCCCACTAGGAAACGCGGTTTCCCGAGTACTCGACAGAGGGTTAGAGGCTCGCCGAAAAATAGTGAGAGGCAAGAATTGAATTTACAATACTCGTTCAATTACTTGCAATACGCGCTCAATCAAATATCATCCGTCGTTATGATTTAAATGTCAGTTAGACTAATATTTAAATCATTGTTTTATTAAATAGTTGGACTATATATTCAAACTATTCAATTATAGTTGATTTTATAATTGGATTATAGTAATCAATATAATTGATTTTAATCATTATAATTATTAGTACCTTAATTATTGATTAAATACTTGGACTATTAAAATCAATATATATTGAAAGATTGGACATTTAAAACATAATCTTGGATTAAAATGTTTAAATGGTTTAATTTTCAAATTGGGAATAATTTCAGGATAGTCCTGGAAATAAATAATAAGTTACTTTATTTGATAAAACAACCTATTAAGCCTAAGCCCAGAATTAAGCAAATAAGTAAAGCATAATCTTTGGAAGGTTTATGCAATGATAACTTTAGTGCTTAAATCCAACATACTTGTCATAAATCTATGTTTAGATTCAAGAAGTATTAAAATTGCAGTTAATAACTCTTGGAGAGTTAATGACTATTCTCAAGGAGATAAAAGTCAAACTTTACAATTAGAAAAGTAGCGCAAGGCGCACCTTACTTCAATATTCTAGAAATCCAAGGCTTGGCCAAAGACTTCTAAAATATTGAAAAAGGGTAAAGGTAAAATAACTATGATCTTCTGGGAAGATAAAGGACATATCCCAAAGTAACTGTCATTTGGATATGGCAGACACGAAGGAATTAAAGAAAGGGCAAGGCTCTGACTTTAAGGATGTTTGTCAAAATTATATCCATTACTAGTATTAAAATTGGATTTTAAAATACTTAGTATGATACATAAAATATATGTATTGATGTTCAGAATCTGCTGTGAGCAGGATACTGACTTCAAGTTGAGATTAATCTGCGAATCGGAAACGGGACGAAAGTCGCTGTTTAACTAGGAACATTATCTCTATATCAGTGTTTAACTAGGAACATTATCTCTATATCAGTGTTTAATCCGTTGCGGATAAACCTTTATATTCTAGAACACTAAAGTGTTTCATTATATAAAGATGATATTGAGATCAACACATTAGATGTGAATTACAGTATTTATATTTTGAATATAAATAAATCTCAAACATATTATATGACAAATAAATAGCTCTAACTAATTTGATCAGAAGAGACTTAAATATGGCATTGTTGTCTAGGACACAATAAACAAGACTCGTATATCCACACTTTTGAAGAGTGGGTACTAGGACTAATTTGTTTCCAATTAAATAAAGTCTACGAATCTAGTTTATTAGACAAAGTGCCTAAAAGTGTAAATGTCACAGATCTGTTAGCCCTAGTTCATAGTGAAGCAAGAGGGCCCATATCTAGCTAGGCTAGATATGGATATGAATATTTCGTGACCTTAACGGGTGTGGCATCACGTTATGGTTATGTGTTTCTTTTAAAGAACATAAATCGGAAACTTTTAGAGTTTCAATACGAAATAGACAAACAGATCGGCTAAAGTATTAAACCGTCACGGTAAGACCGAAATGGAAAATACTTAAGCAATAAGTTTCACAAATACTTGAAAGAGTATAGTATTCTTTCAAATGAGGACTCCTCCCGAGACACGTCAGTTTGACGGTGTGTCTGTAAGGAGAAACCGAATTTTGTTGGACATGATAAGGTTTATCATGAGTCGCTCTGAGCTACCATTTCCTTCAACGGATATGCATTAACAGTGCAAAACTTATTTGGAATAAGGTTCCATATTAATCTGTTAGACATAATTCATATTAGATAAGATCAGGGATAGAAACAGGTTTCTCACTCCTAACGATTTGGGTATGCTGGGCATATGTTTGGATGATACCAAACTAAAACCTAAATCGGATAAGTGCCAAATGTAGGTTATCCTAAGGAAAACCATAAGTATAGTACTTATACAACTCACTGGAGAATAATTGTAATTATTGCTCACCATGATGTCTTTCTTAGAGGAATACCGATATGCAGTGGTAAGTGAGAGGACAGTAAAACTCGATTAAAATCGGAGTGATATTTTTCAAGGCATGAAGTCCTTAATGGAACACAAACTGTTTATTAAGGATGAACATATACCATTAATCTTCGTATACACAAGAACCGCGTAGATCGGAGAGAATCAGAAAACGACCTAGGGTATGGGTTTCTGATGTCACCTCATAAAGATGTCAATCTTATTAAGGAAGACAAACCGACTACGAATGAGGAAGTAATACAAGGTATCGACTCTCTTTCATGGCAAAGTGCCATGAGTCCGAAATGGATTCCATGTAAAACAACTATGTTAAAATACTAGTTGATGTACCATAAGGCATTGTGCCTATAGGTACTGTATAAGTCTTCAAGGAAGACATACATAGAAGGCAACATACCAACGTACAAAGCTAGGCTTGTAGCGAAAAGGTATCGTTATCAACATTGTGTTGATTACGGTTCAACCTTTTATATGTTGCCACGGTAAATCCATTTGGATAATGCTTGTTGTAGCTGTACGTTTCATTTATGAAATGTGTCAGTTAAAGATCAAAATCGCTTTCCTTAAACGGAAACCTTTTGGAGGATGTTTATAACATCCTGATGATTTTGTCGTACCTAAACCAGCAAACTAGGTTTGTGTGTTGTTCGATCTATGTTTGGGTTGAAGCAAGCATAAAGTTCTTGGAACTATTGTTTTGATGTAATCATGATAGTCAATGATTTGATTCAAAACAGAATGATTCTTGTGTATATGAGAGGGTTAGTGGGAGTGCACAGACAATGGTTGTCCTTAAAATAATGATAATGTAATATATATTCATTTCTTGGAAATGATATTCCCATAAAATAATGGTGAAAGCTTGGCTTTCAAAAGAAAATTCTCCATAGAATTCTCGGGAGAAACAACCTTTATTCTGGGAATAAAGATCTACTAGGATAGATTTAAGTTGTTAAAACTCTCTGGGAAATAGTACATTAAAATGTACGCGACCTGGTGTCTCATACGCTTTGAGCATATGGATTCACAATCAGGCCAGTCCAAGTGATAGTCACTTGATTGATGTTAAGAACATCCGTTAGAATCTTAGAGATCTAAGGATGATGTCTTAATCTGTGGAGAAGGAGAACTTGAAGTGACTGCGATCACTACTGTAAGTTTCCGAACCGATAAAGACAACTAAAAGTCACAAACGGTACTGTACAGTTTGAATAACGGTACAGTGAGCTGGAAATCTTCCAAGCAAGATACTATTACCGAATAAATAACTAATGCGGATTATTGCTGCAGCTGAGGCAGCAATAGAAGCCATCTGGGTCAATAAATAAATCTAATTGGATTAGATATAGTTCTGTTAGTGGCTGAGCTGGGCGTCAGCACAGGCTAAAGAATTAATGGTCTCATCAACGATCCAGATACATACTTCGACTATTCATCTGATTCGTTCAGATCATACATCATGGTGATGTGATGATCGAATAAATCACGTCAGACGATAATCATATAAATCCGCTGACGAAAGCAGTTTCTCAGCAGTTTGAGCCAACCGTACATAGTTCGGGTGTTAGACACTCGAGTGACTGGCTAAAGGCCAAGTGGGAGATTGTTGGACAGTTATGACCCATAGCGTCACTATTTGTACAGATCATAGTGTTGTTGTATAAATTAACTATGTGACAAAGGAGATTGCACTCTTATCATTTGTGATTAGATTACCTTAGATATATAAATGATAGGAGGTCCTTATGATTTGTTCATAGATTGAGAATGATATGAGACAGTATCAATCAACGAAGGATAAATCATTAAACATCCCTAGTCAGAGCATTGTCGAGATTGGACATCGATAGATGCGTAAAAGACTAGTATTACACTTGTGCATGTTATGTGAGACATAACGGCATAGTTCTCGTATATCTGGGTATAGGATACTCAGGCAAGTGTAATAGGAGGTTATGTTTCACCGATGGTACGGGAAACAGCTTCGCTCTGGATTAGACCACCGTAGAATCCCATTGGTAGTATGACCTTGTGTCTATGGGAGTCTGCAATCAGGGTAGTGTATTTGGTCCTAACCTGAGACTTGCACCGCTAATACTTGCGACAATCAATGTACTTTAGTTGAGGTCGTCCAGGGCCTTAACAGGTTCTGTGTACGCCGATGCTGGGTATATTGAGAATCGTAGTGTATTGGGTGTGATGTCAAGACGGAAGTGTCACTCCAGTCATATGGAGAAGATGGCCACGCAAGATACGATATTGGTGCTCTTATATACTGCGCGGCTATCGGAATATTATGACTCGGTCATGTATATCCGATTATAGAGACTAGTTACCAGACATTCGACATGTGCTTCGTACGGGGCAGACACATATCCAGCCCCAGGCCTAGCACGTGATCATCCGATACTGGATCGAAATACGCAATACTACGTATACTACGTCTGGTATAGATCAAATATTCATGTAAGGATATTTCTGGAGAATTGGGTAGGCATGCTGCTTTGCTAGAGGCCAACCTTGTCTTGTAAATTGGTAAAACGTAATACTTGGTACTTACGTGTTCGGATAGTCCGACGACCGAATTTACTGCCAACATATCCGGAGATCTCTTGGGACGCTTCCCAATGATACACCGATGACGTATGACTCGCGTTATATATATTAATCTGGGATTAATTGAAGAGAGAGAAAATTGATCTGGGATTAATTGCGGAAATATTTTATCTAGGATAAAATATCAATTTAAGAGAGAGAGAACGATTAATTTGGAATTAATCGATGAATAATGTATTCGATATATTAAACGAAATTGGATTTCGATTAGGAATTAAAATTAGATTTTAATTCAGGTGCTTGAATTTATTTAGAATTAATTCTCGAGCGACGTGATTAGTAAATTGGATTTATTAACGAGGCATCGAGAAAATCGTTAATTTAGAATTATCGAAACCGAGCTCGGTATGTGTTTGTGAAGTTATGTCGATTTTGAATCACGTGCCGCAAGTCGCATCGCAAATCACAAATCACATCGCAAATCATAAAAGTCAAATCGCTTTTTGGAAAAGTAACTTTGACTCTTTGACTTTGACCTTTAAAATTTGGAGGGAAATTTTGGGGGGGAAAAGACTTTTGACTTTTTGGAAAAGTGAAAGCCTTTTCCTTTTCACCTTTTACCAAGGGTAAAATGATTTAATAAACATTATTACATTTGTTTTATTTCTTTTTGGAAAAGAAAATAAATGGTAAAATATTTTAGTAATTTTGGAAATTATATAAGTGAAATGTTTTACACTTTTTCCCTTAACCTAATCTCTCATCCATCTCTCTTTTCCTCTCACATGGTCACGCCCAAGGCAGAAAACTGCCCAAGCTTGGCCGAAAATGATGGTTCATTTTTGTGGGTTTTGTGGCAAAATCCAAGTGCTAGCACACTCCTACGAGGCATACGAAGGTGTTAGGGAAACTCACCCACGAGCCGGGAATCAAACGACGAAGATTCGGAGCTCAAATCTTGGATTCTTGAAGACTCAAAACTGATTTTTTTTAACAGTGGACTGCAGTGTTTGGGCGCCACTTTGAAGGACCAAAACTTGAAGTTTTGTTCGTTGTTTCGTCTCAACCGATCAATGTAAGTATTCCGCAACTTCTTTGATATGTATTTCACACATCTTCACGCTTGTTTGATGATCTTAGGACCTAAAATAAAACCAACATAGGATTCTGTCTACCTCTGAACCGTCGATTGTTGCTTTAATTATTAATGCATCATCATGGGGGAAACTCACCCCTCGGGCATCCTCGTCAGTGAACATTATTGGCACCGACCGACCGCCTTGCATTCCCGAGGACTGTTCTATTTCTAGCACCTCCGACCCCCGAGCCCGACTATAGTTTTTCCTTGACCAGTTAGAATCTCCGGCCAGTGTCTTCCCCCTTGCGATGATATTGACATGTCAGTACTGTACCCTCTATCTAGCCGCCATAACTTCATAGTCAATATAATTGTTTAAATACCCATTCCGTGCCAGGTCTTCCATTTGCTCCCGCAAGTCTTTGCACCCTTCCGTCTTGTGTCCCCTCAAATTGTGATGTATGCAATATGATTTTTTATCTCTCTTATCTGGGGGAATCTCCTGAGGTCATGCTCTATCAAGAGGCCTATTCCCTGGATCTCCATGACGATTTGCCCCAGTGATTTGTTTAGAGGAATTTATGCTTCTTCCTTGACCATATGGTTCACTTAGGTCGGGTCCCTTTTTCCCGATCATTCCGAGGCATTGGCTTGAATTCCCTTCGCCTTGGGGTGGTTTTTTGAACTCCCTGTCTAGCCTGCGAAGAGCTTCTGCCCTCACCGTCCTCTCTCTGATGGTTGTCCCCCTCCGGGAGCTTTTCTCCTTTTTCTCCAATGAAACGAACTTCCGGGCTATTTCCAGAGCGGTGGCATAGTCTGGTGTATCCTGGATCCTCAAGTGGGTCCATAATTTTCCGACCTTTAAAGCTCTCTTCAAACTTTCCAAGGCCTCGAGCGACTCGTATCCTCCGACCTCGAGCATCATAGTATGGTACCGCTCGATGAAAGCTTTTAGGGGCTCATGGTCCCCTTGCTTCATGAGCCTTAACTCCCCGATTGTCTTATTCGGGACACAGGCCCCTTTGAAATGCCGAACAAACAACTTCATGAGTTGTGTGAAGCTTCCGATGCTCCGTGGGGCTAGACTTGTGAACCACAGAATGGCTGATCCCCCTAAGGTTAGGGGGAGCACTTTGCACACGGTATCCCCTACTACTCCTTGGACTTCCATCACTAGGATAAAACTTTCAATGTGGGTTTTCGGATTAGTATGGCCTTTGTAGGGTGTCATGGACGGCATGTTGAATCGTCTTGAGATTTTTGCCGACCTTATTTCTTCTGTGAGGGGAGATTCCTTCTCACTGTCCCGGGCATTTCTTGCATCGGCCTTGAGGTTCACTCCCCACTTGGCTATCTCTTTCCCTAACCAATATCTCATATGGCTATTTGTGCTACCATGTCGCCTTCTGTGGCCTTCTTCATGTCCATTTTCCCGGGTGCGGCGTTCCTCATAACTTGAGATTTCCCGTTCAGTCTCACCATACTTCTTATCTCCCCTTCTGGTGTTGCGGGGGCCATCGTAGGAGGAATTTGGAGACTGTCTTCCCTCTTCTTCTTCCCAGTGTCTTCTGTTTGTGAATCTTTTTCAACCACTATGGATTTTATCCCGTATGGGGCCTCTCTTTCTGGGCTCATTGTCTTTACTCATGTCTACAACCCTTTTTCCTTCCGTTATTTCGCCTTTTCTCCGACTGGTTCCGGCGTCAAGTCTTTCGTTGTTCATCCTTAACATCCTCTCCAGTCAATCCATCATGGTTTTTAGAAGGGCTTGATTTTCCTCCCTATCTCTGCTCATGTTTTCTTCCATCTTCTTTATCCAATCCGTAGCAGAACTCCCTGACGATCGGTGATTTCCACCTTCTGCCATTGCTTTATTACGTGAACTGCTTTTGTTGAAGTTCCCCACAGACGGCACCAACTGTTGACGGTTGATTTTGGTCTCGGGGCAATATAGGAATATTACTTCCGAGGCAATCCTCCCTCAATAGTGAATTTGTTTAGTTATGGGGAAACCAAAAGCAAATTTAGCAAAAGTCAGATAAACACACCAATTGACAAAGAAATTTAACGTGGTTCGGCGGATTAGATCCAACCTACGTCCACGGACACAAATTGAATGATACTTTTATTACCGAGATATGCTTCTCTGATATCTCTTGTGTTTACAAGTTTGATGATAATGATTCTGATGCACTCTCCAAAACCTTCTTTACAAGCACGCTTTCCCTTCTATTTATAATAGTAAAGAAATCAGATTTCTCTTCCTATAAGGATTCCTAGTTAAAAACTACCTTTACTGCTTTTATCCTATTAGGATACTGACTTATCAATTTTCCCCATGAAAGTAAGATAACTTATCATCTTATCCGTAGAAATAGGATTCCTTATCTTCTGGAGTACGTCTCGCTATATGCTTGGTCTTCACGAGGTCGGCCATAATGTTCCTTTGAACTGAGAACGATGTTGTCGATCTGATACTTACCCGGTCATCTGAACCCATGTGCTCGATTATCGATCATAAAGTGCTCGGACACTTACTGTTTGGGTTTCAGTGGTCGGGTCGGTATTAATGATTTCGATTAAGAAGGGAATTACCCTTTTACCCATGTCGTGCTGCTTAAATAACATGGTGCCCGGAAATACCATCAACAAGTAGTATAAAAATTATCGATCTCACGAGGACTTATTACCTAAGTTACTAATTATTAAGACTAATAACCTATGAGTATCTAATTAAAATTAAATATGACTTTTGAATTAAGTCTGAACTAATGCTAAAGCAAATAAATATAACTACTATAATTTCCAAATGCAATCAATGAAATGAAGACATCCAGGGTTGTGAATCCATTCAGTATTATTCTAAAGATGAATTGGTATTCCTATATTCGTGCAATAATTTGGCTTATTAACCTGTAACATTAAGGTGTCCACAAGCCTCTTTCGATGGTCATGTGAAAATATTCAAAGTAAATTAATTAAAAATATTTCTATGTCAATTAATTAACCCCAAATTCATAAAGATCAAGTTCCAATTATGGCTACACCCACCATACAGGTATTTTTTTTTCCCTGTAAAGAAAATCCCTAAGATAAGATCGTGTGCTACTAAATCTAAGGCTAAACCTAAAATCTCTTTATCAAGTTCATCTAAGTTTACCACATCAATCCTATTGGTGATCAGGCAACAAGAGCATTAAGAACAAGATTCAATAAACAAGCTAAAATATCACATAAAATATAAGAAAACTCAATTTATAAACTCATAAATATTAGATTTCATCACAATCCCAGATTAGAGGTTTAGTTACTACACATACTTAAAAACTCTAAGTAGATACTCAATGATAAACAAAACATCAAAGAAGTAAAAAGAAGAAGAAACTCTATCGAGATCGTCAGTCCTTCGCTTTCTGTTGTTGAGTTTTGTGCTGTGCTCCTTTGATGTGCTTTGTCTTTCTCTCAAAATCTCTTTGGTGGCTGTAAAATTAGGTTATGAGACCCCTACCCTGGTTTTGAGATGAGTTTT
This sequence comes from Zanthoxylum bungeanum, assembly GCA_019454045.1. Taxonomy (NCBI): domain Eukaryota; kingdom Viridiplantae; phylum Streptophyta; class Magnoliopsida; order Sapindales; family Rutaceae; genus Zanthoxylum; species Zanthoxylum bungeanum. The sequence goes on from SKCR01023683.1 coordinate 138,705, forward strand.
AGCTTATATAGGAAGTCTTTTGGGTGTTTCCTTATTGTGGACGATTCTAATTTACGCACCCAGCATCGGGACGCAGCTGGTTGGCATTGCGATGCTCTTGTCATCAATATGTGCATCGCGACGTGCAAAGACCAGCTTCGCAACGCGCCAATAGCTGAACTCTCTGCTTGCTTTGTTTTATGTGCGCGTCTCGACCCGCGATACAGCGCCGAGACGCGCATTCTGACTTTGAATTTATCCTATTTTGTTCCGTATTTTACTATTTTAATTCCTCATTGATTCACTGCGTCTTGATATCATTTTTACCTGTAAAATGGACTCAAAACACATCAAATCACTCATAAAACTCGAGACAACTCACACAGTATTAAATTAGAGAGGCGAAAATTATATACATATTGACCGCTCATCAATGTGGATGAACATGTACAATCAGACACTTCAAAGAAAAGAGATTCTTGAATATGGAGTCACTACTTACCATGTTAGGGCAATTGAGAGAAAAGTTAATTAATATTATTATTTTATGATTTTTTTTCTTTAAAAAAATCAAAAATAAAAGGCTACATATAACAAGTCAGTGTCAGCTGATGTGGTTGTGAAAGGAAAGACATGAACCTTTACATTGAACGTGGAATTAGCATCCTCCATGCATGGAACCCAATCTTTTCTCTCTCTATATACATAGTGTTTCCATTAGTAATTGAAAAAAAAAATCATTTCTTAATTCCAAAATAGTAACTCAAAATTGGCTGCAATTTCCTTATATATATATATATACTAGTTTTTGCTCATGCTTACGGCACGGTGTTACAGTATTTGGCTCGTGCCTACGGTACTGTGTTACAGTATTTGCCCGTGGCAACGGCACGGTGTTACAGAATTAAATGATTTTATTTTTTTGTCCGTGCCTACGGCACGGTGTTACAGTATTTGGCCCGTGCCTACGGCACGGTGTTACAGAATTAAATGATTTTATTTTAACTTTCTATTTTTTAATTTAAAATTTTGAAAATTTTTGACCATTTCCATTGATTTAACTTTCTATCAATCAATTCAATTACCAATGAAATGATCTGGGCCGACAATTAAGCCACATAAAGAGAGCCGTTAGATACACTTTCTTTGCTCCAACATCATTCTCCTTTATTATACAGATATATACGCGTTATCATTTGTTAGAGAAAATCTACAATACAACGGAGGTACCACGTCATCCGTATAACAATTCAATTAGTAATTGCTACGTGTGCTAAAATATTGAAAAATAACTAAAAAATAGATTTTAAATCTTACATATCAGTTATTAATTTATTGGTGATTCCACATCATTCATACCTCCGTTACACCAAAAAATCACTCTATTTGTTAATGCGGTAAACTATTGTTGAATTCGTTGAGATTCTGTTGATATATTCACTGTGCATGACTAACAATTCCTTCATTTAGCTATTATTACTCTTTAGTTCGAACTTCTTTAGTGGGAAGTTTTTATTTTTATAAAAATCGGCTTCTTTATTTTTGTAAAATGTAAAATTAAAGAAATTTTTAATAATACAAGAGATTAAAATTCGTTTTTACTAGGTGCTAACAATTAGTCTAAAAATACAAACTTATGTGGCTAATAAATTAGTTATTATTTGCTGTAACTAATTAGTTAATTCCCCATGCTGCCAGTTCTACCGCAGTACATTTATAACAACTAGCAGCTTTTAACAGTAACAGTACTGGTTTAAAATGCATAAATGTGTATGGTATGTATTTGTGATATATGGCTTATCATGATTAATAAATTAAACATAATTAATTAAATAAACTACTGAGACTGACTACTGCATGAGGCATGGAAGTAAAGCCACGTGACCACCGAAAACTGATTTACCTTCACTCTAATATTCAGCGCGGTATAGGGCCCAAAAATTAAGTGGGCACTAAATTGTCGGGGTTTATGTAATATGTCTCCCCTTTATATATTTTCTCAAATAATATAATTTGTGCGTGAGGGCCTAACCCTCAACTTCGTTTGGGTTCCAGCCCTCGTTAAATATTATTTTTTTTTAAACATATGTTTTCGTAATGAAAAATGACACATTTTGAATTTTCGTACCAGGCACCCAAAAATTCAGGACCGGCCCTGCTAATATTAATATACTAATAACAAATTAAATCTCCAACAACTCTCTTCTAGTTAGTAAATAATAATTATAACTCCACTACCGTTTGCTGTTACCATCACTTCTTTTAAATTAATAGTTTATCACATCAAACAAAAGAAAATGCATCAAAAGAAGCAGACATTAGATATATAGAAATGGGAGTATTCATATAAAGAATTAAAATTATCCAACAATATAAGATTAAATTAAAACGAATGTGATTTTTTTTTTTTTTAAATTGTTTGAAATCCTGCCGCCAAATCATTTTTTTTGTGCTTAAGCAGAGCAAGTAAAACCTCCGGCTGTCCCAGATTCTTACAAGAATGTCACTCCCTGATTTCAAACCCATAACCTCAAGGTGAAATCTTGAACCTTATATTACCAAACCACGCTCATTAGAGACTGTTCACACAATTTTTTTGTCAAAAGAGCGTGTAAGGTTCAGACCTCCTGAGACACAGTCACAGCAAGGGGTGTTTGATTAAGTGAATAAGCCTCCAAATGGCACAAGTACACAAATTAAAGTCCTAAGATTACAAAGCTACGAAATTAAAATAAAATACTCTTTTTGAGTCTTCATTTTTCGTTTTGTTTCTCTCTTCGCATGAGTGGTCCTTTTATAGCGGAATTTGTAAAACTGCTCGGACGGTTTCAATCCGTAACTTCTCTGCAACCGCTGGATCACGTCTTCAACCGTTAAATTATGTGCCATAACTGCCTGATCATAGGGGGAACTGCCAGATTGTGCTCAATGAATTACCGAGTCGTGGGTGATACTGTCTCAACCGTTTAAATCGTGAGATCAAACCGCAGCATGTGTTCAGTCATCCTGACTCTCTGAGTCGTCCTAGTTGTTGTGTCGTCGGGCGACCTTCCTGACTGCTCTTCTCGTCGTGGAACGATACATGTTCGTCCTGCTTGCTTTTGTCCTTTACTGACTGTTCCGTTTTAGGGTGATTTTTTTTTGTCAACAGACCTTAATACCTCACATGCTATTCGTTTGGACATAACTTCCCTGAGTTCTTATATTAAAAACCTTAGGTAAGCTATTTTATAATAAAACTTGAACAATCCTATTACACATGGATCAGTGATGCCTATAATCGCGCCTATACACAATGGTATATCAAAAATAAATTAATTAAAACACTTGCTTCCATTTACCCATAAGGAATATTACTTCTCTAAACGATGGCGTTTTTCTCCTGTGATTTATTTGTGTGAATCAAAATCTTTCACTCACATGGAGTAACAAGATTCGTTTGTTTTAACAAAATTTGATTCTGCAGACAAAAGATATGAATTTTAATTGGTATCTACTTGGTCAATAAAAAATTGAATTAAATCTTGAATTTATATGTATAGTGATTTTATATAAACATATAACATATACTTGAAATTGAATTATACTTTCATGTGGTGAGCATGGGGAGAGGGTTTGCTTTAGACTTAAAATCATTTATAATTTTGTTTAATAATTTTCCCGAAATTATCGAGTGAGGAAATTTATGCAATAAATTATAAATATTAGGAGATTCCCTACGGGATTTAGAGGAACAGAAAACGAAGTCAAAAATTTGGTAAATGAAGAGGCATTTGCTTTCTAACATTCTCTGTAAATTTGGCTTCCCCCACTCACTGAATTTGATGCTGATAGTTACATAAACTGTCATTTTTTTTTTATGCTTACTGATAGTGTTGGTTTTTATTTAGGTCCCAATATCAAACAAGTAATGAAAAACATGCGTGAATACATCAACGGAGGTAGCGGAATACTCACATCGATCGGTTATGTCGATTTGAAGACGAATCAAGCCAAAGAGGCCACTGCCATGGGCGCCACTGCCAACCAGTCCACTGCCCACAAAATCAGATTTTTGAGATGATGAACGGAGCTCCAAGCTTCGTTGAACGGATCCCGGATCATGGGTGAACCTACCTACCACCTTCGCAAGACTCGTATGTGTGCTAGCACATGATTTATCACCATGAAAATCACTCTTGCTTCCCTTATTGTTCACGCCAAATGGCTTTAAGAACCAGTCCACTTTCTTCATTTGGGCGTGAATGTGTAGAGAGAAAATGAGAGAGAAGATATTTTGTGTAATGGAATGGAATGGTCAAACCTTTCAAAAAGGTTTATATATTTTTCTAATAAAAAATACAAACCAATTACTTAATTGATTTAATTAAAACCAAAAGCAAAAGTTTTTTCCCTCCAAACACTATTACCAACTCACATCACATCAACTATTCACATGTCACTTTAATAAGTGATGTGATGTAAGTCTATCAATCAATCAATCACTCATATCAATCAATCAATGTCACATCACTCAAAGTGACGTTTGATTTGACGCTTGATGTGATGAATGACTTGACGTTTGATTTGATGCTTGATGTGACTTCCATGCCGCACTCGAATTCGAAATACGAATGCGCTCGCAATCACACTCGGGCTCGGGTTCGCTAATTCTAAATTAACGAATTTTCCGCCGCGTCGTAATTAAATGATTACGCCTAGTGAATTCACTATTCACGTCGCTAACGAATTAATTCTAAATTAATTCGTTTGCCCGAATTAAAATCTAATTTTAATTCCGCGTCGAAATCTAATTTCGTTTAATATATCGAATATATTAATTTACCGATTAATTCCAAATTAATCGTTATCTCTCTCTAGACGATATAAAATATCTCCGTAATTAATCCTAGATTAATTTTCTCTCTCTTCAATATAATCCCAGATTATTCAAGAGTGCGAGTTGTGCGTCATCGGTGGATTATCGGGAAGCGACCCATGAGATCTCCGGATAAGTTGGCAGTAAATACGATCGTCGGAGTATCCGAATCACGTACGTACCAAGTACTACGTTCTACCGATTTACGAGACAAGGTCGACTCCTAGCAAAGCACGATGTCTACCAAATTCTCCGGCCATATTCATCTAAGAATATTAAGATCTTTATCAAGCGTAGTATACCATTGTATTGTGCGTATCGGCCCAGTATCGGATAGTCACGTGCTAGGGCTGGGGCTGGATAAGTGTCTACCCCGTCCGAAGCACATATCGGATGTCTGGTAACTAGTCTCTATAATCGGATATTCATGACCTGGTCATAATATCACGATTGGATGCGCATCACTTAAGAGCACTGCGTGACATCATCTCCAATATGACTGAAGTGATACTTCCGTCTCGACATCACACCCAATACACTACGACTCTCTGATAAACCCAGAAGTGGTGTACGCAGAACCGGTCAAAGCCCCCTACCACCAAGACCAAAGTTTATCGATTATCGTAAGTATTAGCGATGCAAGTCTTAGGTTAAGACTATACACATCTACCTTGATTTCGGCCTCCCATAGACACATAGTCATAATACCAATGGGATTCCGAGGGGTCTATCCAGAGCGAAGCTGTTTCCCGTACCATCGGGTGAAACACGACCTCCTATCGCACTTGCATAAGTATCCAATACTTATATATATGAGAACTATGTCGTTGTGCCCTCACAACGCACACAAGTGCAATACTAGCCTATTCCGCATTATCGATGTCCAGTCTTGATAATATTCCGGCTAGGGATATTTAATGATTAATCCTTCGGGGACTGATACTGTCTCATATCATTCTCAGTCCAGGAACTAATCATAGGGACCTCTCTTCATTTATATATCTATGGTGATCTAATCACAAACGATGAGAGTGCAATTTCCTTATCACATAGTTAATTTGCTACAACAACACAATGATCTGTGCAAACAGTGACGCTATGGGTCATATTATCCAACAATCTCCCACTTGGCACATAGCCAGTCACTCGAGTGTCTAACACCCGAACTATGTACGGTTTGCTCAAATTGCTGAGGAAAGGTTTTCGTCAGCGGATTTGCTTGATTATCGTTTGACGCGATTTACACGATTATCACATCGCCACGATGTATATATCTAATCCAATAGATTTTATTTTCGACCCAAAATACTTTTTGCTATTGGCCTTCCTCAGTTGCAGCAATAATCCGCATTTGTTGTTTATTTCGGCAACAGTTATCTTGCTCGGAATATTTCCAGCTCACTGTCCCAGTATTCAAACTTTATAGTACCGTATTATTTAATTGTTTGGAAACTTGCAGCAGTGATCCCAGTCACTTCAAGTTCTCCTTCTCCATAGTTTAAGACAGCATCTTTAGTTCTCTGAGATACTAACAGATGTTCTTAACTTCAATCCAGTGACTATCACATGGATTGAACTGATCGTGACTCCATATGCTCGAAGCGTATGAGACACCCTATCAAGTACATTTTAATGTACAATTTCCCAGAGAGTGTTAACAACTCCAAATCTATCCCAGTAGATCTTTATTCCTTGAATAAAGGTTGTTACTCCCCAGAATTCTACGGAGAATTTTACATGAAAGAATATCAATGAAAGCCTAGCTAGCTTCACCAATTGCTTATGGGAATTTAATTGTCAGTGCCCTCTCCCACTAACCTCCTTATATACACAAGAATTATTTCGCTTTGAGTCAAATCATAAACCATTATGATTATTTCAAAACGACAGTTCCAAGAACCTTATGCTTGTTTCAATCCAAACATGGATCGAATAACCCGCAAACCTTGTTTGTCGGTCATACAAAATCGTCAGAATGTTATAAACATTCTCCCAAAAGGTTTCCTTTTCAGGAAAGCGATTTTGATTTGTAACTGACACATTTCATAAATGAAATATACAGTTATCAACAAGCATCTTCAAAATGGGTTTACCATGGCAACAGGTAAAAGGTTGAACCGTTATTAACACAATGTTGATAACGATACCTTTCCGTCAAAAGCCCAGCTTTGTACGTTGGTATGTTGCCTTCCATGTGTCTTCCTTGAAGACGTTTAATGTACCAATAGGCACAATGCCTTATGGTACAACAACTAGTATCCAAAATAGTTGTTATACATGGAATCCATTTCGGATTCATGGCACTTTGCCATAACAGGGAGTCGATACCTCGTATCACTTCCTCAAAACGTAGTCGGATGGTACACCCTCCATAAGATTGACATCTTTATGAGGTTAGATCAGAAACCCATACCCTAGGTTGTTTTCTGACTCTATCCGATCTACGAAGTTCTTGTGTATTTGAAGATTAATGGTACAGATTCATCATTGATGAACTGTTTGTGTTCCATTAAGGACTTCGTGCCTTGAACAGTATTACTCCGATTTTCATCGAGTATCACTATCCTCCCACTGACCACTGCATATCGGTATTCCTCTCAGGAAAACCGCATGGTGAGCAACAATTACATTTGTTCTCATGTGGATTTATAAGTACTATACTTAAGGTTTCCCTTAGGATAACCTATATTGGCACTATCCAATTTGGGTCTTATAGTTTGGTATCATCCAAACGTTATGCCTGGCATACCCAATTATCAGGAATGAGAAACTCGTTTCTTCCCTGTTCATATCCTATATGATATCTGTCAAACAGATTTATATGGAACCTTATTCTAAATAAGTTTTGCACTGTTAATACATATCCTGTAGAAGGAAATAGTAGCTCAGAGCGACTCGTGATAAACCTTATCATGTCCAACAAAATTCGGTTTTAGTTCGGACACACCGTCTAACTGACGTGTCTATGAAAGAATACCGTACTCTTTCATGTACATTTGAAACTTACTGCTTAAGTATTTTCCATTACGGTCTTACCGTGGCGGAATAATACTATAGCCGATCTGTTTATTTACTTCGTGTCGAAACTTCAAAAGTTTCCGATTTGTGTTCTTCAAAAGAAACACATAACCACAACGTGATGCCACATCCGTTAAGGTCACGAAATATTCATGTTCACATCTAGCAGCTAGATATGGGCCCACTTACTTCACCATGAATAGGGCTAACAGATCGGTGGCCCTTTTACTATTACCAAGTAAATAGTATTTTAGGTATTTTACCTAATAAACTAGATTCGCAGACCTTATTTGAATAGTCAAATCAGTCCTAGTACCCACTCTTCAAAGTGTGGATATACGAGTCTCGTTTAATTGTGTCCTAGATAACAATGCCACAAATAAGTCTCTATTGATCAAATCAATTTGAGCTATTTATTTGTCATTTTATATGTTTGAGATTTTATTTATATTCAAAATATAAATTCTGTTATTTACATCTAATGTATTTATCTCAGTATCATCTTTATATAATAAAACACTTAGTGTTCTATAATATAAAGGTTTTATCCGCAACGGATTAAACACTGATATAGAGATAATGTCTCTAGTCAAACTAGTTACATCATAACAGTTCCTAATTTAAGTACATACCCAAAGGGTAGTTCCTAAACTTAGGTATCTACGGTCGAAACAGCGACTTTCGTCCCGTTTCCGATTGCAGAGAAATCTCGGCTTGAAGTCAGTATCCAGCTCATAGCGGATTCTGAACATCAATACATATATTTTATGTACCACACTAAGTATTTAAAATCCAATTTCAATACTAGTAGTGAACATAACTTTGACAAATATTTTTAAAGTTAGAGCCTCGCCCTTTCTTTAATTCCTTCGTGTCTTCCATATCCAAATGGTAGTCACTTTGGGATATGTCAATTATCTTTTCAATATTTCACAAACCTTTGGCCAAGCCTTGGGTTTTAAATATCGAAATGATGTGCACCTTGTGCAACTTGCCCAATTGCAAACTTTGACTTTTCACCACTAGAATAGTCAAATCAATTCTCTAAGAATTATTAATTGCAATTTAATACTTTTAAATCTAAAGATAGATTTATGATAAGTATATTAATTAAGCACTAAAGTCATCATCACATAAATCTTCCAAAGATTTTATGCTCTACTATTTGCTTAATTATGGGCTAGTCATAATAAGTTATTTTATCAAATAAATTAACCTATTATTAATTCCCAATTGAAAATTAAATCATTTAAAACATTTAATCCAAGGATTATATATTTTAAATATTCAATTCTTTCTTGATTTCATAGTCCAACTATTTAATCAATTTAATAAGGTACTATTTATTATAATGATTACAATAACCCAATTATTTAATCAACTATAATTTTAATATTGATTACTATAATCCAATTATAAAATCAACTATCATTTTAATTCAATTATATTGATTACTATAATCCAATTATAAAATCAACTATCATTGAATGAGTTTGTATATAGTCCAACTATATAAATTTTTAAAACAACGTAAAATATTGACAATGATATTTGTTTGAGCGCGTATGGCGAGTAATTGAACGAATGTTGCAAATTCAATACTTGCCTCCCACTATTTTTCGTCGAGCCTCTAACCCTCTGTCGAGTACTCGGGAAACCGTTTTTCCTAGTGGGCTAGGATCCCGTTAAATATCACACAATCTTGACTTTGGCCAACAAATTGTATGATAATTAACTAGGTAGATCTCGAAGATCAATTGGATCTGATCCAACTCCTAGATCCAGTAGGTGGACATCCAAGTCCCAAACATATATCTAATATATGCCTATATATCGAATATATACCCTAACCCTTTTCCTCCGAATCAACTAGGCCTTGGCTTTGGCACAACAAACCTAGTGATCCCAGTCAAGCGCGGACCCATTGGAAAGGAAGCTTCGTAATCAATGTCAATGGACAAGAAGTGGTCTTGACTTTGGCCAACAAACCACAACTTGGACACGACACCGATATGGAAACAAAGCCTCGTGATTAAAGCACATCTTCGAAGGACAAGGGCTTGACTTTGGCCAACAACCCTGCCAATCTCGGATCTTGAGCAAGAATCACTCAATGGAAGGAAAAGACGCTTGATATTTAACGAGGGTTTTTCGCGTGCAAATTGGCTACCAATTTAATTATCTTTGTTAAGGTCTCATCATCATACACCCTTAAACATGCATTCTAAATACATAATAAAGCGAGTATGAAAATAAATAATAATGATATGCGGATGGATACTTTACACATTGATCCTAGATCAAATCTCTCCCTTTCTCACTCAAGCTAGCACTTGTATTACTTCTACCCGTTACACTACACTTCTAAAGAAACCTCATTTACATGGAGGGGAATAGGTGAGAAGAGAATACAAAGAGAATGAAGGTGATAAGGCTGGACACGCAGGTCCAATTTAATAAATCGAATTTATTACAACAATTTCTAAAATTGCCCACCCATCTAATATCCATCCGATATACATTATTCATTCAACACAACCACGTATTCACACACATAAGCATGCTATCAATCAATCTAATCAAATTAATTAATCTGATAATTAAGTGATCATCCAATGTTCAAACAACGATTTGATTTTGTTCGAGTCAAACTCGTTTTTGCGAATAAGTACTCAAAGTACGAATTCATGAATTAAATTAAACTACATCATTAAATCAAATTTAACATGTACTTAATACTAATTCACTATTCAATTCCAAATTAAACATTACACTTTTATTTAATAAACCTTTTACGATTTAAATTCCAAATTTAATCGTAACGCGTCTCAAAGACCGATTAACGTCCAACGTCAATTCAATTAAAGTCCAATGGGCTTTTAATTGATTTCTTAAGGCGTGGACTTTTGGTCAACTCGGGTCAAACCGATAACCAAAGTCCAATCCGGGATTTACCCCATAAGCCCATAAATCAATTTTGGCCCATTAGGCCCAATTAACTTTAAAGGTTCATTAGTCGCATTTGGGCTTTATGGTTAAGGTTTTGGGCCCAATTGGATCCAATCCACTTGGCCTAAACCAACTTGATAAATCAAGCCCAATAGGCCCAATACAACTTTAAAGTCCAATTTCCAAAATTAGGCCCATTAATTAAATATACAAAATCCAATTTCATATTCAATTAAACTAAAGTGTGTTACATGATTAATCAACTAAATCAATATTTCTAAAACATCATATTAGTCCAATTAATCATGCTCATCATCATTATCACATGTCCAACACATAAATGAAAAATCAAACCCATTTACATGCTTTATGCTCTCGGCCAAAAGAGGGATTTTGTGTCCGATTCAGTTTCAATCCAATCGAACCCCAATCGACATTAAATCACCATCCAATTTGATTTCATACACATCCAATGTCACAAAATCAAAATACCAAGACATTAGGGCATTAACACCAACCAACTTCGGCAACAAGAGATTTGGGGATTTTTGTCCAATTCGAAATCCAATCCAATTCGATTCAAATTAACATCAACCTAAATGATTCTAACTCATCAAATGAATCAAAAATCAAAAATTCCAAGAATCCAAAAATACTAATACATTCGGCCATGATGAAATTTTTGGGGAAAATAATCCAAATCATTTTCAACAAATTGGTCCAACCAAAAAATGAAATTAAACATGTTATAAGCATACTCAAACAATCAATTTATTCAAATCATGCTCAACACACATTTACCCAAATTTTAAGCCCTACATTTTTCATGCTAAACCTAGCTCTTGATGCCATTGTTGGTTTTTATTAGGTCCCAAGATCAAACAAGCAATGAAAAACATGCGTGAATACATCAACGGAGGTAGCGGAATACTCACATCGATCGGTTATGTCGATTTGAAGACGAATCAAGCCAAAGAGGCCACTGCCATGGGCGCCACTGCAACAGTCCACTGCCCACAAAATCAGAGTTTTGAGAAGATGAACGGAGCTCCAAGCTTCGTCGAACGGATCCCGGCTCATGGGTGAACCTCCCTACCACCTTCGCAAGACTCGTAGTGTGCTAGCACTTGATTTTCACCATGAAAATCACTCTTGCTTCCCTTATTGTTCACGCCAAATGCTTTAAAAACCAGTCCCTTTTCTCATTTGGGCGTGAATGTGTAAGAGAAAAATGAGAGAGAAGATATTTTGTGTAATGGAATGGAATGGTCAACCTTTTCCAAAAAGGTTTATATATTTTTCCTAATAAAAAATGCAAAAAACCAATTACTTAATTGATTTAATTAAACTAAAAGCAAAAGTTTTTCCCTCCACACACTATTACACACCAACTCACATCACTATTCACATGTCACTTTAATAAGTGATGTGATGTAAGTCTATCAATCAATCAATCACTCATATCATCAATCAATGTCACATCACTCAAAGTGACGTTTGATTTGACGCTTGATGTGATGAATGACTTGACGTTGATTTGACGCTTGATGTGACTTGCATCCGCACTCGAATTCGAAATACGAATGCGCTCGCAATCACACTCGGGCTCGGGTTCGCTAATTCCAAATTAACGATTTTCCTCCGTCGCGTCGTAATTAAATGATTACGCCTAGCGAATTCACTATTCACGTCGCTAACGAATTAATTCTAAATTAATTCGTTCGCCCGAATTAAAATCTAATTTTAATTCCGCGTCGAAATCTAATTTCGTTTAATATATCGAATATATTAATTTACCGATTAATTCCAAATTAATCGTTATCTCTCTCTAGACGATATTTTATCCTAGATAAAATATCTCCGTAATTAATCCTAGATTAATTTTCTCTCTCTTCATATAATCCCAGATTATTCAAGAGTGCGAGTTGTGCGTCATCGGTGATTATCGGGAAGCGACCCATGAGATCTCCGGATAAGTTGGCAGTAAATACGGTCGTCGGAGTATCCGAATCACGTACGTACCAAGTACTACGTTCTACCGATTTACGAGACAAGGTCGACTCCTAGCAAAGCACGATGTCTACCAAATTCTCCGTCATATTCATCTAAGAATATTAAGATCTGTATCAAGCGTAGTATACCATTGTATTGTGCGTATCGGCCCAGTATCGGATAGTCACGTGCTAGGGTTGGGGCTGGATAAGTGTCTACCCCATCCGAAGCACATATCGGATGTCTGGTAACTAGTCTCTATAATCGGATATTCATGACTTTGTCATAATATCACGATTGGATGCGCATCACTTAAGAGCACTAATACCGTACCCTGCGTGACATCATCTCCAATATGACTGAAGTGATACTTCCATCTCGACATCACACCCAATACACTACGACTCTCTGATAAACCCAGAAGTGGTGTACGCAGAACCGTCAAAAGCCCCTACCACCAAGACCAAAGTTTATCGATTATCGTAAGTATTAGCGATGCAAGTCTCAGGTTAAGACTATACACACCTACCTTGATTTCGGCCTCCCATAGACACATAGTCATAATACCAATGGGATTCCGAGGGGTCTATCCAGAGCGAAGCTGTTTCCCGTACCATCGGTGAAACACGACCTCCTATCGCACTTGCATAAGTATCCAATACTTATATATATGAGAACTATGCCGTTGTGCCCTCACAACGCACACAAGTGCAATACTAGCCTATTCCGCATTATCGATGTCCAGTCTCGATAATACTCCGGCTAGGGATATTTAATGATTAATCCTTCGGGGACTAATACTGTCTCATATCATTCTCAGTCCAGGAACTAATCATAGGGACCTCTCTTCATTTATATATCTATGGTGATCTAATCACAAACGATGAGAGTGCAATTTCCTTATCACATAGTTAATTTGCTACAACAACACAATGATCTGTGCAAACAGTGACGCTATGGGTCATATTATCCAACAGATAGGGCCTCCAAATCAGTAGCTAATGGGTCGCAATGGGAAAGGGGAGTTGAAGGACTAAATGGGCAGAATTACTTGACTAATAGCAACAGGCCCACAACACATCATGGTGAGAAACCTCTCATGCAACACGTCTACACGAGAAGGAACAATGGGGAGCTGAGTAATTACCAGGGGACTATATTTCAAGCGGAGGCTGACGTGGAGAGAGAAGGGGAAGGCAATCATGAGGTTTTGAGCATGCAGCAGGCTATATAGAGAGGAGGGCACTCTCGTGGGTAGTTAGTTATGAGAATATTATTGTAATCAGGGTATGGGGTGTGTAACCTTGTTTGAGGGATAGGCGTTGAGTGTATTTTGGCTACTGCCAATACTTGATACCTGTTGTTTTCTCTTTCATTTGGTTGAAGCACATCATTTTGGTATTAGCTTGTGTTGGAACTCTTTTCGAATATATCAACATTACAAATATTAATTTCAGTATATTAGAGTATTAATTTCATCTTTTCTATTGTTCTTGTAATTGCTTTTTTTTCTGAGAAAATATAAAATCCTATCAATTGGTCCGACTTATCGGATCCGAAATGGACGCTACAAGGATGGAAACTCGAGTTGATAACATGGAAAGGAACGCTGAGAGATTTGAGGAAAAGTTCCAGGGACTGGCTGAAAAGGTGGAAGAGATTAAGATCCAATTAAAGACGTTCGAGGGATTGAATCAAAGAATGGATAATATGGATGATATAAGAAGTATAATGTTACAATGGATGAAGGGCAAGCATCCCATGGTTGAAGAAGAAAACACACCTCCGTATAATCCAGAGCACTCCACGAAACAGAATGAATTTATGCCAGAGGGATCTACCATGGGCAATCAAGAACAGCGAAAAAGGGAGGATGTCTTCCTCAACGAAGATGACCAGGAAAAACGCATGATAATGAAGCGTGTGGAATTTCCTTTCTTCGATGGAAATGATCCTGTAGGGTGGGTGACTCGCACGGACCAGTTCTTTGAATTTTATTACACAAGAGAAGAGATGAAGGTTCCCCTAGCAATGGTTAGCATGGAATGAGCAGCGATACATTGGTTTAGATGGATGAGGAAAAAAAATTTGATTATCAGGTGGGGCACCTTAATGAATGAGATGTTTAAAAGATTTTCTGAAAGGAATAGCTCAAATCCATTTGAGTTCTTAGCTGCCTTGAAACAAACAGGTTTTGTCGAAGACTACATTGAGCAATTTGAGCGGTTAGCTGCTCACATTGTGGATTTACCAAAGGAGCAATACTTAGGGTATTTTTTGAATGGGCTAAATGAATCAATCAGAAGGAGAGTTCGAGTGTTCGAACCGAAGGAGGTAATGAGAGCCATTGACCTAGCAAGGATGATAGATGAAGAGCTCACTGGTGAACTGAAAATGCCGAGAGTTGGAGCAGTAAGGGAGTCAGCTGGAACAACATGGGCCAAAAATGGGTCGTGGGGCTATCCGGGCCAAGGGGGAATTACCAGATCCAGCGGGTCAGGTATGGGTTTTAAGCCTAATGGGCTGAACAGTGGATCTAGTACTTCCAATTACACTAAGACGCAACCCACGTCTTCTTCTCACATCTCCAAGGTTGATCGACCAACTTATGGCACCAACCTAGTAAGTTCAGCAAGTAGTAAACCAGTTTTTGGAGGGATCAATGGCAGGGGAACTGGGGGAAGTAATTTGCGAGGAGGCCGGAATCTTTCTTATCAAGAGTATATGGAGAAGAGGGAAAAGGGGCTATGTTTTCGATGTGATCAACCATATACTCCCTTGCACAGATGTGTGGGAAAATCTTTAAGGGTCACTATCTTGGCTGACGACGAGGATCAGAAGGAGGACATCGAAGATCAACAGGTGGGCACCGTGGACCTCGGCGTAACAGGAACTCTTACACATGCTAGTACCGAGTTAGAACTCCCGATGTTCTCGATTGGGGGAATCTCAAGGCCAAGGACAATGAAGCTAAAGGGGAAGCTCGCAGGAGAATCTATTGTAATCATGATAGACAGTGGAGCAAGCCACTGCTTCGTATCTGACAGACTGGTGGAGAAATTAGGTCTAGAGGTGGAATCAACTTCTCTGTTCAGTGTGTGTTTGGGAGATGGTCACCGAGCTATGTCGCAGGGATTTTGTCGAAATTTAAATATGGAATTGGGGGAATTAACCATTGAAATAGATGGGTATTTGTTTCAATTAGGTGGGGTGGATTTGATCTTGGGGGTTTCTTGGCTGGAAATATTGGGAGAAGTGTTGGTTGATTGGGGACAGATGTCCATGCAACTGTGGCATAATGGACAACCAGTGGTGATCTCAGGGGATCCATCTTTGTGTCGTCTACCCATGTCCCTGAAGTCATTTTCCAAAATAGCAGATGTGGAGTTTTGTGGGATGTTACTGATGAAATGCGACCAAGTGAGAGTTGAGCAGGATGAGGATGTGCTTGGAAAAGACCAGAAAGAGGAGTTGGAAACTCTCCTAGGGGAATTCAAGGATGTGATCCAGGAGCTACAAAGCCTACCACCTTCAAGGGCAACCGACCATGCGATTGTGATTAGAAAGGGGGAAGGCCCGGTTAGGGTAAGGCCATATAGATATGCCCATAGTCAGAAAGAGGAGATAGAACGTCTGGTGAATGAGATGTTGTGGGCAGGGGTGATCCAACCGAGTAGCTCGCCGTACTCAAGTCTTGTGATTTTAGTAAAAATGAAAAATGGAAGTTGGAGGTTTTGTGTTGACTATCGGGAGCTTAACAAGGTCACTGTACCGGACAAGTATCCAATTCCGGTAATTGAAGAATTGCTGGATGAGATACATGGGGCAGAATATTTTTCAAAAATTGACTTGCGATCGGGCTACCACCAGATACGGGTGAAGGAAGGTGACATAGCTAAGACAGCTTTCAGAACCCACGAATGACACTACGAGTTCTTGGTCATGCCTTTTGGCTTAATGAATGCACCAGCCACATTTCAAGCCACCATGAATGATACTTTTAGACCATACCTGAGGAAGTTTGTGTTGGTCTTCTTCGATGACATTCTTGTGTATAGTTAGAATGGGAGTCAGTATGTGAACCATCTCATGAGAGTACTGGAGATCCTCCACCAGCACCAATTTGTAGCAAATGAGAAGAAATGTCTATTCGGCAGGACAAAGATATCATATTTGGGGCACATTATTAGTAAAGAAGGGGTTTCGGTAGACCATGAAAAAATCGAGTGTGTTGTCCAGTGGCCGACTCCTCGATCTGTGAAGGCTGTGAGGGGTTTTTTTGGGACTGACGGGGTATTATCAGAGGTTCGTTAGGGATTATGGCAAGATCGCAATACCCTTAACAAAGTGGCTAAAAAAAAGCAATTTTGTTGGGATGACGAAGCACATGGTGCGTTTGAAAAGCTCAAGCAGTGTTTGACGTCAGCTCCTGTATTAGGCACTCCTGACTTTTTTACTGAATTTGAAATAGAGTGTGATACATCCGGATGTGGAATTGATGCAGTTTCGATGCAAGGGCGTGGACCTCTATCTTATTTCAGTAAAGCTCCTAATGAGAGGGCCCTAGCTAAGTCAATATATGAAAAAGAGTTGATGGCTTTAGTTCTATCCATTCAACATTAGAGACTTCACCTCATGGGAAGGTGATTCAAGGTATTCAATGATCAGAGGTGCTTGAAGCATCTACTACAACAGAAGGTTTTCTCGGCATATCAACAAGATTGTATGGTGAAATTAATGGGATATGACTTTGAAATTATTTACAAGCCCATGAGGGAGAATGGGGCTGCAAATGCGCTGTCTTGTATGCATGAAAGGTCGGTGATCATTGTTAGGGATATGCCCTATACCCAACTTGTGGATAGGCTATATGTACATGTATTTTTAACATTTTCATTAATTAATAAAATGACAATCTTTATTATATGTGTCTTACATAACTTACATGAATCATCAAACACTATAATAAAGCCTTTGGAGTAATAAGATGATGGCTTCCGCGCCTTATGAGAATCATTACTCTTAAACGTTCCTAGTCATAGTTTTGTGAATAATCTGGGCGTTCACAAAGCGGAGAGACTGGCATGATGATATGATCCATCCTTAAGTGGGGTGGCCGATCTCATAGGCCTAGCGGATATCCGTCTACTTGATGTATCACATGGATGCATGAGTTGCTCGTGTCTATCAAACTGACCGCCGAAAGTTTTCACATGGAGTGTTTATCCCATGTGTCTGTGATAACTTTCATGTATCAATTGTATGACTAGTCCTTAGACTTGAGGTCTTTACAATCTTATGTGTGGATCAAATAACTTTGACATTCTCCTTCCCCGGTTTAAAAGATCCGGTCATAAGGGTATGATTGGGTCATTTGTTGAAACACATGAAGTTTGTAAAGATACAACAGTGAATCGCCACTCTCTCGGATAATATTTTCTTACAAGAGTATTATTCCAGTTCGCGGGTTGATATGTGTGATCAGTGCTTGAGACTGTGGCCACAACAGAAGAATCATGTGAGATTCTTGACACTATCAACATCATACCTACCCTAGGTCAAACGGTGAGGATACAGTGAGGCGAGGGACCGTATCATATGTAAATCGCATACAGAATGGGTATATATCTTTCATTCCCATTTGGGGGCCTTAGCATGTTGCTAGATGTCAACCTTGGTCATTGAAATCGAACGACCATCTGATCGGAGGAAAATTTATGTTCGATTAAATTATCATGATTTATTTCATGTCTAACTTGAGGGGAACCCAAAAAGATCACACACAACAAAGTCAAAATCAATGGTTAACAGTGCACAGTATAAATTTAATAGTATATATGATTGATGTAGGAATTGTTCATAAATGGTTCAATGTGTTTAATTATTGAACAGATCATTTATGAGGTTCCATATGTTGGACAATTATGACCCATAGCATCACTATTTGTGCAGAACATGGTGTTGTTGTAAAAATTAACTATGTGACAAAGGAAATTGCTCTTTTATCATTTGTAATTGGATTACCGGGATATATAAATGATAAAAGTCCATATGATTAGTTCCGGATTAATAAGATATGAGACAGTATGAATCCACTAAGGTTTAATCATTAAAAAAATCCCTAGTTGTAGTATTATCAAGATTGGACATCGATAATGCAAAATATACTAGTATTGCACGTGTGCGTGTCATGGGAGCATAACGACATAGTTCTCATATATTTGGGCATTGGATACTCATACAAGTGTAATAGGAGGTTGTGTTTATCGATGGTACGGAAACAACTTCGCTCTGGATAGACCCCTCGGAATTCATTGGTAGTATGACTATATGTTTATGAAAATCCGAATCAGGGTTAGTGTATTTGGTCTTAACCTGAGACTTGCATCGCTAATACTTGCGACAATTAATATACTTTGATTTTGGTCGTCCGGGGCTTTAACAGGTTCTGTGTACACCTCTTCTTGGTATACTGAGAATCGTAGTGTATTGGGTGTGTGATGTCAAGATGGAAGTGTCACTTCAGTCATATGAAGATGATGATCACGTAGGATACGAAATTAGTACTCTTATGTACTGCAGTCATCGGGATAATATGACTAGGTCATATTTATCCCATTATAGAGACTAGTTACCAGAGATCTGATATGTGCTTCGTATGGGCCAGACACAATTCCAGCCCCAGGCCTAGCACGTGATATCCGATATTGGATCGCAATACGCAATACTACGTATACTCCACTTGATATAAATTACATATTCCTTAAAAGAATATTTCTGGAGAATTGGGTAGGCACAGCGCTTTGCTAGAAGCCAACCATGTCTTGTAAATCAGTAAGAACGTGGTACCGGGTACGCACGTATTCGGATATTTCGATGACCGGATTTACTACCAACATATCCAGGGATCTCATGGGTCGCTTCCCGAAGATTCACCGATGACGTATAACTAGAACATAATTAATATGGGATTAATTAGAAGAGAGAGAAAATTAATATAGGATTAATTACGGAGAGATTTTATCTGAGATAAAATATTATTTATAGAGAGAGAACGATTGATTCGGAATTAATCGATAAAATAATATATTTGATATATTAAATGAAATTAGATTTCATGACGAAATTAAAATTGGATTTTAATTCGGGCGAACGAATTAATTTAGAATTAATTCATGAGCGACGTGAAAAATAATTTTGCTAGGCATAATGATTTGATTAAATTTGATTTAATTAAGTCGCAACAGAAAATTCGTTAATTCGGAATTAGCGAACCCGAGTACGAGATGTGTTGCGGGCCCACTCGGATTTTGAATCAAGTAGGGCCCACAAGTCACATCACTAGCCAACTTTGTCACTTTAAGTTGATGGAAGTTGTTGGTAGGTGATTGTGTGTAAAACACACAAGTGTGAAAGGCTTGAAAGACTTTTACCAAACTTTGATTTGGTATATGTTTTTTAATTTTTGAAAATTAAACAAGTCAACACTACACAAAATCATTCTCTCTCTCCCAATTCACGCCTTGGGCGTGAACTTCATCTTCTACCTCTCCCATTTGGCTTGGCCGAAAATGGCCTTGATTTTCTCTCAAATTGTCGTGAGCCTAGGGCTCATTTCCTTCTTGATTTTGCTTCAAAATCAAATGTGCTAGCACATCCAATGAGTTATACAAAGGTGTTAGGGAAACCTTTCCCATGAGTTTGGAATTCAAGATTCAAAGATTGGAAGCTTGGAAGCTCAACCTACATCAAATGAGAAGCTTGGAGGCAAAACTTTTGTTATCTCCTACATCCACTTAGCGATCAAAGTGAGTAATTTCCGCTACTTTACTTTGCGTATTCACATGATTTCTTGCTTAATTTGATCTTGGTTTGACCTAGAAAATCCAACAATGATATCAGAGCCATAATTGAGCATGAAATTGAATTTAGGGTTCTTAAACTTTAATTTGGGAGTTTGTGATTTGAGCATGATGTCTTCAAATTGATGATTTGGTTGAGGATGGATGATGTTAAATTAGATTTGTACATTGTTAGAATTGTGAAAAATTGATAGGATTAATTTTCCCCAATTTGTATGCTTGGGCCGAATATGATGCCCTAGGATAGGACTTGGTGATTTTGAATTTTAGACCATTGGGTGTGTTTAAAATGAATGGAAGAATTGATTTGTGATTTAATTGGATTGAAATCAAAATTGATGAAAAAAAATCCATCATTGTCGTGAGCTATTGGAAGCTTGTTGGAGTTGATTTTACTTCAATTATGTTGGACATGAATTGATAATATTAAAGCATGATTAATTAGTGTAATTGGTGTTTTGGAAATATTGATGTAACTAATTAATCATGGCTAATACACTTCAGTTAATTAAATTACGATATTATGAATATTGGAATTTAATTAATTAGGCTTAATTTGGAATTGGGCTATTAATGTTGTATTTGGGCTTAATGGGCTTAGTTGGCCCAAGTTTGGTTTAGGATAATTGGTTGGATCCAATTGGGCCTAAAACCATTTCTATAAAGTCCAAATATGATAATTGGGCCTTTTGTAATTTAATTGGACCTAATGGGCCAAAATTAATTTTATGGCAAATGGTGATTCCGTATTGGACTTTGGTTGCCAAAGTCCATGCCTTAATAAATTATTTGAAAGCCCATTGAACTTTAATTGAATAGTATTTGATACTAATTGGGCCTTTGAGACTCGTTAAGATTAGATTGGAATCCAAGTCTAAAAGGCACATTTAAAGTGTAATTATTTAATTTGGAATTAAATAAAGAATTAGTATTGAATACGAATTAAATTGAATTTAATATTATAGTTCGATATGATTCAAAAATTCAAACTTTAAGTACTTATTATTAAAACGAGTTGGACTCACGCAAATCAAATCGTTGTTTGAACATTGGATGGTCATTAATCAAAGATTAATTAATTAGATTAGATTGATTGATAACATGCTTTTTGTGAATACATGGATGTGATGTATGAATAATATATATCAGATGGATATTAAATGGGTGAGGGTAATTTTGGAAATTATTGTAATAAATTTAGAATTTATTAAATTGGACATGCGTGTCCAGCCTATTACCTATTGACTCTTTGTATTTCTCTTCTCACCTATTCCCCTCAATGTAAAAGAGGTTTATTTAGAAGTGTTATGTAATTGGGTAGAAGTATGAATAATACTAGCAGGAGAGAGGAAATGGAGAGATTTATTCTAGGAACAAATTGTATTATATATCCATCCGCATATCATTATTAATTTATTTATCGCGCCTTATTATGCTTTTAGAATGCATGTTTAAGGGTGTATGATGAGACCTAATCAAAGATAATTAATTGGTTGCCAATTACGTGAAAAACCCTCAACAAATATTAAGCGTTTCCTTCCATTGAGTGATTCTCTCTCAAGATCCAAGATTGGCACTGGTTTGTTGGTCAAAGTCAAGACCTTTGTCCATCGCAGATGTGTTTGAATCATGAAGGCTTTGTTCCATATCGCATGTCTTCTCCAAGTTGTGATTTTTTGGCCAAAGTCAAGATCATTTCTTGTCCATTGACATCGATTACAAAGCTTTCCAAAGTCAATGGGTCCCGTTTAACTGGAATCATTAAGCTTGTTGTGCCAAAGCCAAGGCTTAGTTGATTCAGAGGAAAAGGTTAGGAGAATATATTGGATATATTGTCATATATATTATATCTATGTTTCGGACTTGGAGTTCCACCTACTGGATCTAGGAATTGGATGAGATCCAATTGATCTTAAAGATCTACCTAGTTAAGTTTCATACAACTTGTTGGCCAAAGTCAAGGTTGTGTGCTATTTAACGGGATCCTAGCCCACTAGGAAATTAGGTTTCCCGAGTACTCCACAGAAGGTTAGAGGCTTGCCGAAAAATAGTGGGAGGCGAGTTTTAAATTTTGCAATTTCGTTTAGATACTTGCCGAAACATGCTCATTTCATTTTTTGTCATTATTTAAATATATATTAGCTGGACTAATATTTAATTATTGTTTTAAATTAAACAGTTGGATTGTGTTCAAACTATTTCATTTATAGTTGATTATATAATTGGATTATAGTAATCAATATATTTGAATTTAACTAATCAAAGTTATAGTTGATTATATAGTTAGACTATAGTAATCATTATATTCAATTGTACCTGAAATCGTTGATTGGATAGTTGGACTATTGGAATCAAGATAACTGAAAGATTAGCGTTTAGAGCATAATCCTGAATGAAAATGTCTTTAAACGGCTCCACTTTTCAGATTGGGAATAGAGCTTCAAAATAGTCCTGGGAACTGAGAAGTTATTATATTTGATAGAGTGACATCTCGGGCCTGAGCCTGGAGTTGAGCAAATAGTAGAGCATGACCTTGGAAGACTCATGGCGATGAAAACTTTAGTGCTCAATCCGTTATACTTGATGCAATGACACTTTAATTTTGTCGTCAAAACTAAGGATTAGATCATTATACCATGATGTTGAAATTAAAGGATCTTCATAGATCTATTCTTAGATCTTAGAAGTACGAATTGTAAAAAAAGCTCTTTCGCTCGCGTATGTCAGAGGGTACATCTTTCGAGCACTAGGTGTCGCAGATGATTACTGACATCGAACAGCTAAGGTTAGCTGGGCAAACCTACGTGGTCGAGACTACCAAAGATTTGATCTTATAGTCTCTACCCGAAAGCTGGGGCAGGTTCTTATGAACCAAGAGTAAAATCTTGGAGAGTTGATGGCTATGCTCAAGGAGGCAGAGCCAAAGCTTCTAAAAGAGGCAAAGGCAGAATCATCACACTCTTCTTGGAAGACAAATGACATATCCCAAGATGTTTGTCTAAACTGTGGCAAATAGGGTCACTGGAAGCGTGACTGCCGTATGGATAAGGCATACATGAAGGAAGTGAAGGCGAGGCAGGGCTCCAGCTTCAAGTACATTTGTCATAAACATATTCACTACTAGTTTCAAAATTGGATTTTTGATACTAGATGTGGTACATGAATATGTACTGATGTGCAGAATTTGCTGATTAGTAGGAGACTGACTTCAGTTGAGATCGATCTGCGAGTCGAAAACATGACGAGAGTCGCTGTTTTAACCGTAGAAACCTAAGTTTTGGAACTGCCCTTTGGGCCTGTACCTAAATTAGGAAACTGTTATAATGTACCTAGTTTGACTAGAAACATTATCTCTATATCTTATATAACTTGTTGTGGGTATATCTTTATATTCTATAACGCTAAGTGTTTTATTTTATAAAGATGATATTGAGATAAGCACATTAGATGTGAATAACAGTATTTATATTTACATGAATCTTAAACATATAACATGACAAACAAATAGATCAAACTGAATTAATCAGATGAGACTTATTTGTGGCATTATTTTCTAGGATACATTAACAAGACTCGTATATCCACACTTTCGAATAGTGGGTACTAGGACGGATTTGATTCTAATCAAATGAAGTCTACAAATCTAGTTTATTAGGCAAAGTGCCTAAAACACCTTTTACTTGGTAAAAGTACAAGTGCCACCGATCTGTTAGCCCTCGTCCATAGTGACGTAAGTGGGCCCATATCTAGCAAGGATAGAGGTGGATATGAATACTTCGTAACCTTTACGGATGTGGCATCGCGTTATGGTTATGTGTATCTGAATGAAACACAAGTCAGAAACTTTTAGAGGTTCAACTCGAAGTAGTTAAACAGACTGGCTAAAGTATTAAACCGTTACGGTTAGACCGTGGTGGAAAATAATTAAGCAACAAGTTTCTCGAATATTTGAAAGAGTATAGTATTCTTTCATAATAGACTCCTCCTGGAACACCTCAATTTGATGGTGTGTCCGAACAGAGAAATCGAACTTTGTTGAACATAGTAAGGTTAATGATGAGTCGCTCTAAGCTACCATTTTCCTTATATGGATACGCATTAAACAGTGCAATACTTATTTTGAATAAGGTTCCATAAAAAAAATATGTTTGACAGACTTCATATTAGATATGAACAGGAAAGAAACCGAGTTTTCTCATTCCTGAAAATTTTGGAATACTAGGCATATGTTTGGATGATACCAAACTAAAACCCAAATCGGATAAGTACCTAATTTATGGGTTATACTAGGGAAAACAAAGTATAGTACTTATGTAACTCACAAGAGAACAATGTAATTGTTGCTCTCCATGTGGTTTTCCTAAGAGAAATACCTATATACAGTGGTAAGTGGGAAGAAAGTAAAATTCGATGAAAATCAGAGTAATATTATTCTAGGCACCGATTTCTTAATGAAACACAGATAATTCATCAGGGATGAAACTGTACCAATAATCTTCGAATACACAAGAACCGCGTAAGTCGGAGAGAGTCAAAAAATAACCTGGGAGGTATGAATTTCTAATCTCACCTCATGAAGATGTTGATCTTATTGAGGAAGACGAACCGATTACGTATGAGGAAGTGATACAAGGTATCGACTCCTTTTATGGCAAAGTGTCATGAAGTCCGAAATGGATTCCATGCATACCAACCAAGTTTGAACACTGGTTGTTGTACCAGAAGACATTGTGTCTAATGGTACTGTATGAGTCTTTAAGGAAGACATACATGGATGACAACATACAAACGTACAAAGCTAGGCTTGTAGCAAAAAGGTATCGTTATCAATATTGTGTGGATTATGACGAAACCTTTTACCCATTTCTATGATTAAATCCATTTGGATAATGCTTGCTAATACTGCATGTTTCATTTATGAAATATGGCAGCAGAACGTCAAAATTGCTTTCCTTAAAAGGAAACCTTTTGGAGGATGTTTACAACATCCTGGCGGTTTTGTCGTACCAAAACATGAAAATAAGGTTTGCAAGTTAATTCGATCTATTTATGGATTGAAGCAAGCATTGCGTTCTTGGAACAAACATTTTGATGTAATCATAATGGCATATGATTTAATTCAAAACGAAAAGGACTCTTGTGTATATAAGGATGTTAGTGGGAGCGCAATAACAATGATTGTCCTATATAATGATGATATATCATTTCTTGGAAATGACATTCCGATAATAAAATCGATGAAAGCTTGACTTTCATGAAAATTCTCTGTAGACTACTTGGGAGAGAAAACCTTTATTCTAGGAATAAGGATCTACTGGGATAGATCTAAAAGTTGTTGGCATTCTCCAAGAACTCATACATTGAAAGAAATGTATGCGACCTGGTGTCTCATATGCTTTGAGCATATGGAGTCACAATCAGGCCAATCCAAGTGATGGTCACTGGATTGATGTTAAGAACATCCTTAAGTATCTCAGAGGAACTAAGGATGCCTTCTTAAGCTATGGAGAAGGAGAACTTGAAGTGACTGGGTTTACTGCTGAAAGTTTCCAAATTGAAAATAATGACTGTAAGTCGCAATAAAGGTACTATATAGTTTGAATAACGGAACAGTGAGCTAGAAATCTTACAAGTAAGATATTGTTGCCGAATAAACAACAAAAGCGGAATATTGCTGCAACTAAAGTAGCAAAAGAAGCATTTTGGATATATATAATCCTAATCAGATTAGGTATAGTTCTGTTAGCAGCTGAGCTAGGCCTCAGCACAGGCTAAAGAATTAATGGTCTCATCAACGATCCAAGTATGTACTTCAAATGGTTTAACCAGATTCGTCGGATCATACATCGTGGCGATGTGATGATCGTATAAATCGCATCAGAGATAACCTTGCAAATCCAATGACGAAAGCTGTTTCTCAGCAGAAATTTGAGCGACCCGTATATAGTTCAAGTGTAGGACACTTGAGTGATTGGCTATAGGCCAAGTGGGAGATTGTTGGATAATTATGACCCATAGTATCACTATTTGTACAGAACATGGTGTTGTTGTAAAAATTAACTATGTGAAAAAGGAAATTGCTCTTTTATTATTTGTAATTGGATTATCGGGATATATAAATGATAAAAGTCCATATGATTAGTTCCGGATTAATAAGATACGAGACAGTATTAATCCACTAATGTTTAATCATTAAAAAAATCCCTAGTCGTAGTATTATCAAGATTGGACATCGATAATGCGGAATAGACTAGTATTGCACTTGTGCATGTTATGGAAGTATAACGGCATAGTTCTCATATATTTGGGTATTGGATACTCATACAAGTGTAATAGGAGGTTGTGTTTACCGATGGTATGGAAACAACTTCACTCTAGATAGACCCCTCGGAATTCTATTGGTAGTATGACTATGTGTTTATGGAAGTCTGAATCAAGGAAGGTGTATTTGGTCTTAACCTGAGACTTGCATCGCTAATACTTACAACAATCAATATACTTTAGTTTTGGTCGTCCGGGGCTTTAACAAGTTCTGTTGTACGCCTATTCTTGGTATATTGAGAATCGTAGTGTATTGGGTGTGATGTCAAGATGGAAGTGTTACTTTAGTCATATGAAAATGATGATCATGTAGGATACGGAACTAGTACTCTTATGTAATGCAGTCATCGGGATAATATGACTAGGTCATGTTTATCCGATTATAGAGACTAGTTACCAGAGATCCGATATGTACTTCGTACGGGGCAGACACAATTCCAGCCTCAGGCCTAGCACGTGATATCCGATACTGGATCGCAATACGTAATACTACGTATATTACACCTGATATAGATTACATATTCCTTAAAAGAATATTTCTGGAGAATGGGGTAGGCACGACGTTTTGCTAGAAGCCAACCATGTCTTGTAAATCGATAAGAACGTGATACCGGGTACGCACGTATTCAGATATTTCGATGACCAGATTTACTGCCAACATATCCAGGGATCTCATGGGTCGCTTCCCGAAGATTCACCGATGAAGTTTGACTATAACATAATTAATATGAGATTAATTAGAAGAGAGAGAAAATTAATCTAGGATTCATTACGAGAGATTTTATCTGGGATAAAATACTATTTATAGAGAGAGAACGATTGATTCAGAATTAATCGATAAAATAATATATTTGATATATTAAATGAAATTAGCTTTCATGACGGAATTAAAATTGGATTTTAATTCGGGCGAACGAATTAATTTAGAATTAATTCGTGAGCAATGTGAATAGTAATTT
Organism: Zanthoxylum bungeanum; assembly: GCA_019454045.1. Lineage (NCBI taxonomy): Eukaryota > Viridiplantae > Streptophyta > Magnoliopsida > Sapindales > Rutaceae > Zanthoxylum > Zanthoxylum bungeanum. The sequence continues at coordinate 166,643 of SKCR01023683.1, forward strand.
TGCTAGGCATAATTATTTAATTAAATTTGATTAATTAAGTCGCAACGGAAAATTCATTAATTCGGAATTAGCGAACCCGAGCCCGGGATGTGTTGTGGGCCCACTCGGATTTTGAATCAAGTGGGGCCCACAAGTCACATCACTAGTCAACTTTGTCTCTTTAAGTTGATGGAAGTTTGTTGGTAGGTGATTGTGTGTAAAACACACAAGTGTGAAAGGCTTGAAAGACTTTTACCAAACTTTGATTTGGTATATGTTTTTTAATTTTTTGAAAATTAAACAAGTCAACACTACACAAAATCATTCTCTCTCTCCCAATTCATGCCTTGGGCGTGAACTTCATCTTCTTCCTCTCCCATTTGGCTTGGCCGAAAATGGCCTTGATTTTTCTCTCAAATTGCCGTGAGCCTATGGCTCATTTGCTTCTTGATTTTGCTTCAAAATCAAAGGTGCTAGCACATCCAAGGAGTTATACAAAGGTGTTAGGGAAACCTTTCCCATGAGTTTGGAATTCAAGATTCAAAGATTGGAAGCTTGGAAGCTCAACCTACATCAAAGGAGAAGCTTGGAGGCAAAACTTTTGTTATCTCCTACATCCACTTAGTCGATCAAAGTGAGTAATTTCAACTACTTTACTTTGCATATTCACATGATTTCTTGCTTAATTTGATCTTAATTTGACCTAGAAAACCCAACACCATAGTGGCTTAGGGATTGGTGAATGACGATAAGGACACTTTGGGAATTGGAATAAATAAATAAATGTGAATAGTAATCCGAATAGTAACATGAATAGTAATGTGAATAAGAAATTTTTTTATTTGTTATTTGTTTTGAATTCCAATTCGGCCCAAACTCTTATTTGGTTTTTATAATCTCATTAAACCACTAAATTAAGATCAAATGGCTAAGATTAAATTAGCATTTATCCCACATAGGATTCTTAATTAATTTTGTTGTCTTTTGAGCACTTATATAAATCCAAAGAATTCTTTACAAATTTTTACACCAAAAAATATTTCAGATCTTGGGTTTATATAAGTGAGCAACTCTAAAGTTTAAGAGTAAGCCACTGATTTAGAGGATCCTTAAGTCTAATTGACTAGAGGAATCTCAAGTTAAAAGTTTTGAGGTATTTTCCTAGGCTAGCACCAAGGGCAAAATACCTGTGCACTTAAGGCGTAGTCTTGCCGTTGAGTTTTAGCTTTTGTGTGTGCACCTTTGGAGGCCACACACTTGGGTGGCTCTTTGGAACGTGGAAGAGTATGCTGAGTTCGAGAAAAGCTTGTAGATTGGAGGGTGGACTGGAGGAGTATTCGGTTCAAGTAAGTATTTTTCTTTCTTTATTTTAATTAGAGTTCTTATGATAGTTAGCATGTTTAGGTTTATATTTTTTGCATGTTTTTATGCTTAGAATATATAGTAACATATCTAGCCATATAGAATAATCAAAACAAATGGCTCTTGGACAAATGAATAGCGGCATCATAATTTTTTAAAATTTTCACTGCGCACTCGCGGCCGTTTCCCAATAGTAGTATCAGCGCGTCGTTTTTTTTTTTATTAGTTCTTTCTCATTTGAACTCAAAATTGGGTGTGTAAAAGCTCGTTAGAAAGCTAACACCCTGAAATTTTAGGCACAAGTTTTGCATGATTTGGTTAAGATTTGAATTGTGAAATTACATTTAAAGTTCACGCATCTGTAAAAAACATGAATAGTAAATTTATTTGAATAAAATAAAATGTAATATCATAATTAAATATTAATCAAAGTTATTTAATGCCTAAAATAAATCCAACATATTAAAACTCATATGCTTGATGATTCTATGTATGATTAGAATTGACATGATTATTTTAGGGTGCAGCATCTAGAGACTTTCTAAGGAAATAAAGAGTGTATTGTTTATCCCTTAGCTAAGTAATTATTCCATGATGAAATTAGAGATTTATTAATTTTAAGGCTAATAAATATAAATCACTTGTTTATAATAAAAGACATTATAAAAGATACAAGTGAGGTGGGACCAAGGCGTTAACAAAACTTTTCAAACTAAAGTTAATTTAACCAAAAGTATTACTAGATTTTGATAATGATTTGGTATCTTCCTTCACTCATTACCTTTTTATAGCCAAAAGGAAAAACTGTGAAGACATCTAGATAATCATTTACTCAAAGCTTACCTTAAAGCATATTTAAAGTGTTGGACTAATTTGGAAGATCTATTGTATATTCCTGTCACCAAGGCAATAAGAGCCTAAGAGGTAAGGGTATTTAAGAGAGTTCGCTCCACCCTCCCTCTGTGAAATTTTCAATGGAAGAATCCATTTGACAGTTATTCACTTAAACTTGATAAAATCCTCAATAATAATTTAAGTCTAAAATTTACCTCCCATTTTAAAGTATAGACCCAAAGGGCTTAAACCGTATTGGCAGGACTCGGCTTTACTAGACTGACCAATACTAATTTTTCCCTAAATCGTACTATTGACAATGTTTTGACTTTTTGAGTCATAAGACGCAGCGACCCTTAGGCGTGGTCTTATAACTTAGTGGCAAAGATTGAGAGTCCACAAGAACTAGCATAAGCTATGGCATGTTTGATTGCCCAACCCAATGATCAAGGAATTGTGATTTATATCATAAATTAGTTGGGAATCTACCTAATTATCGTATTTTATAACGACCGGCCCTAGTCGGAGTTATGAAATGATGATAATAGGATCCTTGCCCACAAGAAATCCATCATATTGGGGTTTATGTGATTTGCTTAAAATTTTAAAATAATTGAGTGGGAGCAACTTCATAAGATTAAAGCCCATGATATTATGAAACATTAATGAAAACATATTCCTAATTTTAAAATTCTCTCTTAACATGTGGGTTAAAAAAATTCACAAATATTCAAATGAAAAACAGAGTATCACTTCGTTCCATCCTTGATGAGCATAAGCTCAAAGAGGACAACTACAATGACTGGTTTAGAAACCTAAAAATTGTATTACGACAAGAAAAGATTTTCTATGTTCTTGAAAGACCATTTCCCCCTGAACCCGCAGAAGATGCTGACCAAAATACATTTGATGCTTGGAAGAAACACGTCGATGATTATGAGCAAGCAGTTTGCATAATGCTTTGCTCTATGTCGGACGAACTTCAGAAAACTAACGAAGATATAGATGCTCAAACCATCATCTTTCATTTGAATGAGTTGTATGCAACATCCGTTCATACCGTGAGATTCCAAGTATCATGTGTCTTATTCCAAACAAGGTATAAGGAAGGATCTGTTAGTGGACATGTGCTTAAGATGTTGGCCACATTGAAAAATTGGCCAACCTCGGGTTCATCATGGATCATGAGATAGGTCACGATCTAATTCTTCAGTTCTTACTAAAAGACTTCTCTAACTTTATTATGCAGTTTCATCTGTCTAATAAAGAAGCTACTTTAGCATAATTACACAATCTGATAAAGCAAGCAATAAGGACTTGAAACTGGAGCTTAAAACCTCCGTCATACTTACGGGTATTGACTTGAAGCCACGAGGCCCAAACAAAATTAAGGGCAATGCCAAGACTCCAAATCACCTAAAGCCCAATGGTAAGGTGGAGAAAGAAAAGGGAAATGGGAAATGTTTCTTTTGTGGAAAGAAGAAAGACTGCAGATCCTTAAAAGCCAATGAAGCTATGGAAGCCCAAGAGGCCAAGAAGCCCAATGCTTCAGGTATGTTGTTTATGATTGAACTATATTCTCAAAACTCTGAACCTTCTACTTGGGTGCTTGACACCGGTTGTGGGACTCACTTGTGTAATAATGTGTAGGGCATGAGAAACAGTAGGAGACTCTGTCATGGGGAGGTTGACTTACACATGGGTAATGGAGCAAAACTTGCTGCATTGTGCGTGGGGACTTATTCATTAGTTTTATCGAATGGTTTAGTTTTAGACTTAGAAGATTGTGTTTATGTACCTTCTCTAGTAAAGAACATTGTAGGACACAGAATATTGACGACGCTGTTTTAGGCTCGCGGCCTAGTTGGGAGTAGGGAGTAGTCCACGGAGGAACTAAACCGGAGAAATAACATGGAGTCGCCACCCAGTGTGAACTGGGATAAAGGTTTAAGGCTGCATTCACCCCTCGCAAGGGAAGACCTCAAACCGTTGGGTTCGGAATGGTCTCTTACTTATGTCACTTGTGATGATATGATTTGTGCAATAAACTAACCGAATCTATTCAATATTCATGCTCAACGGTAATCTACGTCTAGTATGCATTCATCAAAATAACTCCTAATCTAAGTTTGCATGCTCGAAAATAAGTCTTTAAATGGAAAATACGTAATATCACACAATGAGCACATTAGGCCATTAAACCAAAATAAACAATAACTATTTAAACATAATCATAAACTAAACAAAATACCATGCATAAAATAACATAATCATGTTTGAAAATAAACAATAAACTAGACTATTACATGCTCAAATACAAGTTTGGATGAGACGAAATACGTGTCTCTTAAGCGGTACGTGGCGTTGTATCCCGAGTACAAACCGCACTACCGTCCATTCGGAATCGGCTACGGAATTTACATCCGGGTTTCCATCCGATATACCACAAAAGGGAACGCGTATTGCGCTCATCCAACAATCACATCATGCCTCAATAATAGACTCTCATGTGATAATATATCAAAATAAATAAAAGAAACGAAAGATAATAAATAAAGAAGGTGCCCTCAGGTCTAACCTCTTTTGTCTTCTCACGAAAGGGCGTTACACATCCGTTGGAAGGGTGAATGATTCGTAACTTTTCCGGTTCACGAACTCAATGTCTTTCCTCGCTGTTTTCCTGTTCGGGCTTCTTTTTTCACTTCGTTTCGCTGCTGTTTCTGGTTGTGGTATTTAGCTTACTGGTTTGCGGTAGATAGATGACTGTTTTGCTATTTTTGGAGGGGTAAATGGGCTGTAGTTTTGGTGAGTTTTTAGGGCAGAGGGCTGCTATTTTTGGACTGTTTTAGTTGTATAGTGTTTAGGTGCAGCTTCGGGCAGTTTCGGGGTCGAATTCTGAACTATTTTTGTGTAATTTGCTGGCTGTTTGGAGAATGCATTTACGGCAGTGAAGAGGCTAAAGGGATTTACGGTAGTGTATGTAGGCGTGGGGCTGTGAGGCTGGATTAAGTGCATGAGGGGGTAGAAAATTTGATGACTTATTTGCTGGTGGAGCGAACGTGCGTTGAGTGGTGGCGTTTGGTTTTGTGGCAATTGGCGTAAGGCAGTTGGCGTGAGGGCTTAGGTGTTGTTGGGGTAAAGGGCGTGAACGTGTTTGTGGGCTCTTGATATGTAAGGGGTGTAAGGGCCGTGAGGGTTAGTGGTGCGCAGGTTCGTGTGGTCAAGTAGAGGGGCAGAGGCGTTGATGATTTAGCGTGAGGCCATGTTGAGGGGTAGTGGCTGTTTGAAGGTCGTCAAGAGGATTAGGGCATGTGGCGTGTATATTGAATGCGTGGGGCTGAGTATTATGGGCGTGAAGATAGGTATGTGTTGAAGGCTGAAGGGGCATGGACGTGTAATTGTGGCAAGGGGCTTGGTGGGCTGCTACGTGTAATTGTGAGCGGAGGACTGTTGTCTTTGTGTGTTCAGTGTGTGAGTGGTGTGAGTACAGTTGACATGTATAAGGTTTGCTATTATGATGAGTTAAGGGGCTGTTGTATGGCGTGCATGGCTCAGAGTTAAGGTATGGACGTGTGTAGTTGTTAGTTAGTTGGCTGTATGCGGTTTTATATGCGGTCAAATGGCGTTGAAGGTTGGCTTTGGCGGAGTGAAGGGTCTTGATAAAGGTAGTGCGTGAAGTTGGAGAGAGGGCTGGTGACGTTGATGGTGCTTCAATTCGTGAGTCGTGCTTTGCTTTTAGGTTTTTTTGTTTTGTTTGTGGCCGTGAGAGAGAGTCTAGGGCTTAAAGTCGTTAGGGCGTGTTGATCTGGATCAGAGAGCCGAGAGTGGGGGGGCCCAAAGGATGATTTAGGGTTTATTTTGTTTTCATGCATGAGTCATGAAGGGAGATGATGGAGCCGGGAATAGTAGTGAGAGGGGGAGCCTTTAGGGTTTATTCTTGTGAGTACCGTGAGATGAGAGAGGCCAGAGAGAGGAGCCGAGAGGTTCTTTAGGGTTTATTCTTGTGAGTACCGAGAGGGGAGAAAATGGTAGGTTTAGGGCTATTATTTTGTGTTTTTCTTTGTGTGAATCTGCCAGCCAGGTAAGGGGAGAATGGTTCTTTTTATAGGCCATGGGAGGGGGTTTACCGTGTTGGAGAAGGAATAAAATTTGTGTATTAATTAGGAGATATTTTTAATTTAGTATGTGATAGGTAAGATCTTTAATTATGGGAATTAATTTCATTTGTTCTTTTTAGTTAAGGATATGATTTATTTAAATTGGTATGTGATTTAATTAAATTATGAATGTGTTTTATCTTAAATTGGTAGGTGATTTAATTAATTAGGAATGTGATTTAATTTAATTTAATTGGTTTTAATTATTTAATTTGTGAGGTGTATTTTAATATTTTATTTATTTAATTTGGATGTGATTTAATGGGTTTGGGCTAGGGATGTGTTTTAAAACGGAAGTCCAACAAGCGAACCCGAAGCTAAACAACTCAGATAAAATCCAACAAAATTCTATTTTCCAACTTTACCCTTCCAACGTTCGTTTCCCACGACTTTCATGACTAAAGAAGTAGTTGTCTCCATACGAGACTCATCATCGGGCTGATATGCAAAAATGCAATGCCTACAGTCACCCCCACTTTGATGGGACTTGTGCAGTGTGTGACAATGACAATCCTATCAAAGTACGTGCAAAGCATTTTTACTTACCTGGCTCGCCAGCTGCCACTTGACTTGCCATGCTGTGTTGAGTTGATGTGATGTTGAGGTGCTTCGACCTCTGGTCCATTCCCGAACCGTTGATGTGATGATGTGATGAAGTCCATTCCCGAACTGTCACCGTGTTGTGGTCCATTCCCGAACCGATCTCCATTCCCGGAGTGTTTCTGTGATGCGATGTGATGAAGTCCATTCCCGAACTGTCACCATGTTGTGGTCCATTCCCGAACCGATCTCCATTCCCAGGGTGTTGCTGTGATGTGATGTGATGAAGTCCATTCCCGAACTACCCTTGTGTTGTGGTCCATTCCCGAACCGATCTCCATTCCCGGAGTGTTGCTGTGATATGATGTGATGAAGTCCATTCCCAAACTATCACCGTGTTGTGGTCCATTCCCGAAGCGATCTCCATTCTCGGAGCGTTGCTGTGATGTGATGTGATGAAGTCCATTCCCGAACTGTCATCGTGTTGTGGTCCATTCTCGAACTGATCTCCATTCTCGGAGTGCCATTCCCAGCGTGCCATTCCCGGCGTGCTCATTCCCGAGCTGTCCATTCCCGGACAATATCTCCATTCTCGGAGTGCCATTCCCGGCGTGCCATTCCCGGCGTGCTCATTCCGGAGCTGTCCATTCCCGGACTGTCCATTCCCAGACTATATCTCCATTCTTGGAGTGCCATTCCCGGCGTGCCATTCCCGGCGTGCTCATTCCCGAGCTGTCCATTCCCGGACTATATCTCCATTTTTGGAGTGCCATTCCCGGCGTGCCATTCCCGGCGTGTCTATTTCCGGACTATATCTCCATTCTCGGAGCGCCATTCTCGGCAGAAACTGATCTGAAGTAATATGGGCCTCGCCCCCAGAATGCCATACCCGGCAGAAACTGATCTGATGTAAAATGGGCCTCGCCCCTAGAATGTCATACCCGGTAGAAACTGATCTGATGTAAAATAGGCCTCGCCCCCAGAATGCCATGCCCGGCAGAAACTGATAGTGAACCAATGTGGGCCTCGCCCCCAGAGTGCCATACCCGGTAAGACTGATACTGATGCTAATACGGGCCTCGCCCCAAACTGATGCTGATGTGGGCCTCGCCCTAAACTGATGCTGATGTGGGCCTCGGCCCTGGGATTCATTCTCTGGATTCATTCCAAATTCTGACGACGTGGGCCTCGACCCTAGGATTCATTCCCTGGATTCATTCCAAATTCTGACGTCGTGGGCCTCAGCCCTGGGATTCATTCCCTGGATTCATTCCAAATTCTGAAGTCGTGGGCCTCGGCCCTGGGATTCATTCCCTGGATTCATTTTAAATTCTGACGTCGTGGGCCTCGGCCCTGGGATTCATTCCCTGGATTTATTCCAAATTCTGACGACTTGAGCCTCGGCCCTGGGATTCATTCCCTAGATTCATTCCAAATTCTGACGATATGGGCCTCGGCCTTGGGATTCGTTCCCTGGATTCATTCCAAAATTCTGCTGATATAGGCCCCGGCCCTAGGATTCATTCCAATTATGAGGGATTCATTCCCTAGATTCATTCCAAATTTGAGGGATTCATTCCCAGGATTCATTCTATACTCTGATGATGTGGGCCTCGACCCTGAGATTCATTCCAAAACTCTGACAACGCGGGCCTCGGCCCTAGGATTCATTCCCAATGCTGCTGATAATATGGGCCTCGACCCTGGGATTCTTTCCTGATGCTGCTGATAATGTGGGCCTTGCCCCCAATCTGATACTGATGTGGGCCTCGCCCCCAAGTTGATACTGATGTGGGCCTCGCCCCAAAACTGATACTGATATGGGCCTCGGCCCCAAACCGATATGGATGTGGGCCTCGCCCCCAAGTTGATACTGATGTGGGCCTCGCCCTCAGACTGAAACTGATTCATTTCTGAAACTGATGACATTGTACTGTTGATGTTTCTGATTCGATGGCCTTTTGCCACTTTCTCTTTTTCTTCTTTGAAACCTGTGAATTCAAAACAAAACAAACACAAAAAGGAATGCAAAATATGTTACGTGAATGCATGCATGCATGAATGAATTTCCTATTCCGCTGGGTTAGGTCTTCCGCTAGTTCTCCAGGTGATTACTTAGTCTTCTCTCTGGTCTCATGGCTCAATTTCTTGTTATTCTTCTTATTCACAGGGTGGTAGACTGGTCGCTCCCAGTCTTGATTTAGCTTTCTGTTCTCCGCTGTTTGCATTTGATCAAGATGAACCACATGGCGGGGCCTTCCATATCATCATACTATATCACATGCTACGAAATAGTCCCAATAGTCATACATATTATCGTCCTCAAGGGAATGCCCAGTAATGAACCATAGAACATTCAAAACACTCAATGCAACTCAAATCTGAGTTTTTGAATAAATGATCTATGCCAGACTCAAAGTGTGTGTGTGCAAAAGGTTTTTCACAACTTGATCCTTAGGTAAGCCAACTCAATAATTTCGTTTCAAAAATTGGGATTGGTGGGTCAAACCAACCTAGATGTCTTAATTATACTTGCAGTTGCTTTTCCATGCTCAATGTGGTATGATTTTATTTTTCTTTTGTCTCTTTTTTTTTCTTTTTGAACTTCTTTCTTTCTTTTCTTTTCTTTTCTTTTTCTTCTTCCTTTTTCTTTTCAACACACCTACCCTTTAAGGTAGCATTTCTCCTCATGGTGGTCCTAATACTCGCCCATGGGTAGCTTCACGCTTATCGATTATAGGTGGTTCAATTCTTTTCTTTAGAGACATTTTTTATCTTCAACCATACCACACATCATAACACAAGAAAGTCAAGATAGACATCTAAATAAACGGTCATTCACCGACCTTCAATTTCTTCGACTAGTCACTTTGCTAGCTACTCAGGTTTTCACTGCTAAGAACCATAATCAGGTGCTTACGAGTCTAACATAGATCAATTACTCAAAGCATCAGATAAAAGCACGTCAAGGGTTTATCGTTTCTAAAGTTTCACTCTAAAGCAATCAATTTCATCATCAGACTTATGTCTAACTATCAAGGACTAAAAACAAATAAAAAAAAAAAACTTCTTTCTTTTTTTTTTCTTTTTTTTCTTTTCTTCTTTTTTTTCCTTTTTTCTTGAAGGCCCCCCTAATGGTCTTTCTATCCTTGTCGTAAGGTTTTCTATTTCTTGATTTCCTTCTCCTCGATATCCATGTTTGCTAAACTCTTATTGACAAGTTTTCTTTTATCCATAACCCGACAGATATCTATGATGGCTCTTTAAGACACAGGGGTTAACATGATGCATGTATGCATGAGGTGCATGAGATGTATGAGATAAAATATGCATGTGGTTATCAAAAGCATAAAAGGGGTGGCTCCTACAGGATATTCAACTATGGTTCACATGTGGGTTTACGGGGGTGTAGACAAAGGCTCTCATTGACGAAGGTTTACCCACAACTAGGACTCCCCACTCAAGGGGTCAAGCGACCAAGTGAGCGCACCTTTTTTATACCTTACGGTACGTGCCACCGAGTTATGGTGTGTGATTAACTGTCGAATGGATTTCCCGTTGTAGATTCCCCATAGGGAAGGTGGAGCGAGACTCTCTTAAGTACCTAAGCCTCTTAGGCTCTTATCGCTTGGTGACATGAATAAACAACGAGTCCTCCAAACTATTCTATCACAACAAGCTACGGGTAATGATTATCTAGGTGCCTTCACAGCTTTTCCTCGAAAGGTAGTGAATGAAGGAAGACACCCAACCATCACCTAGCTTTAACCAAGCCTTTGATTAACACCTTTCAACCCACTATAGACACGGTCAACCTAAAGCACAGATCATAAACATCATAAGACATGATTTCGGGGCCGATTCTCTATCCCCAGTGGAGTCGCCAGACTGTAGGACACAGAATATTGACGACGCTGTTCTAGGCTCGCGGCCTAGTTGGGAGTAGGGAGTAGTCCACGGAGGAACTAAACCGGATAAATAACATGGAGTCGCCACCCAGTGTGAATTGGGACAAAGGTTTAAGGCTGCATTCACCCCCCGCAAGGGAAGACCTCAAACCGATGGGTTTGGAATGGTCCCTTACTTATGTCACTTGTGATGATATGATTTATGCAATAAACTAACCGAATCTATTCAACATTCATGCTCAACGGTAATCTACGTCTAGTATGCATTCATCAAAATAACTTCTAATCTAAGTTTGCATGCTCGAAAATAAGTCTTTAAATGGCAAATACGTAATATCAAACAATGAGCACATTAAGCCATTAAACCAAAATAAACAAATAACTATTTAAACATAATCATAAACTAAACAAAATACCATGCATAAAATAACATAATCATGCTTGAAAATAAACAATAAACTAGACTATTGCATGCTCAAATACAAGTTTGGATGAGACGAAATACGTGTCTCTTAAGCGGTACGTGGCGTTGTATTCCGAGTACAAATCGCACTACCGTCCATTCGGAATCAGCTACGGAATTTACGTCCGGGTTTCCATCCGATATACCACAAAAGGGAACGCGTATTGCGCTCATCCAACAATCACATCATGCCTCAATAAACGACTCTCATGCGATAATATATCAAAATAAATAAAAGAAACGAAAGATAATAAATAAAGAAGGTGTCCTCAGGTCTAACCTCTTTTGTCGTCTCACGAAAGGGCGTTACACATCCGTTGGAAGGGTGAATGATTCGTAACTTTTCCGGTTCACGAACTCAATGTCTTTCCTCGCTGTTTTGCTGTTCGGGCTTCTTTTTTCACTTCGTTTCGCTGCTGTTTCTGGTTGTGGTATTTAGCTTACTAGTTTGCGGTAGATATAGAGGACTGTTTTGCTGTTTTTGGAGGGGTAAAGGGGCTGCAGTTTTGGTGAGTTTTTAGGGCAGAGGGCTGCTGTTTTTGGACTGTTTTAGTTGTATAGTGTTTGGGTGCAGCTTCGGGCAGTTTCGGGGTCGAATTCTGAACTGTTTTTGTGTAATTTGCTGGCTGTTTGGAGCATGCAATTTACGGCAGTGAAGAGGCTAAAGGGATTTACGGCAGTGTATGTAGGCGCGGGGCTGTGAGGCTGGATTAAGTGCGTGAGGGGGCAGAAAATTTGATGACTTATTTGCTGGTGGAACGAACGTGCATTGAGTGGTGGCGTTTGGTTTTGTGGCAATTGGCGTAAGGCAGTTGGCGTGAGGGCTTAGGTGCTGTTGGGGCAAAGGGCGAGAACGTGTTTATGGGCTCTTGATATGTAAGGGGTGTAAGGGCCGTGAGGGTTAGTGGTGCGCAGGTTCGTGTGGTCAAGTAGAGGGGCAGGGGCGTTGATGATTTAGCGTGAGGCCATGTTGAGGGGTAGTGGCTATTTGAAGGTCGTCAAGAGGATTAGGGCGTGTGGCGTGTATATTGAATGCGTGGGGCTGAGTATTATGGGCATGAAGATAGGCATGTGTTGAAGGCTGAAGGGGCGTGGACGTGTAATTGTGGCAAGGGGCTTGGTGGGCTGCTACGTGTAATTGTGAGTGGAGGACTGTTGTCTTTGTGCGTTCAGTGTGTGAGTGGTGTGAGTACAGTTGACATGTATAGGGTTTGCTATTATGATGAGTTAAGGGGCTGTTGAATGGCGTGCATGGCTCAGAGTTAAGGTATGGACGTGTGTAGTTGTTAGTTAGTTGGCTGTATGAGGTTTTGTATGTGGTCAAATGGCGTTGAAGGTTGGCTTTAGCGGAGTGAAGGGTCTGGATGAAGGTAGTGCGTGAAGTTGGAGAGAGGGCTGGTGACGTTGATGGTGCTTCAATTCGTGAGTCGTTGTTGGCTTTTAGGTTTTTTTTTGTTTTGTTTGTGGCCGTGAGAGAGAGTCTAGGGCTTGAAGTAGTTAGGGCGTGTTGATCTTGGATCAGAGAGCCGAGAGTGAAGGGGGCCCAAAGGATGATTTAGGGTTTATTTTGTTTTCATGCATGAGTCATGAAGGGAGATGATGGAGCCGGGAATAGTAGTGAGAGGAGGAGCCTTTAGGGTTTATTCTTGTGAGTACCGTGAGATGAGAGAGGCCAGAGAGAGGAGCCGAGAGGTTCTTTAGGGTTTATTCTTGTGAGTACCGAGAGGGAGAAAAGGGTAGGTTTAGGGTTATTATTTTGTGTTTTTCTTTGTGTGAATCTGCCAGCCAGGTAAGGGGAGAATGGTTCTTTTTATAGGCCATGGGAGGGGGTTTACCGTGTTGGAGAATGAATCAAATTTGTGTATTAATTAGGTGATATTTTTAATTTAGTATGTGATAGGGAAGATCTTTAATTAGGGGAATTAATTTGATTTGTTCTTTTTAGTTAAGGATATGATTTATTTAAATTGGTATGTGATTTAATTAAATTATGAATGTGTTTTATCTTAAATTGGTAGGTGATTTAATTAAATTAGGAATGTGATTTAATTTAATTTAATTGGTTTTAATTATTTAATTCGTGAGGTGTATTTTAATATTTTATTTATTTAATTTGGATGTGATTTAATGGGTTTGGGCTAGGGATGTGTTTTAAAACGGAGGTCCAACAAGCGAACCCGAAGCTAAACAACTCAGATAAAATCCAACAAAATTCTATTTTCCAACTTTACCCTTCCAACGTTCGTTTCCCGCGACTTTCATGACTAAAGAAGTAGTTGTCTCCATCATCGGGCTGATATGCAAAAATGCAATGCCTACAAACATCATTTCAATTTCTTCTTATGTAATAAAGGTTTTTCATGCGTAATAAGTTGTAATGAATTTCTATTTATTTCAATGAAATGAAATATAGATATGGTATTTTGAATAATGATATATATGTCTTACAAACTAACAAAGGATGTTCAACCTCTAATATATACAATGTTAACTCGAATAATCTCAATGAATCACTTTTATGGCACAGTCACTTAGGTCATATCAATGAAATAAGATTAACTAAGCTACATAAGGATGGGTATTTCAGACCCTTCGAATATGAACCTTATGGAACTTATGAGTCTTGTTTACTTGGTAAAATGACCAAATTACCCTTCAAAGGTAAAGGACAGCGTGTAGCAGAGATATTAGAACTCATACACTCTGATGTATGCGGACTAATGTAAGTCATCGCTAGAGGTGGATTCTTCTACTTCATTACCTTTATCGAGGATCACTCGTAATATGGGTATGTGTACCTTATGCAGTACAAATCTGAAGCCTTTGAGAAATTCAAAGACTTCAAAGCTGAAGTAGAAAACCAGGTTAATAAAAGTATTAAGTCACTAAGGTCTAACCGAGGTGGTGAATACTTAAGCGATTAATTTCAAGATTACTTGAGAGAAAATGGCATTGTTTCCCAGTGGACTCCTCCGGGAACTCCACATCATAATGGGGTCTCTGAAAGGAGAAATCGGACATTATTAAATATGGTCCAATCAATAATGCCAGGCACGGATCTACCTTTTTCATTTTGGGGTCTTTCTTTAGAAACTGCAACACTACTACTAAACCAAGTTCCTTCCAAAACTGTTAGTCAAACACCATATGAGTTATGGTCTGGGAAACGTCATAGTCTTAGTTTTCTAAGAGTTTGGGGATGTGACGCATATTTTAAGCTCACACAAACTAACAAATTGGATGATAGAGTAGTTAAATGTAAGTTTGTAGGATATGTCTTGAACTCAAGAGCATACGAGTTATAGGTCCTAAATGAACAAAGAACATTTGTCTCACGAAATGTTAAATCTCTAGAGAATGAATTCCTTCTCAAGAAATATAGTGGGAGTAGACTTGACCTCGATGAGGCACGAGAAGAATAAACTAACATAGAACTAAACCTCAGGCCCCTCAAAAGGGCAGCGACGGGACAACCACAAGGTTATGAACTTAGAAGGTCTGGTAAGGAAAACATGAGCCTGAAAGATATGGTTTCCATATTGATGAGGAACATGATCAGGTCATTGATAATAACGATCCCACCAGTTATGACAAAGCAATGTGTGACATTGATTTAGTCAAGTGGCTTGAGGCAATGAAATCTGAAATAGACTCTATGTATCAAAATCAAGTCTGAGACTTGGTGGATGCACCTGAAGGGATAAAACCCATAGGCTGCAAGTGGATTTACAAGCGTAAAACTGATGTAGAAGGAAACATCAAAACCTATAAGGCTAGGTTGGTGGAGAAAGGTTATAGAAAATTCCAAGGAATTGACTATGACGAAACCAACTCGCTTATTGCAATGATAAAGTCCATTCGAATTTTACTGGCACTAGCTGCACATTTTGATTATGAGATTTGGCAGATGGATGTCAAAACAGCTTTCCTTAATGGGAACCTTGTAGAGGAAGTCTATATGACACAACCTGAAGGGTTTTCATCTAAGGATGATCATAATAAAGTATGTAAGCTTAAACAATCCATTTATAGACTCAAGCAAGCCTTCAGAAGTTGGAATATAGGATTTGATGAGACAATCAAAGAATTTGACTTCATCAAAAATGTAGACAAGCCTTGTGAAAAGTAGTGGGAATACTGTTGTATTTCTTGTATTATATGTCGATGACATATTAATCATCGGGAATGATATTTCCAATGATGCAAGCCACCAAGCAATGGTTATCTCAGAATTTCTCCATGAAAGATTTGGGAGAAGCTGCCTACATCCTCGGCATTAAGATCTACTGTAATAGATCTAAAAGTTTGTTAGGACTTTCTCAATCTACATACATAGATAAAGTTTTGAAAAGATTCAAAATGGAAAATTCCAAAAGAGATAATTTACCTACTTGTCATGAAATCAAATTATCTAAGGAGCAATGTCCACATACTCCTTCAGATAGAGAGCGTATGAGTAGGATCCCTTATGCTTCAGCAATAGGATCGATCATGTACACCATGCTATGTACAAGACCTGATGTCTCTTATGCTCTTAACATAACGAGCAGGTATCAGGCAAATCCTAGTAAGCAACACTGGGCAGCTGTCAAAATAATCCTCAAGTATTTGAGAAGAACTAAGGATGTGTTCTTGACATACGGAGATTGTTCTAAGATGAAAGTCATTGGTTATTATGATGCGAGCTTTCAGACCGATAGGGATGCTAGCAGATAACAGGAGACCAATAGGGATGACAGCAGATCGCAAACAGGATATCTGATTACTTTGAATGGTGGAGCTGTCAGTTGGAAAAGCTTAAAGCAGTCAACTATAGCGGACTCCACCACTAAAGCCGAGTATATTGCAGCATCTGAGGCAGCTAAAGAAGCAGTCTGGATAAAGAAGTTCATCACGGAGCTGGAAGTGCTTCTTGCGATAAAGAATGGCGTCATGATATATTGTGACAACATGGGCGTCATTGCTCAATCAAAGGTACCAAGGTTGTTAGTGTTCCTAGAACAAGCCAAGGATCTATTAAGCAAGATTATATGTGATTATGATCATTAAAAGTAGCGGAATAACTTACAATGATCGGAGTTGGCTTTGAAAAATTTGAGATGAGAACTCCAAGCTCCAAGCTTTGAGTGATGATTCCAACCCTTGAGTTAGTTTTCCTATCACCTTTGTTGATTCCTTGAAGTTCTAGCTTGATTGATTTTGCAACAAAATCAAAGAAGATGGGGAGAGAGTGTCACGCCCAAATTAGGGTTTCTAGTGTGTGTTTTGCCTTGTGTTGTGTTGTAATGAAAGAGAGATGAGTTTTGATAAAAGGCTTTTACCATTTTTCACCTAAACTTGGTAGTTGAGAGTCTTGGTTTCACAAAACCAAAACTTGGTGGTTGAAAAGCAAGTGGTGTTGGCTTAATTGCCAACCACTCACTCAACTACCACTTTACACATGTGAAGTGAGCCCCACACCTTTTTTGAATTCAAAATTCAAAAAAGGTCTCTACGAATATTTATCGCGGCTCGGATCTGTTTAATCCGACTAAATAAATTTTCGTTGCTAAATAATTAAATATAATTCAATTAAATAACAATGCCTCGCAAATATATATTACGAACGTCGATTACGAATTTAATTCTAAATTAATCTGTTCGCTCGTATTAAAGTCCGACTTTAATTTCGTATGGAAATTTAATTCCAATTAATATATCGGATATATTAATTTTAGTCCATTTAAATAAATTAAATAGAAAAATGAAATTTAAGTATTAAATTTATTTCACCGATTAATTCCAAATTAATCGTGTTCCCTCTCTTCCGAACATATTTAATCCCAGATTAAATAATGGCTCAATTAATCCCAGATTAATTTTCTCTCTCTCTTAATTAATCTCAGATTAATTCTAATTCGAGTCAACTGTCATCGGTGAATCTTTGGGAAGCGACCCAAGAGACCTCTGGATATGTTGGTAGTAAATCCGGTTATCGGACTATCAGATAAAATATGTACCCCGTACCACGTGCTTGCCGATTTACAAGACATGGTTGGCTTCCAGCAAAGCACCGTGTCTACCCAATTCTCCAGAAATATTCTTACTGGAATATATAATCTTTGTCAGACGTAGAATACGTAGTATTGCGTATTGCGATACAGTATCAGATGTCACATGCAAGGACTGGGGCTGGAATAGTGTCTGTCACGTACGAAGCATATAACGGATCACAATCAACTAGTCTCTTTAATCGGATAATCATGACGTTGTCATATTATCCCGATGGTTGCAACACATTAGAGTACCAGTTGTGTATCCCTGCGTGATCATCATCTTCATATGACTGAAGTGATACTTCCATCTTGACATCACATCCAATACTCTACAATTCTCAATAAGCCCAGAAGAGGCATACACAGAACCTGATAAAGTCCCAGATGACCAAAACTAAAGCGTAATTATTGTCGCAAGTATTAGCGATGCAAGTCTTAGGTTAAGACCAAATACAGCTACCCTGATTCGGATTCCCATAGACACATTGTCATACAACCAATGGGATTCCATGGGGTCTATCCGAAGCGAAGCTGTTTCCGTACCATCGGTAAACACAATCTCCCATCACGCTTGCATAAGTATCCAATACTTAAATATATGAGAACTATGCCTTTATGCTCCCACAACGTGCACAAGTGCAATACTAGTCTATTTCACATTATCGATGTCCAGTCTCGATAATACTATGACTAAGGATATTTAATGATTAAACCTTAGTGGATTGATATTGTCTCATATCTTATAATCTGGAACTAATCATAAGGAATTTATCACTCCATGTTTAAGTAATCCAATTACGAAATGATAAAATAGCAATTTTCAAAGTCACATAGTTAATTTGTACAAATACCATAATGTCTTTTACAAATAGTGACGCTATGGGTCATAATTGTCTAACAATCTCCCACTTGGCCTATATCCAGTCACTCAAGCATCTAACACCTGAACTATGTACATGTCGCTCAAATTTTTGCTGTAAAATAACTTTCATCAGCTGTTCTGCAATGTTGTCATCTGATACGACCTTCTCGATCTTCACATTGCCACGATGTGTGATCTCACTAATCAGATGGAAACATTGAAGAACATGTTTGGATCGTTAATAAGACCGCGATTCCTTAGCCTACACTATAGCCCCGTTATTGTCACAATACAATGGAACGGGCTCAGCTGCTAACGGAACTACTCCTAATCCAATTAGGAATTTATGAATCCAAACTACCTCTTTTGCTGCTTCAGCCGCAGTAATGTACTCTATTTCTGTTGTTGAATCGGCAACAGTCTCTTGCTTGGAAGATTTCCAACTTACTGCTCCGTTGTTCAAACAAAACACGTACCCAGATTGTGACTTAGAGTCATCTTTATCGGTTTGGAAACTTACATCGGTATACCTAGTTACCTCAAGTTCTCCATCTCCATAGATTAAGAAGGCATCCTTAGTTCGTCTAAGATACTTAAGGATATTCTTAACCGCCATCCAGTAACCATCACTTGGATCGGCCTGATAGCGACTACACATGCTCAAAGCATACGAGACATCAGGTCACGTACATATCATGGCATACATGATTGATCTGATTACCAAAGTGAACAGGATCCGACTCATGTTGTCTCTCTCATCTTTAGTTTTAGGATACTTGTCCTTAGATAGAGTGACGCCATGTGACACTAGTAACAGTCCCCTCTTGGACTAATCCATGTTGAATCACTTTACCACTTTGTCAATGTAGTGCTCTGGGAGAGTCCAAACAGCTTTCTAGATCTATCCATGTAGATCTTTATTCCTAGAATATAGGTTGCTTCTCTCATATCTTTCATGGAGAATTTTAATGAAAGCCAAGCTTTCATCGATTGTAGCATGGGAATGTCATTGCCCATAAGCAATACATTATCAACATAAATGACAATGAATGTCAGTGCGCTCCAATTAACCTTCTTATATACACAAGGGTCATCCTCGTTTTGAATGAAATCATATTCTTTGATGATCTCATCAAAACGTTGGTTCCAAAAACGCGATGTTTGCTTCAATCTATAAATGGATCGAATTAACTTACAAACCTTGTTTATAAGTTTTGGTGCGACAAAACTGTGAGGCTGTTGCATATAAACATCCTCCAAAAGGTTTCCGTTAAGGAAAGCGGTTTTGACGTCCATCTATCATATCTCGTAATCGAAATATGCAGCAATAGCAAGCATAATCAGAATGGATTTAATCATGACAACAGGTGAAAAAATTTCATCGTAATCGACACTATGTCATTGACGATGCTTTTTCGCTACAAGCCTAGCTTTGTACGTTTGTATGTTTCCATCCATGTCGATCTTCTTCTTGAAGATCCACTTGCAACCAATAGGCTTTACACCTTCTGGTGCATCAACCAGTGTCCAAACTTGATTGTTGTAAATGGAATCCATTTCGGACTTCATGGTATCTTGTCATAAAGCGGAGTCGATATCTTGTATCGCTTCCTCATACATAGCTGGTTCGTCTTCCTCGATAAGATTGACATCCACATGAGGTGAGATCAGAAACCCATACCTCTCATGTTGGTTTCTGACTCTCTGCGACGTACGTGGTTCTTGTGTCTTCGAAGGTTGTGGTACAGTTTCATCCCTGATAAACTATTCTTGTTCAGTTAGGATTCTGTGCCAGGAACAGTATCACTCCGATTTTCATCGAGCTATACTTTCCTCCCACTAACCACTGCATTAAGAAATTCCCTCTCAAGGAAAACTGCATGTAGAGCAACAAATATTTTGTTCTCTTGTGGGTTGTAAAAGTAATATCCTTTGGTTTCCCTAGGATAACCTACAAATATGCATTTATCTGATTTGGGTCCTAGTTTGGTACCTTCCAAACGTTTAACGTATGCCCAACATCCCCAAATCTTCAGGAATAAAAAACCCGATTTCTTTCCTGTCCATATCTCATACGAAGTCTGTTGAACAGACTTTGACGGAACCTTATTCAAAATAAGTATTGCACTATTCAATGCATATCCCCAGAAGGAAATATGTAGCTTTGTGCGACTCATCATAGACCTTACCATATCCAATAAAGTTCGATTTCTCCGTTCGGACACACCATTTAACTGGGGTGTTTCGGGATGAGTCCACTGTGAAAGAATACCATACTCTTTCAAGTAATCAAGAAACTCATTGCTCAAGTATTCTCCACCACAATCCAACCGTAATGTCTTAATACTTTTGCCGGTCTATTTTTCTACTTCGTGTCGAAACTCTTTGAATTTCTCAAAGGTTTCCGATTTGTGTCTCATAAGATACACATAACCATAACGTGATGCATCATATGTAAAGGTTACGAAGTATTCATATCCACCTCTAGCCTGGCTAGACATGGGCCCACATACGTCACTATGAATGAGGGCTAACAGTTCGGTGGCACGTACACCCTTTCTGCTAAAATATGTTTTAGGCATTTTGCCTAATAAGCAAGATTCGCAGACGTCATATGAATTTGGATCAAATCCATCCAAGTACCCACTCTTCGAAAGTGTGGATATATGAGTCTTGTTAATATGTCTCATACGACAATGCCACATATAAGTTTCATCTTTGTTACTTACTTTAAGCCTTTTATTTGTTACATTATATGTTTGAGATTGATTTATATTCAAAATATAAAGACCATTACTAGCATCAGCAGAACATATCTCAAAATCATCTTTATAAATAAAACACCCAGTGTTTCGGAATACAAAAGTGTACCCGCATTGGGTCAAACAAGATACAGAGATAATATTTGTAGTCAAACTAGGTACATAATAATAGTCTGAAAGTTTAAGTACATGCCCTGAAGGCGGTTCTAAAACAAAAGTGCCAACGGCCAAAACGGTGACCCGTGTCCCATTTCCAACGCGTAGATCAATCTCCCCTGAGGACAGTCTCCTGCTAATCTGCAGATCCTGCACATTAGTAAATATATGAGTACCATAACCAGAATCAAAAAACCAATTTTTAAAACTAGTAGTAGACATGTTTATCTCAATAACAAACATACCTAAAGCCGGTGTCTTGCCCGCTTTCTTATCCTTCATCTGCGCCTTGTACTCATGGTAGTCACGTTTCCTGTGACCCCGTTTACCACACTACAGACAGACATCTTGGGATTTGTCCCTTGACTTCGCAGAAGTCTTTGAAAATTTGGCCTTGCCCTTCTTCTTCTTCTTGACACCTCCAGTCACCTTGGGCCAAGCCCTTGGAGACTGAGATGTTGAAGTAAAGTGCACCTCGTGCTTCTTGCCCTTTAGAAGTTCCTTTTCAGCTTCTCTTAGTATGGACATTAACTCTCCAGGAGTATCATCTTGGTTCATCATATTGTAGTTCATGATGAACCCATTCCAAGTGTCGGGGAGAGACTGTAAGATCAAATCTATCGAAGTCTCAGCCTCGAAGACAATGCTTATCTGTGTCAGCTGATCGATGTCAGCAATCATCTGTGACACATGGTGCTCAACAAATGCACCCTCTGACATGCGATCACGAAAAAGCTTTTTATGTAACTCATATCTTTGTGATCTAAGATTAGATCGATGAAGATCATGCAACTTCGCCAACATGTTATAGGGATCCAATCCCTTGTTCTGTCAACGGAATTACTGAGTCATAGCAGCAAGCATAATGGACTGAGCAGTGGAGTTGTCATCACTATGAGTCTTCCAAAGATCTAGCTCAAGCAACTAATCAGGTCTGGGCTTAGGTCCAAGAGGTTTCTCTATAGTATATAGTAACTTCTCGGATCCTAGGACAATCATGAGATTCATTTCCCAGTCAGAAAAGTTTATGCCATTGAAGACATTATCACCCATGATGATGTCCCGGAAACTGTTCTTTCCTGTCATCTTAATTAAAATAGTCAAACTACTCAATTAACGATGTATGGATACAGTCTAACTGTTACAAGAAAAATAATAAAATATTAATCCAACTAATAAACATTTATAATTGATGAAATAATTTGAAAGAGCGTATTTGTCAAGTATTTGAATGAAACTACAAAATCAATACTAGCCTCCCACTATTTTTCGGCGAGCATCTAACCCTCTGTTGAGTACTCGGGAAACCTAGTTTCCTAGTGGGCTAGGATCCCGTTAAATAACACACACCTTGTCTTTGGCCAACAAGATGTATGATATTTAACTAGTTAGATCTCTAAGATCAATTGGATCTCATCTAATTCCTAGATCCGGTAGGTGGACCTCCAAGTCCGAAACATATATACAATATATATGCCAATATATCCACTATATTTGTCTAACCTTTTTCCTCTGAATCAACTAAGCCTTGGATTTGGCACAACAAGCTTAATGATTCCAGTCAAGCGGGACACATTGACTTGGAAAGCTTCGTAATCCATGTCGATGAACAAGAAGTGATCTTAACTTTGGCCAACAAATCACAACTTACCCAAGGCATGCGATACGGAACAAAGCCTTCATGATTCAAACACATCCTCGATGGATAAAGGTTTTGACTTTGGCCAACAAACCAATGCCAATCTTGGATCTTGAGAATGAATCATTCAATGGAAGGAAAATGCTTAATATTTGTGGAGGGTTTTTCGCGTAATTGGCAACCAATTAATTATCTTTGATTAGGTCTCATCATACACCCTTAAGCATGCATTCTAAAATCATAATAAGGAGCGGTAAATAAATTAATAATGATATGCAGATGGATATCTCACAAATTATTCCTATAACAAATCACTCTCTTTCCTCTCCACGACTAGAACTATTCTAACTTCTACCAAATTACATAATACAATTAAGAAACCTCATTAACATTGAGGGGAATTGGTGAGAAGAGAATTACAAAGAGTAAAGACATAGAAGGCTGGACACGCAGGTCCAATTAATAAATTCTAAAATTATTACAATTTCCAAAATTGTCCTCACTCTTCTAATATCCATCTGATATACATTATTCATACAACACATTCATGTATTCATACAAAGCATGTTATTCAATCAATCTAATCCAATTAATTAATCTTTGAATTAATGACCAACCAATGTTCAAACAACGATTTGATTTGAGCGAGTCCAACTCGTTTAATAATAAATACTTTAAGTACGTATTCTTGAATTATATCAAACTACAACTTTAAATCTAATTTATTTGTATTCAATACTAATTCAATTTTAATTCCAAATTAAACACTTACACTTATTTATATGCCTTAAAGACTTGGATTCCAAATCTAATCTTGATGGGTCACAAAGGCCCAATAACATCCAATGCCATTTTAATTAAAGTCCAATGGGCTTTTAATTGATTCTTAAGGCATGGGCTTTGGCCATAATGGATCAAACCCAAAATGCCAAGGCCCAATAAGAATCACCCTATTGCCAACAAATCAATTTAGGCCCATTAGGCCCAATTAAATTCTTTAAAGGGCCAAGTGATGTATTTGAACTTTGTGGAATTGGTTTTGGGCCCAATTGGATCCAATCCAAATGTCCAAAACCAAACTTGGTCAAACCAAACCTATTAAGCCCAAATACACACTTTTAGCCCAATAAACTTTAAAAGGCCAATTACTATAATTTTAATATTCCAAATATTTTAATTATTATAATTAAAATGTATTAGCCATGATTAATTAATTAATCTTAATATTTCCAAAATATCAATTAACTAATTAATAAGTTAAACAATTTATACTCAACACAACTTGAAGGAAAATGTATCATTTTCATGCTCAACATGCTCTTTGAATTATCATAAACATTATTGACTTTGATTCCAATCTAATCAAACCAACAATCAACATTTATTCATGCATTTAAACACATCGAATGTTGTAAAAAATTAAAATTCAAAGTGCAGTGAACTGTCATGACTTTCGGCCATGCTAAGGGTTTTTATAAATTTTTGATCCAATCATTTATCTCAAATCTAATCATGCATAACTCAAAGTTATCATATTCTAAGCATACTCAAATAATCAATTTGAAGAAATCATACTCAAAACATAAAAGCCCCAAATTAAAGTCTCAAGAACCTAGAAAAAGCAAGCTTAAAATTGGCTCTGATACCATTGTTAGTGTTCCTATACATGCCAATGATCTATTAAGCAAGATTATATGTGATTATGATCATTAAAAGTTGTGGAATAACTTACAATGATCGGAGTTGGCTTTGAAAATTTTGAGATGAGAACTCCAAGCTCCAAGCTTTGAGTGATGATTCCAACCCTTGAGTTAGTTTCCCTATCACCTTTGTTGATTCCTTGAAGTTCTAGCTTGATTGATTTTGCAGCAAAATCAAAGAAGAGAGGGAGAGAGTGTCACACCCAAACTAGGGTTTCTAGTGTGTGTTTTGCCTTGTGTTGTGTTGTAATGAAAGATAGATGAGTTTTGGTAAAAGGCTTTTACCCTTTTTCACCTAAACTTGGTAGTTGAGAGTCTTGGTTTCATAAAACCAAAACTTGGTGATTGAAAAGCAAGTGGTATTGGCTTAATTGCCAACCCCTCTCTCAACTACCACTTCACACATGTGAAGTGGGCCCCACACCCTTTTTGAATTCAAAATTCAAAAAAGGTCTCTACAAATATTTACCGCGACTCGGATCCGTTTAATCCGACTAAACGAATTTTCGTCGCTAAATAATTAAATATAATTCAATTAAATATAATTCAATTAAATAAAAATATCTCGCAAATATATATTAAGAACGTCGTTTATGAATTAATTCTAAATTAATTCGTTCGCTCGTATTAAAGTCCGACTTTAATTTCGTATTGAAATCTAATTCCAATTAATATATCCGATATATTAATTTTAGCCCATTTAAATAAATTAAATAGAAAAAAAATTTAACTATTAAATTTATTTCACCGATTAATTCCAAATTAATCGCGTTCTCTCTCTTCCAAACACATTTAATCCCAGATTAAATAATACATCAATTAATCTCAGATTAATTTTCTCTCTCTCTTAATTAATCTCAGATTAATTCTAATTCGAGTCAATTGTCATCAGTGAATCTTTGGGAAGTGACCCAAGAGACCTCTGGATATGTTGGTAGTAAATCCGGTTATCGGACTAACCGATAAAGTACGTACCTCGTACCACGTGCTTATCGATTTACAAGACATGGTTGGCTTCTAGCAAAGCATCGTGCCTACCTAATTCTCCAGAAATATTCTTACTGGAATATACAATCTTTGTTAGGCATAGAATGCGTAGTATTGCGTATCGCGATCCAGTATCAGATGTCTCATGCAAGGCCTGGGGCTGGAATAGTGTCTGTCCCATACGAAGCATATATCGGATCACAATCAACTAGTCTCTTTAATCGGATAATCATGACGTTGTCATATTATCCCGATGGTTGCAACACATTAGAGTACCAGTTGTGTATCCCTGCGTGATCATCATCTTCATATGAAGTGATACTTCAATCTTGACATCACATCCAATACTCTACGATTCTCAATAAGCCCAGAAGAGGCGTACACAGAACCTGAGAAAGTCCCAGACGACCAAAACTAAAGCGTAATGATTGTCACAAGTATTAGCATCGCAAGTCTCAGGTTAAGACCAAATACACCTACCCTGATTCGGATTCCCATAGACACATTGTCATACAACCAATGGGATTCTGTGGGGTCTATCCGAAGCAAAGTTGTTTTCGTACCATCGGTCAACACAACCTCTCATCACACTTGCATAAGTATCCAATACTTAAATATATGAGAACTATGTCTTTATACTCCCACAACGTGCACAAGTGCAATACTAGTCTATTCCGCATTATCGATGTCCAGCTCGATAATACTACGACTAGGGATATTTAATTATTAAACCTTAGTGGATTGATATTGTCTCATATCTTATAATCTGGAACTAATCATAAGGAATTTATCACTCTATGTTTAAGTAATCCAATTACTAAATGATAAAATATCAATTTTCATAGTCACATAGTTAATTTGTACAAAAACCATAATGTCTTTTACAAATAGTGACGCTATGGGTCATAATTGTCTAGCAAAGGTCCCACCAGAAATCCAAGTATGTACTCAGACGATTTCATCTCATCAGGGAGATTGTTGAGAGAAAAAAAGTTATTATAGAGAAAATACTCACAGAAGATAATCTTGCAGATTCTCTGACTAAAAGGCTGACTCAACAAAAGCATGATAGGCACACCCGAGAGTATGGTGTCCAGATTCATACTAGTTGGCTATAGTGCAAGTGGGAGATCATTAGGGATATGTCATATACCCAACTTGTGGATGGGCTATATGTACATGTATTTGTAATAAAATGACAATCTTTATTATACGTGTCTTACATAACTTATATGAATCATCAAACGCTGTAATAAAGCCCTTGCAGTAATAAAACGATGGCTTCCACGCCTTATGAGAATCATTACTCTTAAACGTTCCTAGTCATAGTTTTGTGAATAATTTGGGCGTTCACAAAGCGAAGAGACTAGCATGATGATATGATCTGCCCTTAAGTGGGGTGGCCGATCTCATAGGCTACTAGCGGAGATCCGTACGCTTGGTGTATCATATACATGCATGAGTTGCTCGTGTACGTCGAACTGACCGCCGAAAGTTTTCACATGGAGTGTTTATCCCATGTGTCTGTGAGAACTTTCATGTATCGATTGTATGACTAGTCCTTAGACTTGAGGTCTTTACAATCTTATGTGTGGATCAAATAACTTTGACATTCTCCTTCCCCGGTTCAAAAGATCCGGTCATAAGGGTATGGTTGGGTCATTTGTTGAAACACATGAAGTTTGTAAAGATACAATAGAGAATCGCCACTCTCTCGGATAATATTTTCTTACTTTCCGTACCCTAGGAAAAAAGGTGAGGATTCAGTGAAGCGAGGGACCGTATCATATGTAAATCGTATACATAATGGGTATATATCTTTCCTTCTCATTTGGGGGGCCTTGGCATGTTGCTAGATGTCAACTTTGGTCATTGAAATCGAACGACCATATGATCGGAGGATAATTTATGTTCGATTAAATTATCACGATTTATTTCATATCCAACTTGAGGGGAACCCAAAAGGTCACACACAACAAAATCGAAATCAATGGTTAACAGTGCACAGTACAAATTTAACAGCATATATGATTGCTATAGGAATTGTTCATAAATGGTTCGATGTGTTTAATTATTGAACATATCATTTATGAGGTTCCATAATGGCTTAAGGATTGGTGAATGACGATAGGGGCACTTTGGGAATTGGAATAAATAAATAAATAAATGTGAATAGTAACTTGAATAGTAATGTAAAGAGTAATATGAATAGTAACATGAATATGAATAGTAAATTTTTTTATTTGTTATTTGTTTTGAATTCCAATTTGGTCCAAACTCTTATTAAGGTTTTATAATCTCATTAAACCACTAAATTAAAATCCAATGGCTAAGATTAAATTAGCATTTATCCCACATCTGATTCTTAATTAATTTTGTTGTCTTTGAAGCACCTATATAAACCCAAAGAATTCTTTACAATTTTTTACTCCAAAAAACCTTTCATATCTTGGGTTTATATAAGTGAGAAACTCTAAATTTTAAGAGTAAGCCACTGATTTAGATGATTCTTAAGTCTAATTAACTTGGAGGAATCTCAAGTTAAAATTTTGAGGTATTTGCCTAGGCTAGCACCAATGGCAAAATACATGTGCACTCAAGACGTAGTCTTGCAGTTGCGTTTTGGCTTTGGTGTGTGCACATTTGGAGGCCACACACTTGGGTGGCTCTTTGGAATGTGGAAGAGCTTGTAGATTGGAGGGTGGACTGGAGGAGTCTTCGGTTCAAGTAAGTCTTTTTCTTTCTTTATTTTAGTTAGAGTTCTTATGATAGTTAACATGTTTAGGTTTATGTTCTTTGCATGTTTTTATGAGTTTTTATGTTTAGAATATATAGTAACATGCCTTGGCTTGTAGAATAATCAAAACAAATAGATTTTGGGCAAAGGGATAGCGGCATCATAATTTTTTTAATTTTTCGCTGCGCACTCACGGCCGCTTCCCAACAATCACATCTATTTTGATTCCAGTATTGGACTGTATTGAGTCATTGGAGGAAGAGGTGCAAAGAGATCCAACATTGAGTAAAATTATGACAGACTTGGAAAAGGATCAGCCATCTTATCCAGGATTTGCATTACAAGGACAAAGGTTGTAGTTCGAGAACCGGGTGGTGCTGCCAACAACATCGAAGTGGGTGGAAACTTTTCTGCATGAATTTCACTCAACTCCAACAGGTGGTCACTCGAGAGCTTTCAGAACATATTG
Source organism: Zanthoxylum bungeanum (assembly GCA_019454045.1). Taxonomy (NCBI): domain Eukaryota; kingdom Viridiplantae; phylum Streptophyta; class Magnoliopsida; order Sapindales; family Rutaceae; genus Zanthoxylum; species Zanthoxylum bungeanum. Next base: position 195,233 of record SKCR01023683.1, read on the forward strand.
AAGAGTAGCTGCGAATGTTTTTTGGATAGGGTTGAAGAAGGATATCTACATATTTGTTACGGAGTGTGATGTGTGTCAATGACAGAAATACCAGACTACAGCCCCTGCCTAACTGTTACAACCACTATCGATTCTTAGCGAGGTATAGGAAGATATTGCAATGGACTTTATAACTAGATTGCTAAAATCCATGGGATTTGATGTCATCATGGTGGTAGTAGATCGACTGACCAAATACGCCTATTTTATGTCACTTAGACATCTGTTTACAGTTCGGAGAGTCACGGAGTTGTTTGCTAAAAAGGCTGTTAGATTGCATGGAGTTCCTAAATCCATTGTGAGTGATCGTGATTTAGTTTTTCTCAGTCACTTTTGGACCGAATTATTCAAGGTGTAACGAACCAAGTTGAAGATGAGTTCTCCCTATCACCCTGAGACGGATGGTCAAATTGAAGTTTTAAACAAATGTTTAGAGACATATCTTCGTTGCTTCGCTTCAGAGCAACCGCGACATTGGGCTGAGTGGTTACATTGGGCAGAATTTTGGTACAACACTAATCACCATGTGTCGATCGGGAAGACTTATTTTGAATTGGTTTATGATCGTCCACCCCCTATGTTGAGTAAATTTATCAAAAGGAAACCTCCGTGGATTCAGTGGCGCGTGACTTATTGAACAAGGATGAAACCCTTCAGCAATTACAATTCAACCTCAGAAGAGCTCAAGAAAGGGTGAAGCATTTTGCAGAAACTCACAGAAATGACGTTTCTTTTTCTGTAGAGGATTAGGTGTATCTCAAGCTGAGACCCCATAGGTAACAAACCGTTTTCAGACGCATTAATGCTAAGTTGGCAGCTCATTTTTATGGTCATTTTTTTTTGTATTTTAGAGAAGGTGGGAAGCGTGGCCTACAAATTACAATTACCGGAAAGGTCCAAAATACACTCTGTCTTTCATGCTTCATTATTAAAAAAAGGCAATTGGAACAAGTCAGGTGCTATCCACTTTTCCAGTCGGAATGGAAGTTGATGAGGCTGAGATTGTAGAACCTGTATATATTCTAGCTCTGAGAACAGAATCCAGAAGATGAGTTCCAGTTCAGCAGTAGTTAATTCAGTGGAAGACCAAACCTGTGGAGGATGCAACCTGGGAAGATATGGAAGTCATAAACCAACAATTCCTGAAATTTGGACTTGGGAACAAGTCATTAGTTGGCGTGGGGGGTATTGATAGGGCCTCCAAATCAGTAGCTAATGGGCCGCAATGGGAAAAGGGATCTGAATGACTTCAGGAGGAGAATTACTTGACTAATAGTAACAGGCCCACAACACATCATGGTGAGAAACCTCTCCTGCAACACGTCTACACAAGAAGGAACAAAGGGGAGCTGAGTAACTACCAGGGGACCACATTTCAAGCGGAGGCTAACGTGGAGAGAGAAGAGGAAGGCAATCATGAGGTTTTGAGCATGTAGCAGGCTATATAGAGAGGAGGGCACTCTCATGGGTAGTTAGTTATGAGAATATTATTGTAATCAGGGTAGGGGGTGTGTAACCTTGTTTTAGGGATAGGCGTTGAGTGTATTTTGGCTACTGCCTATACTTGATACCTGTTGTTTTCTCTTTCATTTGGTTGAAGCACATCATTTTGGTATTAGCTTGTGTTGGAACTATTTTCGAATATATCAACATTACAAATATTAATTTCAGTATATCAGAGTATTAATTTCATCTTTTCCCTTGTTCTTGTAATTGCTTTTTTTCGGAAAAAAAATACAAAATCCTATCACTTACCCACTTCCCTTTTTATCTATATTTACTAGTCTCTTCAGTTTTCTTATAACACTTGTGGCTTTAACACTTCATGAATGATGCTTAAAATTAATATGGCTCGTTTTTATTAGGAAAATAGACACATAAACTCTCAATATTTGCCTTAATATACACCGCTCACGTGGCTCCTTCCTTGCGCTTTCGAAAAATCAATTTCATCATCGTGTTGATTTAATAGATAACCTAACAAAAAGTTTATTGTCCAAATATATTAATAAAATTAACTAATGGAATGTAATTTGTGTATTTCTTTTTGAAATGTTATATTTTACCTCAAACTTTGGGTTTGAATATCACTTTCCCGGCCCATTTATTGTCTGGTAATTGTCCATTGAACTATAGGCTTGTTGAGTTGAGATTATTGATTAGCGCATCAAATAGAAATTCAAGCACTTAACAAATTTTGTAATTTTGTGACTTTAGAATGTACTTACAATAAAATAAAAACAAAAAAAAAAAATGCCTGAAATATGAAAATTTGGGTTTCCAGAGATTGCCAAAAAAAATGTGGGAACCAAAACAATAGAACAATAAAAAGTCTATCAAAAACTCAAAAAGAGTCGAGGAAAATTTTAAATTAGAACTTAGAAGAAAATTAAATTAGAAAACTGGCGAAATTCGCCACTAAATTAAAAATTCCATCATAATTCTCCTACTCTAGTACCCACTAGATCAAATAACCTACCTGAAATCGGGCCCAGCTTGTTGGTGGATCGAGTAATCATCACCGTTGGATAAATCAAACATCACATTCTGCTGCTGCTGTTGTGCCGTTTGCACCTCCTTCTGACGCCTCAGCTCAAGAACCTTTCGGTGCGAATTGGAATGCTTTGTAAGCACAAAAGTGGGGCTAGCAGCGGGCCGGTATTCGGGGACCAGCCGTCCCGACTTGTACCTCACTCCGCAAGCATTGCACAGCGTCTTTGGCCCCATTGGCCCCGTTCTCCATTGAGGTGTTTTATCATTTGCACAATGCAAACACTTTCGACCCTCCCCATTACCTTTATCCACGCTTTCTTTTTTACTTTGCGGCTGGGGTGGAGGTCGGCCCGGGGGGGCAATTCCGGGCTCAAATGATGATGCTGATGCCAGAAGCCGGGAGGCCCAACTGAACGGGGCTGCACGGGGCCTCTTGCTGCGGGGCTTTCCCGGCACCGCCATTTCCGGGTTAAATATCTGGCTTTTGGGATTAACGCTAATGTTACGATTAGCTTTTGTTTCCGGCTGGAATTTCCGTGTTTCGGATGGCTCGTTGTATCGGGCTTTCATCCCCGATATCAGCTGTAGCTTTTGCAGATCCTCGCAGGAAAATGATTCCTCCACAATATTTGACAGCCATTCTAGCTCAGCCAAATCGTCGTACTGTTGAAAAAAATAATGTAAAATTATTTAATTGTTTTGAATTGGTTAAAGAGGCAATTTTGCTCTGATAAAGAAACAGTGATATACAATTTGAAATATGAATTAGTAATTATTTGCATGTGAACCCTAAGGGGTTGCCTCAGTGGTAAAGATTTTGGGATTGAGTGATTTGCTCCTCTTAGGTTTAAGGTTCGAATCTCACTAGATGCATTTCCTTGGGGCTATGCCCCTGGTGTGAAAAGCTAACGACTTACCCTGATCTGTGTTGGGAAACTTCTGAGGGCACGGGGCACAGGTCCCGAGGATTAATCGAAGTGCGCGTAAGCTGCCCGTACAACCCGGTTATCCAAAAAAAAAAAAAAAAAAAATTATTTGCACGTGACGAATTACCGGAACGCAGAGGTCGCTAGAGAAGTGACCGTTGGAGAAATTAGGGCACCCATTATCACCGGAAAAGTTGGGCCCACAACTATGAACGACGGTTACAGTTGAAGAATCTGTAGAATTACCGGTGACGTTATCAAAAGCAGCGGCACAGTCCGTAAGAACAGCGTCTTCATTGGAGAGGTCTAAAAGCTCCTCAACCATGAAATGGTCACCACTACCAGTGCTGTTCGTCTTATTAGAATCTAAGGAATGGTGCTTTTCAGCTGAAATTTGTGAGCAATAATTTCCCTCAAACAAATCTGGTGCTTCCATAGCTTGGTTTGTTTTTTTTTCCAAGTTAATGCAGTAAATATAGGACAAGGGAAACAGAGAGAGAGAGAGTAAAGTAAGAAGAAATGTGATGAGAGCAGTTGTGCCTTTGTGAAGAGAGATTGGGTTTATTTGCGTTGGAAGGGGATAAGCGCACAGCAGAAACGGAGGATTTTGACGAGGACAAAAATTAAAAAATTAAAATAAAGTGGAAATAAAAATTATTAAATTTAATTAAAGAGGTTTTATATAATTGAGTCCAAGTTACGTTAGTACTCTGTTTCTTTTTGGGAATTTTCTATGTTCAGTTTTGCTAATGTAGTCCGATATGATAAATCTTAATATGAGGATTATTGAAATTGAAATTTCTACTTTCACATTTGAAATTCATACATTAAATTGAAATATTTTATATTTAATATTAAAAATTTCAAATTCAATTTCCTATTTTTAAATTTCAATAACCCTTTTATGTTTGGTTTACAAATTAATCCTTTTTCGTTACATATGTAACTTCCCACAAAATTATTGGGTAGTAAATTTGTCAAATTACAAAATTGGATAAAATGTTTAAATTTCTTCCCTCGCGAATCGATCAAAACAGTTGAAATGTTCAAATCACTTGTGTTAAAAACACAATTTTCACACATCCCTTTAATTAGGGGCTGGCCATTAAGAACGAAATTGACCAGCACCGCAGCACGTGATCATGTTGTTAATTTAATGGTCATGATTATGATCACCGCCCAGTTATAAAAAACCATCACGTGACATACCACATAATGACTCTATATGTTAGGTTGCAAATACACAATACCAGTCACTGACCTGGGCAACTTGATCAATTTATAATGTACAGTCCACATAAAACTGTGTACGTAACTTAAAGGGTAAACAATTAATGTTACCTTAGCTTGTTCAATTGAAAACCTTGGTAACCAGGTAATTAACAAATTAATTTAATGGTCACTAGGTGTTCATATCCAATCCCTTAGGAACCGATCAAGCAGGTTTGCCGCTAAGGCTTGTGCATTAGCATCCAAGTTTATTGGCTGATTCCGCTGCTTGCATTTTCCTCGGGGACTGCGCGTTTATTTTTTAAACACATTAATAATTTTTTCACACCCATTTAATTGTTGTGAGCAAACAAAGTCTCAAAGTCCCACATTAGTTAAAAATGGGGAAGATCATGAGCATATAAGGATGTACATATATTTTCATTGGTATGAGGTCTTTTGGGTATAACCCAAGAGCAGGGCCTACGCTCAAAGTGGACAATATCATACCAATATGAAGATAAGTAGTGTCGTAGGTTCCTTACAAGTGGTATCAGTGCTTCAGATTCAGGGTTACTATTCATGAAGACTATTCACATAAATAGTACTATTCATGGTGAAATAGTAAAAAGCCGATTCAAGTGAGAAGCTAATCTTCATCAAAAACACTCTCATCGATGTACGATGGTACTATTCGCACTGTACAAGATGTTCGACATGTTGTGGAAATGAAGAAAAATCTTCTGTTAGTTGAACAGTTAGACGACCTCGGATACAAGACCATTGTTAAAAATGGGATATTAAAAATGGTGAGATGAGCACTTACAGTCTTGAAAGTTGAAAAGATCTCAGCAAACTTCTATATGCTTATGGGAGACTCGATTCAGGAAGCAACTGCATCGGTAGCATCACTAGATTCGAGATAGAAAGCTTCTATGTTGTGGCATCAGAAACTATGCCACATGTCAGAACAGGGAATGGAGATTCTCGTCAATCAAAAGTTACTCCCAGGCTTGAAAGTAGTCAGTCTACCGTTTTGTGAGCATTGTGTTACAAGTAAGAAAAACATAATAAAATTTTAGCAAGTCAAGTGTGTAAGTGTTCCTAGAACTTGACAAGATCTCTAAGAGTGATTTGTGTGTGAAAAATCAAAGAGAGTTGCGGAAAAAACTTAATTTGATCGGATGGGTTTCAATACTTTTTCATGGATGTAGGTGGAAGCTCCAAGCTTTCTTTAAGTGTTCCAACACACACTTGCGTGAGTTTCCCTATCACCTTGATTCACTCCTTTAAGTGCTAGCTTGAATAAAATTTGAGAGAAAATTTTCTCCTCTAAGGAGCTATGATGTTCGGCCATTCGAGGGTTGAGAGAGAGAAAAAAGTTTTTGTATTTTGTGTGTTTGTTTTCAAAAAACAAATTACCAAAAGTCAAAAAATAAAAAGGTGTATATCCTTTTTCCAAAAAGAAATACAAAGTGTGTTGGACAAGTTTCCATAAAAGTTCCCAACAACTTATATCACCAAAAGTTGACACTTGATATACATGTGATGTAGTTGGTGGGACCCACTTTAATTCAAATTCAAGTGGTTCGCTCAACACACTTCGGGCTCGATTTCGTTTAATCCGATTAAACGAATTTTCCGTCGCAACGTAATTAAATCTAATTTAATTAAATAATAATGCCTAGCAAAATTATTACGGAAATTGCTCGCGAATTAATTTTAAATTAATTCATTCGCTTGAATTAAAATCCAATTTTAATTTCGTATTGAAATCTAATTTCAATTAATATATCTAATATATTATTTTAGCCAAATTAAATAAATTAAATAGTAAAATCTAATTTAACTATTGAATTTACTTTACCGATTAATTCTAAATTAATCGTGTTTTCTCTTCTCGACGAATTTATTCCCAGATAAATCATGATGCAATTAATCTATATTAATTATTTCTCATTTAATTAATCCCAGATTAATTTATTACCGTAATTAATCACAAATTATTTTTCTCTCTCATAATTAATCCCAGATTAATTTTCTGTTCAAGTCAAATCTCAACGGTGAATCTTCGGGAAGCGACCCAAGAGATCCCTGGATATGTTGGAAGTAAATACGGTCATCGAACTATCGGAATATGTGCGTACCCAGTATCACGTCCTTACCAATTTTCAAGACATGGTTGGCTTCTAGCAAAGCACTGTGCCTACCCAATTCTCCAGAAATATTCTATAAAAGAATATATAATCTTTGTCAGACGTAGTATACGTAGTATACATATTACGATCCAGTATCTGATGTCACATGCAAGACCTGATGCTGGAATTGTGTATACCCCGTACGAAGCATATATCGGATAACAAGCAACTAGTCTCTTTAATCGGGTAATCATGACCTTGTCATATTATCCCGATAGCTGCAGCATTAGAGAGTACCAATTTTGTATCCCTGCGTCATCACTATCTTCATATGACTGAAGTGATACTTCCATCTTGACATCACACCCAATACACTACGATTCTCAGTATACCTAGAAGAGGCGTACACAGAACCTATTAAAACCCTGGACGACCAAAACCAAAGTATACTGATTGTCGCAAGTACTAGCGATGCAAGTCTCAAGTTAAGACCAAATACATCTACCCTGATACGGATTCCCATAGACACATAATCACACTACCAATTGGATTCCAAGGGGTCTATCCAGAGCGAAGCTGTTTCTGTATCATCGGTAAACACAACCTCTCATTACACTTGCATAAGTATCCAATACTTAAAATATGAGAACTATGTCGTTATGTTTCCATAACACGCACAAGTGTAATACTAGTCTATTTCGCATTATCGATGTCCAGTCTCGATAATACTACGACTACAGATATTTAATGATTAAACCTTAGTGGATTAATATTGTCTCATGTTTTATTAATCTGGTACTAATCATATGGACTTCTATCATTTATATATCTCGGTAATCAATTACAAATGATAAAATAGCAGTTTCCTTTGTCACACAGTTAATTTGTACAACAACACCATGTTCTGTATAAATAGTAATGCTATGGGTCATAATTATCCAAAAATCTCCCACTTGGCCTATAGCCAATCACTCAAGTATCATACATCTGAACTATGTACTGGTCGATCAAACTTCTGTTGAGAAACAACTTTCGTCAGTGGATTTACAATATTATCATCTGATGCGATTTATTTGATCATCACATCGCCACGACGTATGATCTCATGAATCAGATGGAATAGTCGAAGTACATACTTGGATCATTGATGAGACATCGGTTCTTTAGCATGCGCTGTAGCCTAGCTCAACCGCTAACAGAACTACTTCTAATCCAATTAGAAATTTTATAGATCCAAAATGCTTCTTTTGCAGTCTTAACTGCAGTAATATTCCGCTTTTATTATTTATTCGGCAACAGTATCTTGCTTGGAAGATTTCCAGCTCACTGTTCCGTTATTCAAACTATATACGTACCCTTATTGCGACTTATAGTCGTCTTTGTCGGTTTGGAAACTTGCAGCGGTGAACCCAGTCACTTCAAGTTCTCATTCTCCATAAATTAAGAATGCATCCTTAGTTCGTCTAAGATACTCAAGAATGTTCTTAACATCAATCCAGTGACTATCACCTGGATCGGCCTGATTGTGACTCTATATGTTCAAAGCATATGAGACACCAGGTCATGTACATACTTTCAATGTACGAGTTCTCGGAAAGTACCAATAACTTTTAGATCTATCCCAGTAGATCCTTATTCCTAGAATAAAGGTTGCATCTCCCAAGTATTCAATGGAGAATTTTAATAAAAGCCAAGCTTTCACCGATTGCATTATGGGAATGTCATTTCCAAGAAATGATATGTCATCATTATATAGGACAATCATTGTCAGTGCTCTCCCACTAACCTTCTTATATACACAAGAATCATTTTCATTTCGAATGAAATCATATACCATTATAATTTTATCAAATTGTTAGTTCCAAGAACGCAATGCTTGCTTCAATCTATAAATGGATCAATTTAACTTGCAAACCTTGTTTGCACGTTTTTGGTACAACAAAATCATCATGATGTTGATAAACATCCTCCAAAAGGTTTCTATTTAAGGAAAGCGATTTTGACGTTCAGCGGCCATATTTCATAAATGAAACATGCAGTATTTAGCAAGCATTATTCGAATGGATTTAATCATGGCAACGAGTAAGAGATTTCGTCGTAATTGACACTATGTTGATGACGATACCCTTTCACTACAAGCCTAGCTTTGTATGTTTATATGTTACCATATTTCATGTATGTCTTCACCATGAAGACTCACCAATAGGCACAATGCCTTCTGGTACATCAACCAGTATCCAAACTTGGTTAAGATTCATGGAATCCATTTCGGACTTCTCGCATTTTGCCATAAAAGGAGTCGATACCTTGTATCACTTCCTCATACGTAGCCGGTTTGTCTTCCTCAATAAGATTGACATCTACATGAGGTGAGATCAGAAACCCATACCTCCCAGGTTATTTTCTGACTCTCTCCGACCTACGCGGTTCTTGTGCATTCGAAGATTGTGGTACAGTTACTGTTTGTGTTCTGTAAATGAGTCGGTGCGTGGAACAGTATTACTCTGATTTTCATCGAGTTTTACTTTCCTCCCACTTACCACTGCATATAGGAATTCCTCTTAGGAAAACCGCATGGAGAGCAACAATTACATTGTTCTCTAGTGAGTTATATCAGTATTATACTTTGGTTTCCCTAGGACAACAATTACAAATAGGCACTACTCCGATTTGGGTTCTAGTTTGGTACCTTCCAAACATATGCCCAGCATTCCAAAATCTTAAGGAATGAGAAATCTGGTTTCTTTCCTGTTCATATCTAATATGAAATCTGTCTAACATATTTTGATGGAACCTTATTCAAAATAAGTATTGCACTGTTTAATGCTTATCCCTTGAAGAAAATTGGTAGCTCAGAGTGACTCATCATTAACATTATCATGTCCAACAAAATTCAGTTTCTCCGTTTGGACACACCGCTCAATTGAGGTGTTCCGGGAGGAGTCAACTGTGAAAGAATACTATACTCTTTCAGGTAATCGAGAAACTTATTACTTAAGTATTTTCCACCATGGTCTAACCGTGACGGTTTAATACTTTAGCCGGTCTGTCTGTCTACTTCTTGTCAAAACTCTTTGAATTACTCAAAAGTTTCTGATTTGTGTTTCATTTGAAATACATAATCATAACATGATGCTACATCCGTAAAGGTTACGAAGTATTCATATCCTATTCTAGCCTAGCTAGATATGGGCCCACTTACGTCATTATAAATGAGGGCTAACAGATCGGTGGCACTTACATTTTTACTAAGTAAGAGGTATTTTAGGCACTTTGTCTAATAAACTAGATTCGTAGACATCATTTGAATTAGAATCAAATCTATCCTAGTATCCACTCTTTGAAAGTGTGGATATACGAGTCTTGTTTATGTATCCTAGACAACAATGCCATAAATAAGTCTCAACTGATTAATTCAGTTTGAGCTATTTGTTTGGCATGTTATATGTTTGAGATTTGTTTATATTCAAAATATAAATACTGTTATTCACATCCAATGTGTTTATCTCAATATCATCTTTATAAACAAAACACTTAGTGTTCTAGAATATAAAGGTATACCCGTAACGGGTAAACTTAGATATAGAGATAATGTTTCTAGTCAAACTAGTTACATTTTAACAATTTCCTAATTTAGGTATATGCTCAATGGGCAGTTCCAAAACTCAGGTTTCTATGGCAAAAACAGCGACTCTCGTCTCGTTTCCGACTCGCAGGTCAATCTCAACTGAAGCCAGTCTCCTGTTTATTAGCAGACCTCGCACATCAGTATATATGTATGTACCATACCAGTATCAAAATCCAATTTTAAAACTAGTAGTGGTCATGTTTATAACAAACATACCTGAAGTAAGAGCCCTGCCTGCCTTCACTTTCTTCATGTCTGCCTTGTCCATACGGCAGTCACGCTTCTAGTGACCCCATTTGCCACAGTTTAAGCAGACATCTTTGGATATGTCATTTGTCTTCCTAGAAGACTGTGATGATTTAGCCTTGCCCTTTTAATTTCCCACCCCAGAATCCTTCGGCCAAGTGTTGGACTTCTAGGATGTCGAAGTAAAATGTGTCTTGCGCTTCTTGCCCTTTTGCAAACTCTCTGGCTCTGTCTCCTTGAGCATAGCCATTAACTCTCCAAGAGTTTTTCAATTTCAATTAGTACTTCTAAAATCTAAAGATAGATCTATGAAGATCCTTCAATTTCAACATCATGGTTTAAGGATCTAATCCTTAGTTCTGACGACGAAATTAAGGAGTCATTGCGGCAAGTATAACGGATTAAGCACTAAAGTTATCATCATATGAATCTTCCAAAGATTATGCTCTACTATTTGCTCAACTCCAAGCTTAGGCCCGAGATGTCACTCTATCAAATAAAATAACTTCTCGGCTCCCCGGACTATCCTGAGGTTTTATTCCCAATCTGAAAATCGAAGCTGTTTAAAGATATTTTTCACCCAAGATTATGTTTTAAACGTTAATCTTTCAGTTATCTTGATTCCAATAGTCTAACTATCTAATCAACGATTTCTGGTACAATCGAATATAATGATTACTATAGTTTAACTATATAATCAACTATAATTAATCGGTTAAATTCAAATATATTGATTGCTATAATCCAATTATATAATCAACTATAAATGAAGTAGTTTGAATACAGTCCAACTGTTAAATTAGAACAGCAATTAAATATTAATCCGACTAATATATTTACATTTAAATAATGATAAAAAATGAAATGAGCACGTATTGGCAAGTATATAAACGAAATTGCAAATTTAATATTTACCTCCCACTATTTTTCGGCGAGCCTCTAACCCTCTGTGGAGTACTCGGGAAACCTAGTTTCCTAGTAGGCTAGGATCCCGTTAAATAACACACAATATTGACTTTGGCCAACAAATTTTATGAAACTTAACTATGTAGATCTCTAAGATCAATTGGATCCCATCTAATTCTTAGATCCAATAGGTGGACCTCCAAGTCCGAAACATATATCCAATATATGTCAATATATCTAATATATTGCCTAACGTTTTCCTCTAAATCAACTAAGCCTTCGCTTTGGCTCAACAAGCTTAATGATTCTAGTTAAGCGTGACCCATTGACAATGGAAAGCTTTGTAATTGAGGCCGATGAACAAGAAGTGACCTTGACTTTGGCCAACAAATCACAACTTGCCCAAGGCGTACAATATGGAACAAAGCTTTCATGATTCAAACACATCCACGATGGACAAAGGCCTTGACTTTGGTCAACAAACCAATGTCAATCTTGGATCTTGAGAGAGAATCACTCAATGGAAGGAAATAGCTTAATATTTATTGAGGGTTTTGTCGCGATATGGCAACAATTAATTATCTTTGATTAGGTCTAATCATACACCCTTAAGCATGCATTCTAAAAGCATTATAAGGCGCGATAAAATAATAATGATATTCGGATGGATATATAACAAACTTTATTCCTAGAACAAATCTCTCTCTTTCCTCTCTCCCGCTAGCACTATTCATACTTCTACCTAATTACATAACACTTCTAAAGAAACCTCATTTACATTGAGGGGAATAGGTGAGAAGAGAAAATACAATGAGAAAATAGGTAATAGGCTGAACACGCAAGTCCAATTTAATAAATTCTAAATATATTATAAAAATTTCCAAAATTGCTCTCACCCTTTTAATATCCATCTGATATACATTATTCATACATACATCCAAGTATTCACACATAGCATGTTATCAATCAATCTAATCCAATTAATTAATCTTTGATTAATGACCATCCAATGTTCAAACAACGATTTGATTTGCGCGAGTCCAACTCATTTAAGAATAAATACTCAAAGTATGTATTCTTGAATTATATGGAACTATAATTTTAAATCCAATTTAAATTATATTCAATATTAATTCATATTTAATACCAAATTAAATAATTACACTTTTAAAATGTCTTTTAGACATGGATTCCAAATCCAATCTTTATAGGTCTCAAAGGCCCAATTAGTATCCTATACTATTCAATTAAAGTCCAATGGGCTTTCAATTAATTCATTAGGCATGGGCTTAGGTAATTATGGGTCAAACCCAAGATGCCAGGCCCAATTAGGAATCACCATATGCTAAAAATAAACTTAGGCCCATTAGGACCAATTAAAATTTTAAAGGCCCAATTATCATATTTGGATTTTATGGAAATGGTTTTAGGCCCAATTGGATCCAACCAATTATCATAAACTAAGCTTGGCCCAACCAAACCCATTAAGCCCAAATACAATAAATTAAATTAACTTATTATTCCAAATTACAAATTAATTCAATTCAAGTGTAATTAACATAATTAATTAATTAATCTAATGCTTCCAAAACACTAATTAATTCAATTAATCATGCTCATCATTTTCAATTCCTGTCTAACACAAATTGAAACAAAATCATTCTAATAACATGCTACAAACTCACGGAAAAGGCATACAAAAAACATTCAATTTGATTTTATTCCAAGTTAAATCAACATTCAATATTTCTATCATGCCAACAACACATCCAATATGTCAAATTTCAAAAATTCCATGAGCTTTCCTAGGGTTTATGTTCGGCCAAGGGGTATAATTTGGGGGAAATTAATCTAATCAATTTTTCACAAAATCAAGGATGCACAAATCTAATTCAACATCATACAAACATATCCCAACAACCAATTTAGGCAAATCATCCTCCAAACACAAAATCCCAAATTAAAGTCCATAAAGCCTAGAATTCCAAATCAAACTTAGGAGGCTCTGATACCATTGTAAGTGTTCCTAGAATATGCCAAGATCTCTACGAGTGATTTGTGTGTGAAAAATCAAAGAGAGTTGCGGAAAAAACTTACTTTGATCGGATTGGTTTCAAGACTTTTTCATGGATGTAGGTGGAAGCTCCAAGCTTTCTTTGAGTGTTCCAACACTTGGGTGAGTTTCCCTATCACCTTGATTCACTCCTTTAAGTGCTAGCTTGAATAAAATTTGAGAGAAAATTTTCTCATCTAAGAAGCTATGGTGTTCGGCCATTAGAGGGTTGAGAGAGAGAGAAGAGTTTTTGTATTTTGTGTGTTTGTTTTCAAAAAAAAAATTACCAAAAGTCAAAAAATAAAAAGGTGTATATTTTTTTTCCAAAAAGAAATACAAAGTGTGTTGGACAAGTTTCCATAAAAGTTCCCAATAATTTCCATCACCAAAAAGTTGACACTTGATAGACATGTGATGTAAGTTGGTGGGACCCACTTTAATTCAAAATTCAAGTGGTTCGCTCAACACACTTCGGGCTCGATTTCGTTTAATCCGATTAAATGAATTTTCCGTCGCAACATAATTAAATCTAATTTAATTAAATAATAATGCCTAGCAAAAGTATTACGGAAATCGCTCGCTAATTAATTCTAAATTAATTTATTCGCTTGAATTAAAATCCAATTTTAATTCTGTATTGAAATCTAATTTCAATTAATATATCTAATATATTATTTTAGCCTAATTATATAAATTAAATAGTAAAATCTATTTTAACTATAAATTTACTTTACCGATTAATTCTAAATTAATCGCGTTCTCTCTTCTCGACGAATTTATTCCCAAATAAATTCTCGACGTAATTAATCCTAGATTTATTATTTCTCATTTAATTAATCCCAGATTAATTTATTACCGTAATTAATCCCAGATTATTTTTCTTTTCTCATTTAATTAATCCCAGATTAATTTATTACCATAATTAATCCCAAATTAATTTTCTCTCTCATAATTAATCCCAGATTAATTTTCTGTTCGAGTCAAATTCAACGGAGAATCTTCGGGAAGCGACCTAAGAGATCCCAAGATATGTTGGCAGTAAATACGGACATCAGACTATCCGAATACGTGCGTAACCAGTACCACGTCCTTATCGATTTACAAGGCATGGTTGGCTTATAGCAAAACATCGTGCCTACCCAATTCTCTAGAAATATTCTATAAACGAATATGTAATCTTTGTCAGGCATAGTATAAATAGTATAGCATATTACGATCCAGTATCTGATGTCACATGCAAGGCCTGGGGCTGGAATTGTGTATGCCCCGTACGAAGTATATATTAGATAACAAGAAACTATTTTATTTAATCGGATAATCATGATATTGTCATATTATCCCGATAGTTGTAGCATTAGAGAGTACCAGTTCTGTATCCCTGCATGATCATCATCTCCATATGACTGAAGTGATACTTCCATCTTGACATCACACCCAATACACTACGATTCTCAGTATACCCAGAAGAGGCGTACACAAAACCTGTTAAAGCCCTGGACGACCAAAACCAAAGTATACTGATTGTCGCAAGTACTAGCGATGCAAGTCTCAGGTTAAAACCAAATACACCTACCCTGATACGGATTCCCATAGACACATAGTCACACTACCAATTGGATTCCGAGGGGTCTATCCAAAGCGAAGCTGTTTCCATACCATCGGTAAACACAACCTCCTATTACACTTGCATAAGAATCCAATACTTAAACATATAAGAACTATGCCGTTATGCTTCCATAACACGCACAAGAGCAATACTAGTCTATTCTGTATTATCGATGTCCAGTCTCGATAATACTATGACTATGGCTATTTAATGATTAAACCTCAGTAGATTAATATTGTCTCATATCTTATTAATCTGCTACTAATCATATGCATCGCTAGTACTTGCGACAATCAATACGCTTTGGTTTTGGTCGTCCGGGACTATAACAGGTTCTATGTACGCCTCTTCTGAGTTTATTAAGAATCATAGTGTATTGGGTGTGATGTTAGGACATAAGTATCACTTCGGTCATATGGAGATGATGATCACACAGAGATACAGAACTGGTACTCTAATGTGTTGCAACCATCGGGATAATATGACAAGGTCATGATTATCCGATTAAAGAGACTAGTTGCTTATGATCTGATATATGCTTCGTACGGGACATGCACTATTCCAGCCCAAGGCCTAGCATGTGACATCCGATACTGGATCGCAATACGTAATACTATGTATACTATGCCTGATAAAGATTATATATTCCTTTAAGAATATTTCTGGAGAATTGGGTACTCACGGTGCTTTGTTAAAAGCCAACCATGTCTCGTAAATCGGTAAAAAAAAGTAGTATAAGGTACGCACGTGTTCGGATAGTCCGACGACCGGATTTACTACCAACATATCCAGGGATCTCAAATGTCGCTTCCCGAAGATTCACCGATGATGTATGATTTGAACATAATTAATCTAGGATTAATTAAGGAGAGATTTTATCTGGGATAAAATACTATTAGAAGAAAGAAAACGATTAATTTAGAATTAATCGATAAAATAATATATTCGATATATTATTAAATGAAATTAGATTTCATAACGGAATTAAAATTGGATTTTAATTCGGGCGAATGAATTAATTTAAAATTAATTCACGAGCGGTGTGAATAGTAATTTTGCTAGGCATAATTATTTAATTAAATTTGATTTAATAACGTCGCAACGGAAAATTCTTTAATTCAAAATTAACGTACCCAAGCCCGGAATGTTTTTGCGGGCCCACTCGGATTTTGAATCAAGTGGGGCCCATAAGTCACATCACTTGTCATTCACATCACTTTTTGGTAATGGAAGTAAGTGATGAGTTGATGGTTTCTTGTAAGATACATTTTGTTTTAATAAGGTAAAGTTGAAAGACATTTACCAGATTTGGAGATTTGGTATATGTTTTGGTTTTTGGAAAAATCATACACATTTTTTTACATTTGATAAACAAAATTGAAAAACTCTCTCTCTCTCCCAACCCTTCATTGTCGTGAGCTTCATTGTGCAAGGGGAAGATTTCGTTTCAAAATTTTCTAGTGCTAGCACACAAAGAATCATACTAAGGTGTTAGGGAAACTTCTTCCATTGAGCTTGGAATCAAAGATCAAAGCTTGGAGCTTGATACATCACTTTGGAGAAAGCTTGGAGACTTTCAAGGAAGTAAAAATTTTGTTCTCAACACATCCTACAAACTAGACCGGGCCGGCGGTTCGGTTCCGGTTCGGAACCGAACCGAACCGTCCAGTTCCGGTTTCATTTTGTGTGGAACCGGAACTGAACCGGTTAATTCCGGTTCGGTTCCGGTTCCACACTAAAATGGAACCGGAACCGGAACCGAACCGTTCGGTTCCGGTTCCGATTCCGGTTCCATTCGGTTTTTTTTTTTCTTTTTTGAAAATAAAAGTTAAATTACAAATAATTACTTTAAATTATTTTTTTTGAAAATAATTACAAATAAAATTACATAATTACAAATAAAATTATGTAAATTACAAATTACGTTAAATTACATTACATAATTACACTAAATTACAAATAAAATTCTTATTTAAAAAAATATATATATATTAATCCGGTTCCAACCGGAACCGTACGGTTCCGGTTGGAACCGTTGGAACCGAACGGTTCCAACGGTTCCAACCGGTTCGGCTAGGGGAGGAACCCTAACCGAACCGGTTAGGTTCCGGTTCGGTTCCGGAACCGGAACCGTCCGGTTCCAACCGGTTCGGTTCCGGTTCCGAACCGGAACCTTGGCCGGGTCTACTACAAACCGATCAAAGTGAGTATATTTCCGCTATACTTCTTTTAGTATTCATATTATTTCATGCTTGATTTGATCTTGGGATGACCTTAGAAACCCAACAATGGTATCAAAACCAGGTTGAGCATGAAATTTGATTAGGGTTCTTAATCTAAAATTTGGGTATTTTTGATTTGAGCATGATTTGATCAAATTGTTTGTTTGAGTATGCTTATATATTGATAACTTAGAGTTATGCATGATCAATTTGATGAAAAATTAATTGGATTAATTTTCCCCAAATACATTATGTTGGCCGAATGATAATGAACCCTAGGTCATGGTGATTTTTTGTTTTTAAGACCATTGGATGTGTTTAAAGACATGATATATATTGATTTGTGATTTAATTGGATTGAAATCAAAATCGGATATAAAATCATCAAATTACTGTGACCATAAGAGCATGAAAATGACTTGATTTTGTTTCAATAATGTTGGACATGTATTAAATATAATAAAGCATGATTTATTATCTAAATTGGTATTTTGGAATTGTTAATTTAAATAATTAATTATGGTTAAGCACTTTAATTAATTAAATTATGAAATTTGAAATATTAGAATTTAATTAATTGGGCTTAATTTGGAATTGGGCTAAAATTATTGTATTTGGCCTAATGGGCTTGGGACAATTGGATTGGATCCAAATTGGGCCTAAACCATTCCATTAAGTCCAAATATAATATATGGGCCTTTAAATATTTAATTGGGCCTAATGGGCCAAAATTGATTTCTTGGCAAATAGGGTGATTCCTTAATTGGGACTTGGTGTTTGGGTTGACCCATATTGACCAAAGCTCATGCCTTAAGAAATTAATTGAAAGCCCATTAGACTTTAATTAAATTGACATTGGATGTTAATTGGGCTTTGAGACCCATTAAGATTAGATTTAGAATCTAAGTCGTAAAGGCGCATTAAAAGTGTAATTATTTAATTTGGAATTAAATATAGAATTATTATTAAATACAATAAAATTAGATTTAAATTGTAGTTCGATATAATTCAAGAATTCGTAATTTGAGTATATATTCTTAAACGAGTTGGACTCGCGCAAATCAAATCGTTGTTTGAACATTGGATGATCATTTAATTCAAAGATTAATTAATTGGATTAGATTGATTGAATAACATGTTTTGTATGAATACATGAATATGTTGTATGAATAATGTATATCGGATGGATATTAGAAGGGTGAGGGCAATTTTGGAAATTATTGTAATAAATTTAGAATTTATTAAATTAGATCTGCGAGTCCAGCCTTATCTATTGATTCTTTGTAATTCTTTTCTCACCTAATTCCCCTCAATGTAAATGAGGTTTCTTTAATTGTATTATGTAATTGGGTAGAAGTTAGAATAGTGCTAGCCGGAGAGAGGAAATGGAGTAATTTTGTTCTATAAACAATTTGTGAGATATCCATCTGCATATCATTACTAATTTATTTATCCCGCCTTATTATGCTTTTAGAATGCATGCTTAAGGGTGTATGATGAGCTCTAATCAAAGATAATTAATTGGTTGCCAATTACACGAAAAACCCTCAATAAATATTAAGCGTTTTCCTTCCATTGAGTGATTCATTCTCAAGATCCAAGATTGGCATTGGTTTGTTGGCCAAAGTCAATACCTTTGTCCATCGCAGATGTGTTTGAATCATGAAGGTTTTGTTCCATATCATATGTCTTGTCCAAGTTGTGATTTGTTGGCCAAAGTCAAGATCACTTCTTGTCCATCGACATCGATTACGAAGCTTTCAAAAGTCAATGGGTCCCGCTTAACTGGAATCATTAAGCTTGTTTTGCCAAAGTCAAGGCTTAGTTGATTCAGAGGAAAAAGGTTAGGAAAATATATTGGATATATTGGCATGTATATTATATATATGTTTCGGACTTGGAGGTCCACCTATCGGATCTAAGAATTGGATGAGATCCAATTGATCTTAGAGATCTACCAAGTTAAATATCATACAGCTTGTTGGCTAAAGTCAAGATTGTGTGTTATTTAACGGGATCATAGCCCACTAGGAAACAAGGCTTCCTAAATACTCAACAGAGGGTTAGAGGCTCACCGAAAAATAGTGGGAGGCTAGTATTGAATTTGTAATTTCGTTCAAATACTTGCCAAATACGCGCTTTCAAATTATTTCGTCAATTATAAATATTTATTAGTTGGACTAATATTTTATTATTTTTCTTGAAAAAGTTAGACTGTACCCATACATCGTTAATTTAATAGTTTGACTATTGTAATTAAGACGACAGGAAAGAACAGTGTCAGAGACATCGCCATGGGCAATAATGTCTTCAATCGTGAACTTTTCTGACTGTGAAATGAATCTTAGGATTATCTTGGGATCCGAGAAGTTGCTCTACACTATAGAGAGACCTCTTGGGCCTAAGCCCAGATCTGATCAGATAGGTGAGCTAAAGCTTTGGAAGACTCATAGCGATGACAACTTGACTGCTCAATCTGTAATGCTTACTGCTATAACTCAATAATTCCATCGTCAGAACAAGGGATTGGATCCCAATGAAATGATGGTGAAGTTGCATGATCTTCATCGATCTAATCTTAGATCGCAAAGATATGAGTTGTAAAATAAGCTCTTTCGTGCTCGTATGTCAGAGGGTACATCTGTCGAGCACCATGTGTCGCAGATGATCGCTGACATCGAACAACTGGGACAGCTGGGCATAGTCATCGAGGCTGAGACTTCTATAGATTTGATCTTACAGTCTCTGTCTGACAGCTGGAGCGGGTTCATCATAAACTACAATATGATTAACCAAGACCATACTCTTGGAGAGTTAATGTTAACACTGCGTGAAGTAGAAAAAGAGCTCTTAAAAAGTAAGAAGCGCGAGGCGCACTTCGCTTCAACATCTCAGTCTTCGAGGGCTTGGCCCAAGGCGATTGGAGGTGTAAAGAAGAAAAAGAAGAAGAAGGGCAAGGCCAAATAGTCAAAGTCTTCTGGGAAGGCTAAGGTCAAATCCCAAGATGTATGTCTGCAGTACGGGAAGCGGGGTCACTGGAAGCGTGACTGCAGCGAGTACAAGGCACACATGAAGGAAAACAAAGCGGGCAAGGCACCGGCTTCAGGTATGTTTGTTATAGAAATAAACATATTTACTACTAGTTTTAAAAATTGGATTTTTGATTCTGGTTGTGGTACTCATATATGTACTGATGTGCATAATCTGCAGATTAGCAGGAGACTAGCCTCAGGAGAGATTGACCTCCGCATTGTAAATGGGACACGAGTTGCCGTTTTGGCCATTGACACTTATGTTTTGGAACTACCCTTGGGGCATGTACTTAAACTTTCAGACTGTTATTATGTACCTAGTTTGACTAGGAATATTATTTCTGTATCTTTATTAGCCCAATGTGGCTATACTTTTGTATTTAGAAATACTGGGTGTTAAACTAAGTAACAAATATGAAACTTATATATGCCATTGTCGTCTGGGACACATTAACAAGACTCGCATATCCACACTTTCGAAGAGTGGGTACTTGGACGGATTTGATCCAAATTCATATGACGTCTGCGAATCTTGTTTATTAGGTAAAATACCTAAAACACCTTTTAGCGGTAAAGGTGCATGTGTCACCGAACTATTAGCCTTTGTTCATAGTGACGTTTGTGGGCCCATGTCTAGCCAGACTAGAGGTGGATATAAATATTTTGTAACCTTTACGGATGATGCATCGCGTTATGGTTATATGTATCGTATGAGACATAAGTCGGAAATCTTTGAGAAATTCAAAGAGTTTCGACACGAAGAAGAAAAACAGACCGATGAAAGTATTAAGACATTACGGTCGGACCGTGGTGGCGAATACTTAAGCAATGAGTTTCTTGATTACTTGAAAGAATATGATAGTCTTTCACAGTGGACTCCTCCAGGAACACCGCAGTTAAACGGTGTGTCCGAACGAAGAAACTGAACTTTGTTAGACATGATAAGGTCTATGACGAGTCGTACAAAGCTACCTATTTCCTTATGGGGATATGCATTGAACAGTGTAATACTTATTTTGAATAAGGTTCCATCAAAGTATGTTCAACAGACTCCGTATGAAATATGGACAGGAAAGAAACCGGGTTTCTCATTCCTGAAGATTTGGGGTTGCTGGGCATACATCAAACGTTTGGAAGGTACCAAACTAGAACCCAAATCGGATAAATACCTATTGGTAGGATATCATAGGGAAACCAAATGATATTACTTCTATCACCCACCAGAGAACAAAGTATTTGTTGCTCTACATGCGGTTTTCCTTGAGAAAGAATTCCTAAATGAAGTGGTTAGTGGGAAGAAAGTAGAACTCGATGAAAATCGGAGTGATATTGTTCTTGGCATAGAATCCTTAACAGAACATGAACAGTCCATCAGGGATGAAACTGTACCATAATCTTCGAATACACAAGAACCACGTAGGTCGGAGATAGTCAGAAAACAACCCGAGAGGTATGGGTTTCTGATCTCACCTCATGTGGATAGCAATCTTATTGAGGATAACTGGCCGGCTACGTATGAGGAAACGATACAGGATATCGATTCCGCTTTATAGCAAGAAGCCATGAAGTTCGAAATGAATTCCATGTGCACTAACCAAGTTTGGACACTGGTTGATGCACCAAAAGGCGTAAAGCCTATTGGTTGCAAATGGATCTTCAAGAAGAAGACCGACATGGATGGAAACATACAGTCGTACAAAGCTAGGCTTATAGCGAAAGGGTATCTTCAACGACATGGTGTCGATTATGACGAAATGTTTTCACATGTTGCCATGATTAAATCTATTCGGATAATGCTTGCTATTGCTGCATATTTCGATTACGAAGTATGGTAGATGGAAGTCAAAACTACCTTTTGGAGGATGTTTACATGCAACAGCCTGACGGTTTTATCGTACCAAAAATTACAAACAAGGTTTGTAAGTTAAATCGATCCATTTATGGATTGAAGCAAGCATCGCGTTCTTGGAACCAACGTTTTGATGAGATCATAAAAGAATATGATTTCGTTCAAAACGAGGATGATCCTTGTGTATATAAGAAGGTTAGTGGGAGCGCACTGACATTCATTGTCCTTTATGTTGATCATGTATTGCTTATTGGCAATGACATTCCCATGCTACAATCGGTGAAATTTTGGCTTTCATTAAAATCTCAATGAAGGATCTGAGAGAAGCAGCCTTTATTCTAGGAATAAAGATCTACCGGGATAGATCTAGAAAGCTGTTTGGACTCTCCCATAGTACGTACATTGACAAAGTGTTGAAGAGATTCAACATGGACCGGTCCAAGAGGGGACTGTTGCCAGTGTCAAATGAAGTCACTCTATCTAAGGACATGTGTCCTAAAACTCAAGATGAGAGAGACAACATGAGTCAGATACTGTTCGCATCGGCAGTCGGATCGATCATGTATGCTATGATATGTACGCGACCTGATGTCTCGTATACTTTGAGCATGTGTAGTCACTATTAGGCCGATCCAGGTGAAAGTCACTGGATGGCGGTTAAGAATATCTCTAAGTATCTTAGATGAACTAAGGATGCTTTCTTAATCTATGGAGATGGAGAGTTTGAGGTAACTGGGTATACCGATGCAAG
The DNA here is from genome assembly GCA_019454045.1 of Zanthoxylum bungeanum. NCBI lineage: Eukaryota > Viridiplantae > Streptophyta > Magnoliopsida > Sapindales > Rutaceae > Zanthoxylum > Zanthoxylum bungeanum. The sequence goes on from SKCR01023683.1 coordinate 218,331, forward strand.
TTTCCAAACCGAAAGGACGACAGTAAGTCGCAATCCGAGTACATATTTTGTTTGAATAATGGAGCAGTAAGTTGGAAATCTTCCAAGCAAGAGACTGTTGCCAATTCAACAACAGCAGCGTAGTTTATTGCTGCAGCTGAAGCAGTAAAAGAGGCAGTTTGGATTCGTAAATTCCTAATTGAATTAGGAGTAGTTCCGTTAGCAGCTGAGCCAGTTCCATTGTATTGTGACAATAACGAGGCTATAGCGTAGGCTAAGGAACCGCGGTCTCATCAACGATCCAAGCATGTTCTTTGGCGTTTCCATCTGATTCGTGAGATCATTCATCATGGCGATGTGAAGATCGAGGAGGTCGCATCAGAGGACAACATTACAGATCCGCTGACGAAAGCTATTCCTCAGCAAAAGTTTGAGTGACATGTACATAGTTCAGGTGTTAGATGCTTGAGTGAATGGCTATAGGCCAAGTGGGAGATTATTGGACAATTATGACACATGGAGTCACTATTTGTAAAAGACATTGTGGTTTTTATACAAATTAACTATGTGACAATAAAAATTATATTTTATCATTTTGTAATTTGATTACTTTAATATATGAATGATAAAAGTCCTTATGATTAGTTCCAGATTTTAAGATATGAGATAATATTAATCCACAAAGGTTTAATCATTAAATATCCCTAGTAGTAGTATTATCAAGACTAGACATCGATAATGCATAATAGACTAGTATCGCATTTGTGCGTGTTATGGAAGCTTAACGGCATAGTTCTCATATATCTAAGTATTGGATACTTATGCAAGTGTGATATGAGGTTGTGTTTACCGATGGTACAGAACCAGCTTCGCTCTGGATAGACCCCTCGGAATCCCATTGCTAGTATGACTATGTGTCTATGGGAATCCGATTCAGGGTAGGTGTATTTGGTCTTAACCTGAGACTTGCATCGCTAGTACATGCGACAATCAATACGATTTGGTTTTGGTCGTCCGAGACTTTAACAGGTTCTGTGTACGCCTCTTATGTGTTTATTGAGAATCGTAGTGTATTGGGTGTGATTCAAGACGGAAGTATCACTTCTGTCATATGGAGATGATGATCACACAGGGATACAGAACTGGTACTCTAATGTGTTGCAACCATCTGGATAATATGACAAGGTCATGATTATCCGATTAAAGAGACTAGTTGCTTGTGATCCGATATATGCTTCGTACGGGGCAGACACTATTCCAGCCCCAGACCTAGCATGTGACATCTGATACTGGATTGTAATATACAATACTACGTATACTACGCTTGACAAAGATTATATATTTCTTTAAGAGTATTTCTGGAGAATTGGGTAGACACGATGCTTTGCTAGAAGCCAACCATGTCTCATAAATCGGTAAGAACGTAGTACGAGGTACGCACTTGTTCAGATAGTCCGACGACCGGATTTACTGCCAACATATCCAGGGATCTCATGGGTCGCTTCCCGAAGATTCACCGATGAAGTATGATTTGAACATAATTAATCTAGGATTAATTATGGAGAGATTTTATCTAGGATAAAATACAATTATAAGAGAGAGAACGATTAATTCAGAATTAATCGATAAAATAATATATTCGATACATTATTAAATGAAATTAGATTTTATAACGGAATAAAATTTTGATTTTAATTCCGGTGAATTAATTAATTTAAAATTAATTCACGAGCAATGTGAATAGTAATTTTGCTAGACATAATTATTTAATTAAATTTGATTTAATTATGGAAAATTCATTAATTCAGAATTAACGAACCCGAGCCCGGAATGTGTTTGCGAGCCCACTCGAATTTTGAATCAAGTGGGGCCCATAAGTCACATCGCTTGTCATTCACATCACTTTTTGGTGATGGAAGTAAGTGATGAGTTGATGGTTGCTTGTAAGATACATTTTGTTTTAATAATGTAAAGTTGAAAGACATTTACCAAATTTGGAGATTTGGTATATGTTTTGGTTTTTTGGAAAAATCATACACATTTTTTACATTTGATAAATAAAATTGAAAAAATCTCTCTCTCTCCCAACCCACCATTGTCGTGAGCTTCATTGTGCAAGAAGAAGATTTTGTTTCAAAATTTTCTAGTGCTAGCACACAAAGAATCATACTAAGGTGTTAGGGAAACTTCTCCCATTGAGCTTGGAATCAAACATCAAAGCTTGGAGTGTTGGACAGTTATGACCCATAGCGTCACTATTTGTAAAATACATTGTGTTTTTGTACAAAATTAACTATGTATTAATAAAATTGCCTTTTACCGTTTTGTAAATTTATTTACTTTAATATAAATGGTAGAAGTCCATATGATTAGTATCGGATTGAGATGATATGAGACAGTATCAATCCATAAAGATTTAATCATTAAATATCCCTAGTCGTAGTATTATCGAGATTGGACATTGATAATGCGGTATAGGCTAGTATTGCACTTGTGCGTGTTGTGAGGGCATAACGACATAGTTCTCATATATTTAAGTATAGGATACTTATGCAAGTGCGGTAGGAGGTTGTGTTTTACCGATGGTACGGAAAACAGCTTCGCTCTGGATAGACCCCGTGGAATCTCATTGGTAGTATGTATATGTGTCTATGGGAGTCCACGTCAGGGTAGATGTGTTTGGTCTTAACCTGAGACTCGCATCGCTAATGCTTGCGACAATTGGTAAACTTTGGTTTTGGTCGTCCAGGGCTTTAACAGGTTCTGTGTACGCCTCTTCTGGGTTTATTGAGAGTCGTAGTGCATTGGATGTGATGTCAAGATGGAAGTATCACTTCAGACATATGGAAATGATGATCACGCAGGGATTCAGAACTGGTTCTCTATAGTGTTGCAACCATCGGGATAATATGACAAGGTCATGATTATCCGATTCACAGAGACTAGTTGCTTGATATCCGATATGTGCTTCTTACAGGGCAGACACTATTCCAGCCCCAGGCCTTGAACGTGACATCAGATACTGGATCGCTATACATTATACTACGGTATACTACGCCTGACAAAGATCTTATATTCCAGTAAGAATATTTCTAGAGAATTGGGTAGGCATGGCGCTTTGCTAGAAGCCAACCTTGTCTTGAAAATCGGTAAAAACTTAGTACTTGGTACGTACGTGTTCGGATATACCGACGACCGGATTTACTGCCAACATATCTAGAGATCTCTTGGGTCGCTTCCCGAAGATTCACCGATGACGTATGATTCGAACTCAATTAATCTTGGATTAATTGCGGAGAGACTTTATCTTGGATAAAGTACTATTTGAAGAGAGAGAAAGATTAATTTGGAATTAATCATTAAAATAATATATTTGATATATTAAACGAAATTCGATTTCGACGCGAAATTAAAATTAGATTTTAATTCGGGCAAACGAATTAATTTAGAGTTAATTCGTTAGCGACGTGAATAGTAATTTTGCTAGACATAATTATTTAATTAAATTTGATTTAATTAACGTCGCGACGGAAGTTCGCTAATTCGGAATTATCGAACCCGAGCCGGGAGTGTTCGCGGGCCCACTCGCATTCGGAATCAAGTGGGGCCCACATGTCACATCAACCATCACATCACTTGTCATTGTTTTACTTTATGGTGATGGGTTTTGGTGGAAGTGTGGATTACACTCCAAGTCAAGGTGATTGACCTTTGACCTTGTCATATACCAACTTTGGTATTTGATTTATTATATTTGTTTTAGAAATAAATATAAAAGGTTTTGGTAAATCATTTAACAAACATCTTCATCTTCTCTCTTCAAAGTGGCGTGAATACCACTATTCACAGCACTCTCATTTTCAAGTTTTTGTTGCAAAAGCTTGGAGATTTTGTGTTTGTTTGGAACAATAAATCACATACAAGGCTAGCACCATCAAGGGATCATATAAAGGTGTTATGGGAAACTAATCCTTGGGCTTGGAAGGATCAAACAAAGCTTGGAGCTCCCCCACTTACCTTGGCCGAATCCTTCACTGCACAAAGGGAAAGTTTTGTTGCTTAACGGATCCACAAACCGATCGATGTAAGTGTGTTTCCGCCACTCTTCATCCTTATTCATTCTTGTTTACATGCTTATATGATCTTAGGCTTGTTTTAGAAACTCTAACATGGAGCTTGATACATCACTTTGGAGAAAGCTTGGAGACTTTCAAGGAAGCAAAATTTTTGTTCTCAACACATCCTACAAACCGATCAAAGTGAGTATATTTCCATTATACTTCTTTTAGTATTCATATTATTTCATGCTTGAGTTGATCCTGGGATGACCTTAGAAACCCAACAATTGGATATCATCTGATCATATCTTTGTCAAATTTGGACCAAAATGAACAAAATACAAACTATTTAGGATATTTCCATAATTATGGAAAATCTGGAAAAATTTTCAGATTTCTGTTTTTAATGTACATTTGATTTACAAATCATTTTTTTTTGTGATTGGAAATCACCTAAGCTTGTTGTTTTAAACAACTTAGGACTAAAATGATTAAAATGGAAAGTTTAGGGGTTGTATGATAATTTACTGAAATTCTGATTTTTGGATTAAAAATTCTGTTTTTGAGTATTGATTGATTAAAATAAATAAGTTTATTTTAATTACCCAAGAAAAATTGAAGAAAACGGAAAATTTCATTTTCCCGCATTCCACTGCGTAACCCGGGTATTTTACCCAAAAATCCGTACGGCTTCAGCCCACGATCCCCTTACAAGTGGTATCAGTGTCATACCACAGAGTTAGCCATGTGGATGAATCCTCGGAATGCATAAAAAAGATAGTGAGCCCCGATCGTGATATGTGGATGTGCTCGGTTAAATAGGTAGTGTGCTCTAGTCTTCATGAACGTGTTCTATTCCCAAGACGATGAAGAGGAGTTGGCCTGAGCTAGAGTGGATTGATGAATGATCGTTTAAGGGGAGACTCAGTGGTCTTTTGTTCGAGGGGAAGATTGTTGTGAGCAAATAAAGTCCCAAAGTCCCACATTGGTTAGAAATGGGGAAGATCATGAGCATATAAGGATGCTCATGTATCTCCATTGGTATAAGGCCTTTTGGGTATTACCCAAGAGCAAATTCATGTGGGCTTAGGCCTAAAGTGGACAATATCATACTAATGTGGAGATAAGTGATATCCTAGGTTCCTTACATTAATTAGTTTTAAATTCAAACTCCACTTGTAAGCATGACGTTTATATCTGAACTTGATCAAATCAATGGCGAAGATCTCCCTAACTCCGACTGTCCAAAGCTCTTACCAGAAACACGCTATCTGAATTCGAATCAATGATTTCAAAATGAAATTCTAAATCATATACCGCCAAGGCAAGTCCTTAATAGAAAAATTGATATAGGACATGCCAATTCCGTTTTCACTTTTTAGCAAATTTGCCACGTATGATCATGATTCATGAATTTAGTTACTCACCCAATAATGATATACCCACAGATCCTGCTCATTCCGTGTTAACTTTTTGCCAATTTTGTTACCCAAAATTCATGAACAGAGGTGTACGCAAGTTGAGCCCATCAATGAATGTCAGCAGTGACTACACGTGTCAACCACCTCGTGGGGCCTCGTTTTTTATTATTTTATACCAATCCTCGTACGAGTCTTCTTTCCAACGACGGATAACGTGATGCTATTCTTATTTTATATATAACCAAAAAAAAATTTATCATGCAACGCTATAACATTGTCCATAAAATAACACAATAACGGAATTTGTATAAAGCACTAAAGATTTTATCTTGTAGTTATTTTTTTTTTGGCTTTTAATATTTTTGTGTAATTTTTTTTTATGAACAACATTATTCTATTGCCACGTGGTTATATGTTATATATTTATTAATTAATGATATTAAATTACCTGTATAATTATTCTATTAAAAAATTACTCTTTACCAGATATTTTTTCTCATCTACAAATTTAAGGGTGTAGAATTTTTCTTTTTCGCTAGAATTTAACTGAAAGCCTATAAAAGAGAAGATATTTGGGTCATTGTTTTGCGGGAGAAAATCTTCTATGCAACAGTGGTACCACGTTATCCATGTAACAAGTTAATCATTCACTGCCACACATGCTAAAAATTAAAAAACACCTAAAAAATAGGTGAAGAAACTCTACATGTCATTTTTTAATTTGCTTGTGGTACCATGTCATTCATGCCACTGTTGCACCAAAGAATCTCTCGCTTTGCGGGCAGATTTTCATATATCATACACAATTTTATTTTTGTTATTTAACGGATATCTGCATGTATAGGGTCCAGATTTCACGTGATAGAGTAAACAGTTAGTGCCAGCGACCCACGTGAGTGATTCGCTGTGTCAAAAGCCAAAACTGCCGGTGCCAATACCACGTGGCGATAATCCACAGTGTCATCCCTCTCTTAGAGTAATTTTTTGATGCAACTGAAGCAAGGATAAAGTGGTATCACCAACAAATTGCTAAATGACATATATGATTAATATCCATATTTTTAGTTGTTTTTTAATATTTTCGCACGCGTGGCAATGGATAATTAGATTGTTACACAGATGAAGTGATAGCTTTATTGTATTTCAATTTTTCGCCTTTCTGGAATGTTCCGGGCTTTAGCGATATAGTACACTTTTACAATAAAATGAGAGCACGTGCCAGATGGTCACGTGAGTTAGGGGCAACGCACGTGGGTTACATCCCCTGGTGAGAAGTCACGTGAGACGGACGCTCAGCTTTTGCTTTCGCAGTAGTTGGCTAGTTGGTTGGTCTTGGTTGCTTGCTTGAATAATATGATGGTAAAAGCACGTCAATGAACGACCAATTTGGGCCGTGGAACGTGAATAAATTAAACTAACAAAGACTGGTCCAATTTGACTGATGCAGGGCGACAGGGTTCAATGGGAAGCCCAATGGCCTTACTTCTTTTGTTTTTTGCTTATAGAGGAAATGTGCGACTCTTCTTTGTCTCTGGGTGCAAAATCAAGCAACAATGCTCGCTTATTTGTAGCCGAAGGGTTAGTTTGGTAACGCTAATCACTAGATTTTTTAAACTTATTATTAAGTTATGTAAGCAATATTGTGGCTATATCGTTTCTTCTCCCAGATTGTCCAATAGAATCGGAGATTAGACTTCTTTAATGACAGTCCACTTAACTATACATGACAGCTTAATTTAACATGCATAATAATATGTGTAATTATACTTAATCCTACATTTCAGCATGAAATATGACAAATATTGAGAATGCATCTGAGAGAAGTTCAACAATGGACAAGTGGCATAAGGCTATGTAAGCCAAAGAGAAACTCTGAATAGAGGTTCTAAGATTTGGAAAACAATAGAAAAATTACTAATTTTTTACTTCAATTGTAATAAAAGAAAATGGAGGATAGAGGCTCTTGGTGACGCTAACTAACTGGGGAGGGGAGTAGGGATAAAAAATTGAAGAATTAATGCTAGGGTCGAGGACTGAGAAAATTTAGTACTCATTTCTTATTCGGGGAATGGATGAGGATCATGTAAAGTCCACATCTCTTCCCTATTACCATTTAAATTTTTATTTATTTATTTTAAAATTTTCAATAAATATATTCAAATTAATATTTATGATTTTTTATAAATATTAATAAAAAGTATTTTAATATTTTTAAGAATATATAAACTATACATAGTACAAGGATGTAAATGAGATAATTGTAATAATGGATCAATATTTTTAGTAAGGTATTAAAAAAAATGAAAACATAAATTTCAATATCTAATATATAGTGTGATTTATATAATAGATATTATAATTTTTTCTTTTTGAATTTTTATGTTTTATTTTTGGATAATGTAATAGTACTATCAATATATATTTAAATGACTTAAATTTATTTTAAAAAAAGTTAAAGCTTAAATCAAAATAGCGTCGTCTCCTAGCTTCAAGCTGTAATCTACGTGGTACCAAATCCGCCTAATTCGTACAATCTATAGAGGAAGTAGATGTGAGTATTTGAGGAAATACTTGTAGAAATCTAATTACCTGTTCTTGAAAGCTTTTTTTTTTTTTTTTTTTTGAAATCTTGTTGTAAAGTTAGTTAATCAAAGTGAAAATTTAAATAAATCTCATATGTGTAACATAAACAGAAATGCCATGAATATTTTATAAATCCATAAAATCTCGAAAATATCATAAAACCGTAAAAACCACATACACGTGCATAGTCATATGTCTTAATACATAATACATTAGTTCTAACTCTCTATCTTCATATTCTAGAGTACTCTGACAACCTACAAGTCCATGTGCAGTAAATATGACCCATTATGACTTTCACAAACTGTAGTCCTCCACACTATCCACATAAAATTTAAAGTCACTACACCGAAGACATTCCCATTATGGCATAATATTTGGGTAATTAGTCTATGCTGAGGATTACATTGAATTGCTTTAAAGGTAATATGATCAAATCAGCTTTTAACTTCCTATAGTCAAATATAATAAAACAAGACTTACATACAAAATATACATTTGATACTCCTTCATGGGTATCCCTAAGTTCAAGACATATTCTTGATCATAAATTTCTAACCCTAACATTTGAGCAAACAAGATTGATATAAAAGAATAGGTAGCCCAGTTGTGGACACGGCTCAGAAGTGGATGACGCTATCCGGGCTCACGGCCCGGTCGGGAATACGGAATAGCCCGCGAGGGACTAAACCTGAGAAATAAAACAGAGTCGCCACCCAGTGTGAACTAGGAAATGATTTAAGGCAATACTCACCCATCACAAGGGAAGACCTCAAACCGTTGGGTTCGGAATGGTCCCTTACTTATGCCAATTGTAATGAAAAGACTTATGCAGTAGTATAACCAAGCCTCATGCAACACATACAAGATAATTTAGGTAACACATATGTCCGCATACCCATAATCGTAAATAAAAAACGAAGGCAAAATGCATAATTCATAAACGTATTAAACAATAAAGTGCAATAATGTAATTAATAACAACTACAAAAGCATTAATAATAAAAGTGGGCACATAATCTCATGAACGTATCAAATAAATAAATGCGGAAATTTAAATAATTAATAACAGTAAAAAGAATCAATGATAAAGTGAGATAATTAAGTATGTAATGCGAAAGAAATGACTTAAATAAGCAAACATGCACGAAATATGAGGAAAATGAGTCGATTCACTGTATGCACGTTCGTGGTGCATTTGATAATGCGTTCGAACGAGATGAGACCTGATGCATGATAAAATAGAATGCATGCGCGTTCGAGTAGCGTTCGTAAATGCGTTCGAACGATTATGAGGTAGAATGTTCGCGTTCGTATAGCGCTCGGAAACGCGTTCGAACGAGATGAGACGATGCATGATAAAACAGAATGCATGCGTGTTCGAGTAGCATTCGTAAACGCGTTCGAACGATTATGAGGCAGAATATTCATGTTTGTATAGCGTTCGGAAACACATTCGAACGAGATAAGACCTAATGCATGATAAGATGGCCTGAATGCGAAAATGAAAAGACGCGACAAAAAAAAAACAAAAGTGGACAGTAAAATTAGTTGGGCCGCGCGGCAAAATATTGGGGTAAAGGTAGCCTTTTAGGCTTTTTCTCCCTCAAATAAAGGACCTTTAAACCAACGTAATTAGCCCATGCATATTAAGCAACAATGCATAATTAAATTTAAGAGATGCGACCAAGGCCGACATCTATATGGGATCTTGTATACCCGATTGAACGTATTTCACATTCAATTGAGCATACCTCATCCGGCGCGACAAAACATAGTGGTAAAGGTAGCCTTTTAGTCTTTTTCTCCCTTAAATAGAGGACCTTTAAACCAACATAGTTAGCACATGCGCATCAAACAACAATGCATGAACAAGGAAGAAAATACATAGAAAATAAAGGCGGAACAAATAACATAGATTTAAATTATAAAATGAAACATGTGCTTGAACGTTTCTCAACCGATACGTGGAGTTGTATCCCAAGTACAGACTGCACTACCGTCCATTCGGATTCGGCTACGGAATTTACGTCTGGGTTTCCATCCGATATACCGCGAGAGAGAGCATCGACCATTTAACATAATGCAATCATTAACACAATATATCCATGAAATATGATAATACATGTGATGAGATGACAATAAATAACGGAAGCGATAGATTGTAAACTAAGAGCAAAATATTAAGGGAAAATAAATGACTGAAAATAAATGCGGAATAATAAAGCAATGATAAATAAATTAATAATGACCAAAAGAAAATGTGGGACCTCGCATGCTCGGTTGGATGTATTCCACGTCCAACCCAGCATGCCGTGTCCGAGATAACAAAACGAATATTAAAGAGAGGGCCTTCAGGTCTTACCTTTTAAATTTCTCATTGGAAGTTCATTACGTCGTCGCTGAAAGGGTTAATACTCCGTAACTTTTCTGATTTTCTGATTCGGTTTCACTGCCGTTTTGCTCACTATTTTGGGTTACTTTTGCTGATGCTTTCTCCTTTATTTCTGGGGTTATTTTTTTGTGATAAATGCTACTTTTTAGGGTTGTTTTGGGGCTACTGTTTGGGTGATTATTCGGTGGTTTAGGGGGCAGTTTGCTCGGTCGGTGTGTGAGTGGTGAGAAGTTGTGAGTGATAGTAAGTCCTAGGATTTTTATTTGTGTTTGGCTTATTGTCTTTTTATTGTGGCCGAGTCTAGAGAGAAGAGAGGATGCCTAAGGCTGCTTTTTTTTTTTTGCGTGAATTAGAGAGGAGTGTTGTGTGCGTCCCGAGCCAAGAGAGAATAGGGTTGGTTGGGTCTCCTTTTATAATAGCATGCTAGGGTTTTTAATTAAGGAAGGAAATCATGCAAAAATGGATGTATTTAATTAGTTTATTTAGGGAAAGAATACTTGTATTTTCGGTGGGGGAATTTCTTTAATTTGGGATGTGATTGGATTTAAATTTTTGGTAATTATGTTAGTGTCCTAGACATGCCACGGGATCTCTAAGCGTGATTCGTGTGTGAATAAAATCAAAAATAAGTTGCGGATGACTTACATTGATCGGTTGAGTTCAAAATTTTTTCATGGATGTTGAAGCTTCCAAGCTCATGGGTGAGTATCCCTATCATATTTATTTGACTCCCATAAGTGCTAGCTAGAACAAATGGATTAAATTTCATCTCCCCAAAAGAAACGAATTTTGCCCACGAGAGAGAGAGGGAAGGAATCGGCCATTGCAGTGGCCATTCGGCCTTGAAGAACAACTGCCATTTTCAAAAAGGAAAAACAGAAGCCATTTTCTTTTAATATCTAAAAGAAAAACAAAACCTGCAATCGGCATTTTCTTCAAAGGAAATAAATGCCCACTCGACCAATACAGAGAGAGAAGCCATTGGCAATATATATTAATTAAAAGAAGTCAAATTCGGCCTTTTTGAATAACAAAAATGATAAACACACAAACAAACTCACAAACAAAAAACCCAACCCTCTCACTGTAGCTACAGTGAATTCACTGTAGCTACAGTGAGGGGGCCGGATTTTTTGTTTGTGAAATTGTTTGTGTGTATATCATTACTCTTTGAATAATAATGAAAAGTCAGTGGCTAAAAAGAAAAGCAAGCTTTTTGCTTTCTTTTAATTCTGACAATAGCTTTTTCTTTTGAATTTTTAATAGCCATACAGCTATATCGCATTATCCAATCGGCAAATGCTTTTGTTGACCATTCGGCCAAAAGCAGCAATTTAAGGCCATTCGGACTTCATCAAATAAAGGCCAATTCGGCCATCTCCCAAGAAGAGATAGATAGATTAAATTCCAAAATTAAATGTGTTGAGTGTTTCACAAGATTCCTCCAAAACCCATCACTCATATCTATCACCAAAATGACTAATGATGTAAGTGAAGCGGGCCACACTTTAAATTCAAAATTCAAGTGGACTTGCTCAACACACTTCGGGCTCGGATTCGTTTAATCCGATTAAACGAATTTTTCATCGTTAAATCTAATTTAATTAAATAATAATACCCAGTAAAATTATTACGAAAATCGCTTACGAATTAATTCTAAATTAATTCATTCGCTTGAATTAAAATCTAATTTTAATTCTGTTGAAATCCGATTTCAATTAATATATCTAGTATATTATTTTAGCCCAATTAAATAAATTAAATAGTAAAATCTAATTTAACTATTAAATTTATTTTATCGATTAATTCCAAATTAATCGCTTTCTCTCATTTCGACAAATTAATCCCAGATAAATTCTCAACGCAATTAATCCCAGATTAATTCTTGCCGTAATTAATCACAGATTAATTTTCTCTCTCTAAATTAATACCAGATTAATATTCTCTCTTTAAATTAATTCCAGATTAATTTTGTTATAGTCAAACATTATCGGTGAATCTTTGGGATGCGACCCAAGTGATCCCTGGATATGTTGGCAGTAAATACGGTTATCGGACTATCTGAATACGTGCGTACCTAGTATCACGTTTTTACCGATTTACAAGACATGGTTGGGTTCTAGCAAAACACCGTGCCTACCCAATTCTCCAGAAATATTCTTCTATGGAATACAAGATCTATGTCAGGCGTAGTATACGTAGTATTGCGTATTACATCCAGTACCGGATGTCACATGCTAGGCCTAGGGTTGGAGTTGTGTCTACCCCGTATGAAGTATATATCAGATCACTAGCAACTTGTCTCTTTATGATCGGAAAGTCATGACCTAGTCATACTTCCCCGATGGCTATAGCACTTAGAGTACCAGTTCTGTATCCCTGCATGATCATCGTCTCCATATGACTGAAGTGATACTTCCATCTTGACATCACACCCAATAAACTACGATTCTCAGTATACCTAAAATAGGCGTACACAGAACATGTTACAGCCCTGGACGACCAAAACCAAAGTATATTGATTGTCTCAAGTATTGGCGATGCAAGTCTCAGGTTAAGACCAAATACACCTACCCTGATTCGGATTCCCATGGACACATAGTCATACTACCAATGGGATTCCAATGGATCTATCTAGAGCGAAGCTATTTCCGTACCATCGGTAAACAGAACCTCCTATTACACTTGCATGAGTATCCAATACCCAAATATATGAGAACTATGTCGTTACGCTTCCATAATACGCACAAGTGTAATACTAGCATATTCCGCATTATCGATGTCCAATCTCGATAATACTACGACTATGGATATTTAATGATTAATCCTTTGTGGATTAATAATGTCTCATATCTTATTAATCTGGAACCAATCATAAGTACTTTTATCATTTATATATCCAGGTAATCAAATTACAAATGATAAAAGAGCAATTCTTTTTGTCACATAGTTAATTTGTACAATAACACCATGTTCTGTACAAATAGTGATGCTATGGGTCATAATTATCCAACAATCTCCCACTTGGTCTATAGCCAATCACTCAGGTGTCCAACACCCGAACTATGTATGGGTCGCTCAGACTTCTGCTGAGAAACAGCTTTTGTCAGCGGATTTGCAAGATTATCATCTGATGCGATTTATTCGATCATCACATCGCCACAAGGTATGATCTTACAAATCAGATGAAATAGTTAAAGTACATACTTGGATCATTGATGAGACCGCGATTCCTTAGCCTGTGCTGTAGCCTTGCTCAAATAGAACTACTCCCAATCTAATTAGGAATTATTTAGATCCAAAATGCTTCTTTTGCTGCCTTAGCTGCAACAATGTTCCTTTTTATTGTTTATTCGGCAACAATATCTTGCTTGGAAGATTTCTAGCTCACTATTCTGTTATTCAAACTATATACGTACCCTTTTTGCTACTTACAGTCGTTTTTATCGGTTTTGAAACTTATAATGGTGAACCCAATCACACCAAGTTCTCATTCTCCATAGCTTAAGAAAGCATCTTTGGTTCATCCAAGATACTCAATGATGTTCTTAATTTCAATCCAGTGACCATCACATGGATTGGCCTGATTGTGTCTACATGTACTTAAAGCATATGAGACATCAGGTCACGTACATGTCAAAACGTATGAACTCTGGGAGGATGTCAGCAGCTTTCTAGATCTATCCCAGTAGATATTTATTCATAGAATAAAGCCTATTTCTCCCAGGTATTCCATGGAGAATTTTTCATGAAAGCCAACCTCTCACCGAATTTAGTTTGGGAAGGTTATTGCTAAGAAGCAACACTTTTTTTGGAAAATTACAAGCTAAGAAGCAATACATCATCAACTTATAGGACATTCATTATCAGTGCGCTCCCACTAACCTTCTTATATACACAAGAATCATATTCGTTTTGAATTAAATCATATACCATTATGATTATATCAAAACGCTGGTTCCAAGAACGCTATGCTTGCTTCAATCCATAAATGGATCGAATTATCTTGCAAACCTTGTTTGCATATTTTGGCACGACAATACCGTCAGGATGTTGCATACAAACATCCTCCAAAAGGTTTCCGTTAAGGAAAGCGATTTTGGCGTTCAGTTGTCATATTTCACAAACGAAATATACAATTATAGCAAATATTATCCGAACAGATTTAATCATGGCAACAGATGAAAATGTTTCGTCGTAGTCGATAAAATATCATTGATGATACCCTTTCTGTACAAGCCTAGCTGTGTACATTTATATGTTGCCATCCATGTATGTCTTGAAGACACATATAGTACCAATAGGCACAATACCTTCTGGTACATCAACCAGTATCCAAACTTGGTTGATATTCATGGAATCCATTTTGGACTTCATGGCACTTTGCCATAAAAGGAGTCGATACCTTGTATCACTTCCTCATACGTAGCCAGTTTGTCTTGCTCAATAAGATTGACATCTTCATGAGCTGAGATCAGAAACCCATACCTCCCAGATTATTTTCTGACTCTCTCCGACCTACGCGGTTCTTGTGTATTCGAAGATTGTGGTACAGTTTCATCTCTGATGAACTGTTTATGTTCTGTCAAGGAGTCGGTGCGTGGAACAGTATTACTCTGATTTTCATCGAGTTTTACTTTCCTCCCACTTACCACTGCATATAAAAATTCTTCTTAGGAAAACCGCATGGAGAGCAACAATTACAGTGTTCTCTTGTGAGTTGTATAAGTACTATACTTTGGTTTCCCTAGGACAACCTACAAATAGGCACTTATCCGATTTGGTTCTAGTTTGGTATTATCCAAACTTATGCCTAGCATTCCTAAATCATCAGGAATGAAAATCCGTTTTCTTTCCTGTCAATATCTTAATATAAGTCCTGTCTAACAATTTTAAACGGAACCTTATTCAATATTATTGTTGGTGCACTGTTTTATGCATATCCTCAGAAGAAATTGGTTAGCTCAGAGCGAGTCATATGTTTAATTATTGTCATCATGGTCCTAACCGCATTGTTCTTAATACTATAATCGATCTTTTTTCATACTTCGTGTTGCAACTCTTGATTACTCAAAGTTTCTAACTTGTTTTCATAAGATAACACATAACCCAACGCGATTGTGGTGACACACAGTGAGATCTGGGCGACGCATGCTGTTCTAGGCTCGGGGGCCTAGTTGGGAGTACGGAGTAGCCAACGGAGGACTAAACCGGAGAGTGATGGAGTCGCCACCCGGTGTGAACCGGGACAAAGATTTAAGGCCGCACTCACCCCTCGTAAGGGAAGACCTCAAACCATTGGGTTCGGAATGGTCCCTTACTTATGCCACTTGTAATGTAAAGATTTATGCAATAATCCAACCAAGCCTATGACATATATTTCCAAGTGCACCACAATCCTAAATTCGCATGCTTGAAAGTAACAACTAACATATATGAAATCAAATCTTATTGCCAAATTCACATGCTTAAAGGTAGACTTTTACAACAACAAGCACATAACGTCATAAGAACTCAATCATTCATGTAATCATAAACACAAACAGTCATGGTAACATTTGCATATAATCAAAATGACGACAACACGGATGCATAAATCATGATACATTAAGCCAAGACTAAAGTAGATAATGCAATCCTAGGGAATAAACATGCTTTTCATTATTATGTGCACAAAGATAAGAACGACTATGTGTGGTTTCATCAAAAAAAAATCTTAAGAAACAATTATACATGGCATGTGATGAGTATGTCTCAGTTCAGTGTGTTCGCGTTCGTGTAGCGTTCGTAAACGCGTTCGAACGAAACTGAGAGAATGCTCACGTTCGTATAGCGTTCGTGAACGCGTTCGAACGGAAATGAGACCTGATGCATGATAAGGCAAAATGTATACGCGTTCGAGTTGCGTTCGTAAACGCGTTCGAACGGGAACAGACCTGATGCATGAAATGCTTACGTTCGTAGAGCGTTCGTGAACGCGTTCGAACGGAAATAAACAGAATACTCACGTTCGTATGGCGTTTGTGAACGCGTTCGAACGGAAGTGAAACAGAATGCTCACGTTCGTATGGCGTTTGCTAACGCGTTCGAACGGAAATGAAACAGAATGCTCACGTTCGTATGGCGTTTGTTAACGCGTTCGAACGGAAATGAGACCTGATGCATGATAAGGCAAAAATGTATGCGCGTTCGAGTTGCGTTCGTGAACGCGTTCGAACGGGAACAGACCTGATGCATGAAATGGGACGCGATACATGAAAGCTAAAGGGGCGCGGCGAAGTATCGTGGTAAGGATCTTATCCCCGTGAAACGGAGTGCCTTTAATCCGACTTACTAAGCCCATGCGCAATGAACATATAATAAAAGTAAAGGCATAATAACAAAGACGAGATATCGGACTTTGTATATCCGATTGAACACATCTCACGTCCAATCGAATATACGTCATCCGGCGCGGCGAAGCATCGTGGTAAGGATCTTATCCCCGTGAAACGGAGTGCCTTTAATCCGACTTACTAAGCCCATGCGCAATGAACATATAATATGCATAAAATAAAGACAGAAGTAAACACAAAGATACTTGGCGCGGCGAAGCATCGTGGTAAAGGATTTTAACCTCTTCAATTAGAGGACCTTTCATCGCACTTACTAAGCCCATGCGCTTTTCTCATCATTACATAAATAAATACATGCAGAAAATTAAATGGCGGAATAATTAAACAACTCAAAATTAAACAAAAGAACATGCCGTTTACTCAAGTGATACGTGGAGTTGTGGCCCGAGTGCAGATCATACTACCGTCCATTCGGAATCGGCTATGAAATTTACGTCCGGGTTTCCATCCGATATACCACAAGAGCGGCATGCCTTTCATCCAAAATCCACAACAAACATCGTATATGCAACAAATACCACAAATACAGAAAATATAATCAAGATAAATGAACAGAAATTAAATAGAAATAAGTGTGAAAAATACCCTCAGGTCTAACCTTTTGATTGTCCTCGGACTTGCGTTTCGCGGAGATCGGAAGGGGTGAAAGCTCCTTACTTTTTCGGTTCACTAGTTTCGCGTTTTGGCTCGCCGTTCCACTGTTTTTCCCACTACTTTGGCGTTGTTTTGCTGCTGTTTTTGGTGGTGAGAGAGTGAAGATGAAGAGTGTTTTGGTTCGGCTAAGGAGGGTTATTGCTCGTGGTGGTCTCGATTTTGAAGGGTTTTGGTGTTCTGGATTCAACTATGGAGGATAGTTGCTGTGGTGTGTGTTCTTTTTCTCTTTTTGTGTCTATGTGAAGTGTTTTCTTTTTTTTTTTTCTTGGGCGTGTAGGGAGAGTCTAGAGAGGGTGTGGCTAGGTTAGTGCATGTTTATATAGAGGAGGGCTAGGGTTTGCATTGTCTCACAAGGGAAGAGATCTATTTCCAAATTAGGAGTCCTAAGAATGGTATACACAAGATTGAGGGGGGACAAAATATTTTAAATTAGGAAGTTGTAATATAGATTGGTTGATGTCTTGTTAGATTAGGAAGTCAAATATTATTAATTGTAGATGTCTTATTAGATTAGGAAGTCAAATATATGATTGGCTTTAATTGGTTGGGATTGATTTTAATTAGGTATATCTCCTTTTAGTTTTAGTATGTAATATATTCAAATTATTTAAATTAGGCATGATTTTAGTTTAAGTTTGGTAAATGTTTATTTTATGTTTGGTAAGTGTTTTATTTAATTATTTAATTAATTATTTTAATATCTTATTAGTTAATGTTTTAATTAATATTTATTTATTTAATTTGGGATGTGTTTTATGGGCTTTGGGGAGCTAAATGGGCTGGGGTGTGAGGCTAGCAGCAAAACCAGAATTACCGACACCGTTCGAACGCCTCCCCGAACGTGACACGAACGCTCGAAATCTGCTTTCCGTTCGAACGCCTGCACGAACGCAGCACGAACGAAAACAGTGAACCTTGTTTATTCTGAATTTCCCCTTCCGATATCCGTTTCCCCCGGTTTTCATGACTCAAAAGGTAGTGCCTCCAAATGAGACTCATCATCGGGTTTCACATGCAAAAATGCAATGCCTACAGTCGCCCCCACTTTGATGGGACTCGTGCGGTGTGTGACAGTGACAGTCCTATCAAAGTCTATGCAATGCATTTTTTTACTTACCTGGCTAGCTAGCTGTCTCGAGCTAAGCTGATACTGCAGAGGATCTCGATCCTGAGACGCATCTTGGTACTTCTGATGATGTGGACTTCGCCTGAAAAAATGTGATGTGGAGCCTCGCTCCTCAGCCGATATGGGCTTCGCCCCCAAGCTGATATAATGATGTGGAGCCTCGCTCCTCAGCCGATATGGGCTTCGCCCCCAGCTGATATAATGATGTGGAGCCTCGCTCCTCAGCCGATATGGGCTTCGCCCCCAAGCTGATATAATGATGTGGAGCCTCGCTCCTCAGCCGATATGGGCTTCGCCCCCAAGCTGATATAATGATGTGGAGCCTCGCTCCTCAGCCGATATGGGCTTCGCCCCCAACTGATATAATGATGTGGAGCCTCGCTCCTCAGCCGATATGGGCTTCGCCCCCAAACTGATATAATGATGTGGAGCCTCGCTCCTCAGCCGATATGGGCTTCGCCCCCAAGCTGATATAATGATGTGGAGCCTCGCTCCTCAGCCGATATGGGCTTCGCCCCCAAGCTGATATAATGATGTGGAGCCTCGCTCCTCAGCCGATATGGGCTTCGCCCCCAAGCTGATATAATGATGTGGAGCTCGCTCCTCAGCCGATATGGGCTTCGCCCCCAAGCTGATATGATGTGAGGCTTACTGCTCGCTCTTTCCCGTCTTCAACACCTGTTTACACAAAACAGAACAAACACAAAAATATGCAATATAGGTTACGTGTATGCATGTATGCAGGAGTTTTCTTATTCCGTTGGGTTAGGTCCTCCACTGGCGACCAAGTCTTCTCAAGCAAAGTATAACTTCAACCTGTCAACATTGATTGGTTCCGTGAATTCATTTCCCTCGAGGTCTGACAACTTCACTGCTCCGTTTCCCATGACTTTCTGGACGACGTAAGGTCCTTCCCAGTTTGGCCTGAATTTCCCTCTTGGATCTGTCGTCGACGGCCTCGACTGCTTAAGTACCAAATCACCCTTTCTGATCTTTGGGGACGTACTTTCTTGTTGAAGGCCCGGGCTAGTCTCTTCTGGTACAACTGCATGTGATGTAAAGACCTCATCCTCTTCTCATCTAACAGTGCTAACTGATCAAATCTCTGTGCAGCCCACTCTGACTCAGGTAACTCTGTCTCTGCTAGTACTCTCATAGACTGTATTTCCACTTCCACTGGCAGTACCGCTTCCATCCCGTACACCAAGGAATAAGGCGTTGCACCCGTTGCTGTTCTGACTGACGTTCTGTACCCCCACAAGGCATATGGTAGTTTCTCAGCCCAATCCCTGCAGTTCTCTGTCATCTTAGCCAGAATTGTCTTTACAGTCTTGTTGGCTGCCTCAACTGCCCCATTCGCCTGTGGCCTGTAAGGTGATGACTTATGATGGCCTATCCCGTACCTCTGTAACATTGCTTTCGTCTCTCCTTGAAACTGGACCCCGTTGTCCGTCACTATATGATGCGGCATACCATAACGACAAATGAGGTTTCGTGCTATGAACTTGGCCATCTGTTTTGCCGTAACGTTCCGGAATGACTCAGCTTCTACCCACTTCGAGAAGTAATCCACTGCTACTACTATGAAGCGATGCCCATTAGATGCATTTGGTCGGATTTCCCCGATCATGTCGATCCCCCATGCTGAGAACGGCCATGGCTCTGACAGCCCGTGCAACTCTGTATGTGGCAGATGACTCAGATTACCATGTACTTGACAGTCGTGACAGTGCTTTACCATCCTTGCGCAGTCTGCCTCCATAGTCGACCAATAAAACCCTTGTCTCACTATCTTGCGGGACAAGTTCAACCCATTCATGTGCGGACCACATACCCCGGCATGTACCTCTTCCATCACTTTCTGAGCCTCTTCTCTTCTCAAACATTTCAACTGAATGCCGTTAGCTTGCCTTTTGTACAGTTCTCTTTTCAAGATCACATACTGAGAGGCCAACTTCTGAATGGCCAATCTATCTTTTCTGCCTGCCCCTTCTGGGAATTCTCCGTGCTCTAGATACCTCTGAATGTCATGGTACCAAGGTTTACCGTCGTCAATTTCCACTCCCAGAACTTTCCCTGTCTCATAAATCGGCCTGTTTGCTGTAGTCAATACCAACGGTCTCATCACTAACTTTTCTGGATTTTCCCAAGTAGCTGCAAGTGTGGCCAGTGCATCTGCCATCTGATTCTCTTCTCGCGCGGCAAGTGCTGAAACTTACAATTGGGGATGGCCTGTGCCAACTCTCTGAGGTGGAAGAGATATGGCTTCAACCGTTCTTCTTTCAATTCCCATTCCCCTTGTAACTGACGGATTACCAGCATCGAATCTCCGTAGACCTCCACACTTTCGGCTTTCAAGGCTATCAATGCAGTCAACCCAAAAGCGCATGCTTCATATTCGGCCATGTTGTTTGTTACTCTGAATGTCAACCTCTTGGCCATGGGCAAAGTTTCTCCCTCGGGGTCACTATCACAATTCCAATTCCGGCTCCTTTGTAATTAACTGCTCCGTCGAAGTACACTTTCCATCCTTGAACTGCTATAGCACTGACTTCTTCATCTGGGAACTCAAACTTATACTGATCCCCCTCGATAGGCTGAAGTGCTAGGAATTCTGCCACTGCTCGCCCTTTGATCACCTTGGAGGTAAGGTAATCAATGTCAAACTCTGTCAACAATACTAACCATCTGCCCAACTTTCCCACTAGTGACGGCACTGAATGCAGATACTTCAAAGGGTTCTCCTTCGCCACTACTTGGATCTTGTAGGACTGGAAGTAATGCCGCAACTTTCTGGAAGCCCATACTACCGCCAAACAGATCTTCTCTACCTCTTGATAACGAGCCTCATACGGGAGCATCTTCTTACTTAGATAATAGACTGCATGTTCCACTCCTGTCTCATCTGCCTGTACCATCATCGCCCCCAGTGCTTCTGATTCGATAGCCAAATACAATACAAGGGCTTGCCCGGTTTTGGAGGTTTCAATACAGGAGGCTTTACCAAGTACTCTCTGATTCTGTCGAAGGCTGTCTGACACTGTTCATTCCATCTCACTGGCTGATCTTTTCTCAACAGTTTGAAGATAGGCTCACATACCGATGTCAACTTGGCGATGAACCGACTGATGTACTGAATCTTTCCCAAGAATGCCCTGACTTCTTTTTCTGTCTTCGGTGTAGGCATTTCTGCGATTGCCTTGATTTTCTCGGAGTCTACCTCTATTCCTCCCATTCCCACTGTATGACCAAGTAACTTCCCTGATGTTACCCCAAACACACATTTCTTGGGATTAAGCCGCAGGTTGTATCTGTCAACTCTCTGAAGGAACCTCTCCAGTGCTTCAATGTGCCCAACTCTTGTCTCTGATTTCACCATCATGTCATCCACATACACCTCAATCTCTTTGTGCATCAAGTCGTGGAAAAGTGTGGTGGCCATCCGCTGATAAGTAGCCCCCGCATTCTTAAGCCCAAATGGCATCACCTTTGTAGCAATAAGTACCCCACTCGGTGACAAAAGCAGTCTTGTGCTTATCTTCCTCTGCCATGAGGACTTGATTATACCCTGAAAACCCATCCGCAAATGAGTACATAGCAGACAAAGCCGCACTATCAACCAGAACATCTATGTGCGGTAATGGAAAATCATCTTTCGGGCAAGCCTTGTTGAGATCTCTGTAATCCACACACATTCTAACTTTTCCGTCTTTCTTTGGCACTGGTACAATGTTAGCCAACCACTCGGGATACTTCACTACTTCTAGGAACCCCACATCTATCTGCTTCTTAATTTCTTCTTCTCTGACTTTCTCAGCCCATTCTGGTCTCATCCGTCGAAGCTTCTGTTTCACTGGCCTCATATTCGTATAAGTTGGAATTGTGTGTTGGGCAA
Organism: Zanthoxylum bungeanum; assembly: GCA_019454045.1. Taxonomy (NCBI): domain Eukaryota; kingdom Viridiplantae; phylum Streptophyta; class Magnoliopsida; order Sapindales; family Rutaceae; genus Zanthoxylum; species Zanthoxylum bungeanum. The sequence continues at coordinate 240,837 of SKCR01023683.1, forward strand.
TGCTTCTGTCTATCCCAGGCATGTCCTCATAGGACCAAGCAAACACTTTGGCATATCTGACCAACACTTCTTCTAGTTTCTCCCGCTCTTCAGCGGTAACTTCACTTGCAATCAGAATTTCCTTGGGATTCTCAGGTGTACCAAGGTTAAATGCATTTGTTTTGGCCGAGCTGATATCAAATATGCTTGATTCGTGCAGAGTAAAAGGAAATGACTCAGGCAAGTAAGCAAAAGAGATGTCTTTATTATTGGATAATGCGGAAGTACATTCAAACAAATCAGGAAGGTAAATGTCTTCATCACTCATAGACATTTCTTCCTCTACAACCGGGTCCTTCTCAGGCTTTTCGTTTTCTCCCAGAGTCAGGCTTTCCAACTTCATCAATTCTTCTTCCCAATCTCTGCTTCCACAGCTTCTTTAACCAGCGGTTTCTCACCCAACAAATCCTGGAAGATCTCAAATCCCGGTACCACAATTCCATTGACTTCCACAGGTTCAGGCTCCCCTTGATACCCTGAAGCTTTCACAAAGCATTCCATCAGTTTCAGGCCCTCTTCTTGACCCTTGGCTTTCTTCATCAGACTTATATCCCAAACCTCTCCGAGTGGTCTGTCCTCTGAAATCTGGCAATTTCGAACCTTCACCCGGTACAAACTTCATTTTCTCCATAATCTTGGCCACCCTAGGATCCACCCACTCCTCAAAAGTAGCTGACACCTGAAACCTCGTGAAAGGTTGTATCTCCAAGGCAGCCACGGCATTGTCTAACTCAGCCCGGATGGTAACAACTTCTCCCTCATACGGGAACTTGATCATCTGATGCAAAGTGGAAGGCACGCCCCCAAGTTTGTGAAACCAAGGCCTTCCCAACAATAAGGCAAAAGTGGCTGGAATGTCCAGCACTGTGAACTCAACCTCATCTTCAATCGGTCCCACCTTGACCATAGCCACAAAGGTACCCTCAACTCCCCTTTTGCTATCATCATAAGCCTTAATAGTCATACTGGAGGGGTCCAAGTCTGTTGCTTTCATACCCAATCTCGCCAGAATTTTCAGCGGGCACACATTGATGGACGAACCGTCATCCACCATCACACATGAAGTTTTCTTGCCCCTCACTTCGGCCCTGATAAACAAAGGCCTATTATGATTCCTCCCCTCCGGCGGAAGTTCATCCTCAGAAAAGGATATCTGCAAAGCTTCTTTCTGAACTGACCCAACAAACATTGCAGGGTTGGCATCTTCCGGTACCACAATTTTGCTCAAGGCCTCAACCATGGCCTGTCTATGCTCTCGGGATGCACATAACAGTTCCCAAATACTCAATTGCGCTCTAGTCTTCCTCAATTGCTTCAGCACTATGTCCCCCTCAGTATTTTCTGCAGTCTCAACCACTTCCCTACCATCTGTCAAAATTTCCTTACCCTTTTCTGCCATATCATTGTAAAAGCGACCGCTACGCGTCATTCCCCTTACTTCTTCCTCATCACTGCTAGAGAAATCAAGCCAAAAGCTTTTCCCCTGCTCCGTCTCATCTTCACTAGTACTATCCCAGATTCCAAAGCAAAAGGTTTGGGGTGGAAGGATTTTAGGACAAGGTCTTCTGGGAGGCCAGAATTGATCATATAGGCTGGTGGTGGTACGGCGCGGTAATTGGGTAAGGGGTTTCTGTGTGTGTCAGGCTGTTCTGTTTCTGGGTCAGGTATTTTCTTGGAGTCTATCAGGTCTTGGATCTCATGGCGGAGTCGGGCGCAATTGTCAGTGTCATGGCCCTTTTGTTGGTGAAAGTGACAGTAAAGGCTGAGATTGAAATGTGGTGGTGGTGGGTTTGGGATAGGTTTGGCTTCCAAGGGTTTTAAGAGCCCTTGCCTCTTCAGTTTCTCTAGCACCTTGGACAGGGGCCTCCTCAAGTTGGAAAACTGTCGGTTCCGGATAGCGGCAACCTCAGCAGAAACGGGCTTTGCTCCCGATGTACCCCCAATAGGCCTCCTGTTCAAACCATAGAATTTTCTATTCTCGGCCTCTTCTTCCTCAATATCCATGACAGTTTCCCTCAACTGCCGAAAGTCAGTAATCATGGAGGTCATCCTCCTCAGCTTCCCATAGATAGAGGGCTTGGTGCCCTTGATGATCATTTTGATCTGGTCTTTCTCAGAGGGCCTAGTCTGCATTTTCAACAACTGACCCCTCCATCGGTCCACATACTCCTTAAAATTCTCCTCCAATTTCTGCTTAACATTCTCCAGATCGCGGAGCGACAGATCGATCTCTAGGTCAGTGACGTACTGCTTCAGGAAAGCATCAGCTAATCCCTCCAATCTTCCTTCACTTTCTTCTCCAAACTGTGGTACCATACCACGGGAGCTCCCTCGAGCGACATTCCAAACATTTTCTGCACTTGGCGCTGAGACAGGCCAACTGAACTCATGACTGATACAAACTGTCGGAGATGCACCCTCGGATCCCCATTCCCGTTGAACTTAGCCATATCAGGCATCTTGAACTGTGCCGGCAACTGTTCCTCGAAAGTCAGTGTGTCATAATCCAGCAGATCCTCATTCTTACCCCTCATCTTGCGGGTAACTGACTCAACCTGATCCCGGAGTTTCTGTAACTCTGCCTGAGACCCAAATACTCGGCCTGCTGCATACTCTGCCATATCATCATCAAAAGCAGGGGTATCATCCCCCAATCTGTTCGGAGATTCCTCTTGCCTCACATTTTCAGAATTTCCCCCAGCATGGGGCACAGCCATACCAGCCACAGCAGTAGTCAAGGCTTGCAGCTGTTCAGTAATCTTTGTGAGACTGTTTTCCAACTGATCCATTCGGGACACTTCATTATCTGATCCACTCATGGTTCCAACCGTTCTCTTAGTGAGTCTGGTTTTCTCCCTAACCCAAACGGTATCTATCGTGTCTTTTAAGACACAGAGGGTGTTAACAAGGCGTATGTATGCATGAGGTGCACAAGAAGCATATAACATATATTAAATCAAATAAAATTCTCAAACAAATCGGCCTATTATCATTTTAGAAGCTTTTGGGCTAACTGTCATAATAGTGAATCCGTCCCAGTTTAAATGGCCCAACGAATTCATGTCTTATGGCAAGGAGCCCAACTAAATCCAAATGATAATATCCCGAACACAATCATAAAACGGCCCATTGTTATTTAGAAGCCTTTGGCCCAATAGTCATAAGATACGTTCTTGTCCCAGTTTAAATGGCCCAACAAGCCCATATCTCATGACAAAAGATCCAGATGGATTCAAATAGCAATGTTCCCAAACATAAGCATACAAGGAAGATATCATAAACATAAAAAGGTAAATTCTACCGTGTGGCCCATCATCATTTCAGAAGTTCTGGGCCTAATTGTCATAAGATACGAACCTGCCCCAGTTTAAATGGCCCAGCAAGTTCGCATTTTTGACAAAGAGTCCAGTTCATCGAAATGATAATGGTCCTAAAGCACAAGGAAATACTTGTTATAGGCTATACAACCCGGTCTACGCATGGGTTCGTGGGAGCATGGACAAAGACTCTTGCCGGCGAAGGATTGCCTACAACTAGGTCTCCCCACTCAAGGGTCCGAGCGACCAAGTAAGCGCGCCTTTTTTTACCTTACGGTACGTGCCAACAAGTCATGGTGTGTGACTAACTGTCAAATGGATTCCTTGTTGCAGATTCCCCAGAGGGAAGGTGGAGCGAGGCTCACTTAAATACCCAAGCCTCTTAGGCTCTTATCGCTTGGTGTCAGGAATAAGCAACAAATCCTCCAAATTAGTATGTCACAACAGGCTAATGGTAATGATCATTTAGGTGCCTTCACAGCTTTTCCTCGAAAGGTAGTGAGTGAGGGAAGACACCAAATCATTAACAAGCCTCAAAAATGTCTTTTATCACAACCCTCATTTCGCACATTTGTAGACACGGTTAATTAAAGCATAAATCTATACATTACAAGGCATTATTTCGGGGCCGATTCTCTATCCCCAGTGGAGTCGCCAGAACTGTGGTGACACAGTGAGACCTGGGCGACGCATGCTGTTCTAGGCTCGGGGGCCTAGTTGGGAGTACGGAGTAGCCAACGGAGGACTAAACCGGAGAGTGATGGAGTCGCCACCCGGTGTGAACCGGGACAAAGATTTAAGGCCGCACTCACCCCTCGCAAGGGAAGACCTCAAACCATTGGGTTCGGAATGGTCCCTTACTTATGCCACTTGTAATGTAAAGATTTATGCAATAATCCAACCAAGCCTATGACATATATTTCCAAGTGCACCACAATCCTAAATTCGCATGCTTGAAAGTAACAACTAACATATATGAAATCAAATCTTATTGCCAAATTCACATGCTTAAAGGTAGACTTTTACAACAACAAGCACATAACGTCATAAGACTCAATCATTCATGTAATCATAAACACAAACAGTCATGGTAACATTTGCATATAATCAAAATGACGACAACACGGATGCATAAATCATGATACATTAAGCCAAGACTAAAGTAGATAATGCAATCATAGGGAATAAACATGCTTTTCATTATTATGTGCACAAAGATAAGAACGACTATGTGTGGTTTCATCAAAAAAATCACTTAAGAAACAATTATACATGGCATGTGATGAGTATGTCTCAGTTCAGTGTGTTCGCGTTCGTGTAGCGTTCGTAAACGCGTTCGAACGAAACTGAGGCAGAATGCTCACGTTCGTATAGCGTTCGTGAACGCGTTCGAACGGAAATGAGACCTGATGCATGATAAGGCAAAATGTATGCGCGTTCGAGTTGCGTTCGTAAACGCGTTCGAACGGGAACAGACCTGATGCATGAAATGCTTACGTTCGTAGAGCGTTCGTGAACGCGTTCGAACGGAAATAAACAGAAACTCACGTTCGTATGGCGTTTGTGAACGCGTTCGAACGGAAGTGAAACAGAATGCTCACGTTCGTATGGCGTTTGCTAACGCGTTCGAACGGAAATGAAACAGAATGCTCACGTTCGTATGGCGTTTGTTAACGCGTTCGAACGGAAATGAGACCTGATGCATGATAAGGCAAAAATGTATGCGCGTTCGAGTTGCGTTCGTGAACGCGTTCGAACGGGAACAGACCTGATGCATGAAATGGGACGCGATACATGAAAGCAAAGGGGCGCGGCGAAGTATCGTGGTAAGGATCTTATCCCCGTGAAACGGAGTGCCTTTAATCCGACTTACTAAGCCCATGCGCAATGAACATATAATAAAAGTAAAGGCATAATAACAAAGACGAGATATCGGACTTTGTATATCCGATTGAACACATCTCACGTCCAATCGAATATACGTCATCCGGCGCGGCGAAGCATCGTGGTAAGGATCTTATCCCCGTGAAACGGAGTGCCTTTAATCCGACTTACTAAGCCCATGCGCAATGAACATATAATATGCATAAAATAAAGACAGAAGTAAACACAAAGATACTTGGCGCGGCGAAGCATCGTGGTAAAGGATTTTAACCTCTTCAATTAGAGGACCTTTCATCGCACTTACTAAGCCCATGCGCTTTTCTCATCATTACATAAATAAATAACATGCAGAAAATTAAATGGCGGAATAATTAAACAACTCAAAATTAAACAAAAGAACATGCCGTTTACTCAAGTGATACGTGGAGTTGTGGCCCGAGTGCAGATCATACTACCGTCCATTCGGAATCGGCTATGAAATTTACGTCCGGGTTTCCATCCGATATACCACAAGAGGCGGCATGCCTTTCATCCAAAATCCACAACAAACATCGTATATGCAACAAATACCACAAATACAGAAAATATAATCAAGATAAATGAACAGAAATTAAATAGAAATAAGTGTGAAAAATACCCTCAGGTCTAACCTTTTGATTGTCCTCGGACTTGCGTTTCGCGGAGATCGGAAGGGGTGAAAGCTCCTTACTTTTTCGGTTCACTGGTTTCGCGTTTTGGCTCGCCGTTCCACTGTTTTTCCCCACTACTTTGGCGTTGTTTTGCTGCTGTTTTTGGTGGTGAGAGGTGAAGATGAAGAGTGTTTTGGTTTGGCTAAGGAGGGTTATTGCTCGTGGTGGTCTCGATTTTGAAGGGTTTTGGTGTTCTGGATTCAACTATGGAGGATAGTTGCTTGTGTGTGTTTCTTTTTCTCTTTTTGTGTCTATGTGAAGTGTTTTCTTTTTTTTTTTTTGCTTGGGCGTGTAGGGAGAGTCTAGAGAGGGTGTGGCTAGGTTAGTGCATGTTTATATAGAGGAGGGCTAGGGTTTGCCATTGTCTCACAAGGAAGAGATCTAGTTTCCAAATTAGGAGTCCTAAGAATGGTATACACAAGATTGAGGGGGACAAAATATTTTAAATTAGGAAGTTGTAATATTAGATTGGTTGATGTCTTGTTAGATTAGGAAGTCAAATATTATTAAATTGGTAGATGTCTTATTAGATTAGGAAGTCAAATATATGATTGGCTTTAATTGGTTGGGATTGATTTTAATTAGGTATATCTCCTTTTATTTTAGTATGTAATATATTCAAATTATTTAAATTAGGCATGATTTTAGTTTAAGTTTGGTAAATGTTTATTTTATGTTTGGTAAGTGTTTTATTTAATTATTTAATTAATTATTTTAATATCTTATTAGTTAATGTTTTAATTAATATTTATTTATTTAATTTGGGATGTGTTTTATGGGCTTTGGGGAGCTAAATGGGCTGGGGTGTGAGGCTAGCAGCAAAACCAGAATTACCGACACCGTTCGAACGCCTCCCCGAACGTGACACGAACGCTCGAAATCTGCTTTCCGTTCGAACGCCTGCACGAACGCAGCACGAACGAAAACAGTGAACCTTGTTTATTCTGAATTTCCCCTTCCGATATCCGTTTCCCGCGGTTTTCATGACTCAAAAGGTAGTGCCTCCAAATGAGACTCATCATCGGGTTTCACATGTAAAAATGCAATGCCTACACGATGCCTACATCCGTAACGGTTACTAAGTATTCATATCCACATCTAGTCCCTCGCTAGACATGGGCCCACTTATCGTCACTATGACGATGTCTACAACAGATCGGTGGCACTTGCCTTTTACCAAGTAAAAAGGTGTTTTAGGCACTTTGCCTAATACTAGATTCGTATTATATCATTTGAATTAGACATCAAAATCCGTCCTAGTATCCCACTCTTCGAAAGTGTGAAATATACGGTCTTGTTAATGTATCCCAGATGACAATGCCACAAATAGTTTCATTTGATTTACTCAATTTGAGCTATTTATTTGTCATGTTATATGTTTGAGATTCATTTATATTCAAAATATAAATGCCGTTATTCACATCTAATGTGTAAATGTCAATATCAACTTTATAAACAAAACACATTGTGTTATGGAATACAAAGGTATACCCGCAATGGGTTAAACTAGATACAAAGATAATGTTCCTAGACAAACTAGGTAAATTATAACAGTTTCCTAATTTAAGTACATACCCAAAGAGAAGTTCCAAAACTTAGGTTCCTACGGCCAAAACAACGACTCTCGTCCTATTTCCGACTTGTAGGTAGATCTCACCTGAAGCCAGTCTCCTGCTTACCAGAAGATTCTTCACTTCAGTACATATATTCATGTACCACTTCTAGTATTAAAAATCCAATTTCAAAACCAGTAGTGAACATGTTTATAACAACATCCTTGAAGTCGGAACCTTGTCCCGCCTTCACTTCCTTCATGTCTACCTTGTCCATACGACAGTCACACTTCTAGTGACCCCGTTTGCTACAGTTTAGGCAGACAACTTGGGATATGTCCTTTTAAGAAGCTCTAGCTATGCATAACGAATTGAGCATTAAAGTTATCATCACAATGAGTCTTCCTAAGATCATGCTCTACTATTTGCTCAACTCCTGGCTCATGCTTGAGAGGCTCTACTCCCAATCTAAAAATTAAAGCCATTAAAGACATTTTCCCCGGGATTATGTTCAAAACGCTAATCTTTCAATCATCTTGATTGCTATAATCCAACTATTCAATCAACGATTTCAGGTACAATTATATATAATGATTATTATAGTCTAACTATATAATCATCTATAATTGATTGGTTGCATTCAAATGTGTTGATTACCATAATCCAATTATATAACCAACTACAAATGAAGTAGTTTGAATACAGTCCAATTGTTTAATTAAAACAACAATTGAATATTAGTCTAACTAATATATTTAATAATTAATGACGAAAAATGAAATGAGCGCGTATTGAAAAGTATCTAAACGAAATTACAAATTTAATACGTGTCTCCCACTATTTTTCGGCGAGCCTCTAACCCTCAGTGGAGTACTCGGGAAACCTAGTTTTCTAGTGGGCTAGGATCCCGTTAAAAGATACACAACCTTGACTTTGGCCAACAAGTTGTATAAAATTTAACTAGATATATCTCTAAGATCAATTGGATCTTATCCAATTCCTAGATCCAGTAGGTGGACCTCAAAGTCCGAAACATATATCCAGTATATGCCAATATATCTAATATATTACCTAACCTTTTCCTCTGAATCAACTAAGCCTTGGCTTCAGCACAACAAACTTAATGATTCCAGTTAAGCGGGATCCATTGACTTTGGAAAGCTTCGTAATCGATGTCGATGGATAAGAAGTGATCTTGACTTTGGCCAACCAATCACAACTTGGACAAGACATGCGATATGGAACAAAGCCTTCATGATTCAAACACATCCGAGATGGACAAATGTCTTGACTTTGGCCAACAAACCAGTGCCAATCTTGGATCTTGAGAATGAATCACTCAATGGAAGGAAAGCGTTTAATATTTGTTGAGGGTTTTTCGCGTAAATTGGCAACCAATTTATTATCTTTGATTAGGTCTCATCATACACCCTTAAGCATGCATTCTAAAAGCATATTAAGGCGCGAAAAAAATTAATAATGATATGCGAATTGATATATAATACATTTTGTTCCTAGAACAAATTTCTGTCTTTCCTCTCTCCCGCTATCACTATTCTTACTTCTACCTAATTACATACTACTTCTAAAGAACCTCATTTACATTGAGGGGAATTAGTGAGAAGAGAAATACAATGAGAAAAGAGGTAATAGGCTGGACATGTAGGTCTAATTTAATAAACTCTAAATTTATTACAACAATTTCCAAAATTACCCTCACCCATCTAATATCCATCCGATATACATTATTCATACATACATCCAAGTATTCACACAAAACATGTTATTCAATCAACCTAATCCAATTAATTAATCTTTGATTAATGACCATCCAATGTTCATACAACGATTTGATTTGCGCGAGTCAAACTCATTTAAGAATAAATACTCAAAGTAAGTATTCTTGAATTATATCGAACTATAATTTTAAATCCAATTTAAATTGTATCCAATACTAATTCATATTTAATTTCAAATTAAATAATTACACTTATTTATGTGCCTTAAAGACTTGGATTCCAAATCCAATCTTAATGGGTCTCAAAGGCCCAATTAGTATCCAATACTATTCAATTAAAGTCTAATGGGCTTTTAATTAATTCTTTAGGCTTGGACTTTTGGCCAAAATGGATCTAACCCATAATGCCTAGGCCCAATAGGAATCACCCTATGCCATAGAATCAATTTTGGCCCATTAGGCCCAATTAAATTAAAGGCCCAATAGTCATATTTTGGACTTTATGGAAATGGTTTAGGCCCAAATATATTCAAAGACTAAAATTTGGCCCAACCAAGTCCATTAACCCAAATACAACAATTAAATTAATAGAACATTCCAAATTATATATTAATTCAATTAAAGTGCAATCACCATAATTAATTAATTAACCTAATGTTTCCTAAATATTAATTTAATCTAATTAATCATGCTCAATTCCCACATTCATGTCCAACACAAAATTGTGGCAAAATCAATTTTATAACATGCTTCACATCTCACGGCAATACATGAAATTAACATCCAATTTTGATTTCAATCTAATTAAATCAACAATTAATATTCAATTTCATGTGAATCAACATATCCAATTGTTTAATTCAAAAAATTAACCATGAGCTTCCTAAGGTAATTTTCGGCCAAGCATAGATTTTGGAGATTTTTGATCTAATCAATTTATTACAAATCCAATGATATACAAATCTAATTCAACATCATATAAACTCAAACAAACAATCAATTTAGGCAAAATCAAGCTCCAAGCCAAAAATCCCAGATTAAAGTCCATAAACCGTAGAAATTAAATCAAGCTTAGATCTCGCTCTGATATCATTGTTGGTGTCCTAAACATGCCACGGGATCTCTAAGCGTGATTCATGTGTGAATAAAATTAAAAATAAGTTACGGAGGACTTACATTGATCGGTTTAGTTCAAATGTTGAGGCTTCCAAGTTTATGGGTGAGTATCCCGATCACCTTCATTTGACTCCCAAAAATTCTAGCTAGAACAAATGGAAAAAATTTCATCTCCCCAAGAGAAACAAATTTTGCCAACGAGAGAGAAGGAAGGAATCGGCCATTGTAGTGGCCATTCGGCCTTGAAGAACAAATCTCATTTTCAAAAAGGAAAAACAGAAGCCATTTGCTTTTAATATCTAAAAGAAAAACAAAACCTACAATCGGTAATTTCTTCAAAGGAATAAATGCCCACCCGGCCAATACAGAGAGAGAAGCCATTGGCAATATATATTAATTAAAAGAAGCCAAATTCGGCCTTTTTTTTAATAATAATGAAAAGTCAGTGGCTAAAAAGAAAAGCAAGCTTTTTGTTTCTTTTAATTTTGACAATAGCTTTTTCTTTTGATTTTTTAATAGCCACACAACCATATTGCATTATCCAATCGGCAAATGCTTTTGTTGACCATTCGGCCAAAAGCAGCAATTTAAGGCCATTCGACCTTCATCAAATAAAGGCCAACTCGGCCATCGCCCAAGGAGAGAGAGATAGATTAAATTCTAAAATTAAATATGTTGAGTGTTTCATAAGATTCTACCAAAGCTCATCACTCATATCTATCACCAAAATGACTAATGATGTCAGTAAAGTGGGCCCAACTTTAAATTCAAAATTCAAAATTCAAGTGGGCTTATTCAACACACTTCGAGCTCGGATTCGTTTAATTCGATTAAACGATTTTCCGTCACGACATAATTAAATCTAATTTAATTAAATAATAATACCCAGTAAAATTATTACGAAAATCTTTTACGAATTAATTCTAAATTAATTCATTCGCTTGAATTAAAATCTAATTTTAATTCCGTTGAAATCCGATTTCAATTAATATATCTAATATATTATTTTAGCCCAATTAAATAGTAAAATATAATTTAACTATTAAATTTATTTTATCGATTAATTCCAAATTAATCGCTTTCTCTCATTTCGACGAATTTAATCCCTGATAAATTCTCAACGCAATTAATCTCAGATTAATTCTTGCCGTAATTAATCCCAAATTAATTTTCCCTCTCTAAATTAATCTCAAATTAATATTCTCTCTTTAAATTAATCCCAGATTAATTTTGTTCGAGTCAAACATCATCGGTGAATCTTTAGGATGCGACCCAAGAGATCCATGGATACGTTGGCAGTAAATACGATTATCGGACTATCCGAATACGTGCGTACCCAATATCACGTTTTTACCGATTTACAAGACATTGTTGGCTTCTAGCAAAGCACCGTGGCTACCCAATTCTCCAGAAATATTCTTCTACGAAATACAAGATCTATGTCAAGCGTAGTATACGTAATATTGCGTATTACATCCAATACCGAATGTCACATGCTAGGCCTGGGGCTGGAGTTGTGTCTACCCCGTATGAAGCATATATCAGATCTCTAGTAACTTGTCTCTTTATGATCAGAAAATCATGACCAATCATACTTTCCCGATGGCTATAGCACTTAGAGTACCAGTTCTGTATCCCTGCGTGATCATCATCTCTATATGACTGAAGTGATACTTACATCTTGACATCACACCCAATACACTACGATTCTCAGTATACCCAGAAGAGGTGTACACAGAACCTGTTAAAGCCCTGGACGACCAAAACCAAAGTATATTGATTGTCGCAAGTATTGGCGATGAAAGTCTCAGGTTAAGACCAAATACACATACCCTGATTCGGATTCACATAGACACATAGTCATACTACCATGGGATTCCGATGGGTCTATCCAGAGCGAAGCTGTTTCCGTACCATCGGTAAACAAAACCTTCTATTACACTTGCATGAGTATCCAATACCCAAATATATGAGAACTATGCCGTTACGCTTCCATAACACGCACAAGTGTAATACTAGCCTATTCCGCATTATCGATGTCCAATCTTGATAATGCTACGACTAGGGATATTTAATGTTTAAACCTTTGTGGATTAATAATGTCTCATATTTATTAATCCGAAACCAATCATAAAGACTTTTATCATTTATATATCCAAGTAATCCAATTACAAATAATAAAAGAGCAATTTCCTTTGTCACATAGTTAATTTGTACAATAACACCATGTTCTGTATAAATAGTGATGCTATTAGACATAATTATCCAATAAATTAGGAAGGTGATTTGATTTAATTTAAACATGTGTCTATGTGTTGAATATTTTTGGATGGGATTTGGTGGGCTTGGCTCTTTGGTGGGCTTCGGCATGTGGCTCGGTTCTTTGGGCTTGGGCGTATGACTTATGGGAATTTTGAATTGAGGCTAAAAGTAAAACAGAAATACTGATAATCGTTCGAACGCGTTTCCAGACATTACACGAACGCCTGTAATCTGTTCACCGTTCGAACGTGCTTCCGAACGTTGGACGAACGCACATGCAGTGAACATACAAATTAAATCTGATGACGTACTTTATTCCCTTTCGAAGTCTATTTCTCGTAAATTTCGTAACTTATCGGGTAGTGCTTCCCAACGAGGCTCATCATCAGGCTTGCATGCAAAAATACAAGTGTCTACCCCAGTATCAAATAAAATATATGTCTGAGAGTGGGAGATGAGAATCATACCATCCACTACACCTTGGCGGATGTTATCTTGAGTTTCCTCATCACCGTTAATTACATAAGTTTTCCCTGATGCCTTATCTTTCCTTTGTTACCTCTATTGTTGGGGCAAATATAGTGGAAGCACGTCAGCGAGTGAAATAGACTTTTAAAATTAGGCCTAATGCATTGTGTTTAAGACCACTTAAATTACGACAAGTGTCCATATTAACCCTATTATAAAAGGGGAAAATATTCCCCAATTTCTAGAGTAAGGCCCCCTTCTTCTTCTTACAATATTTATATACATCCATGGCACACAAGGGAATCACACCATATTCTTTGCACTTTTATGCTTTAATCAAGCAAGCTATTATGTAATTTTAGAGCTATTATTTCATTTCATGATACTGAAATATGTGTTGGGTTTCTAAGCATTCCCAAGATCAAATTAAGCAATGAAAACATGTGAATACATCAAGAAGTACAGTGGAAACATACTTACATTGATCGGTTTTTGAATGCGATGAAAATAAGTCTTTTCCTCCAAGGTTGAAGCTCACAGTTTTGCTTCCAATTTGGGCTCCATGTTTGTCTTAAAGCTCCAAGCTTTGGCAAAGGATTCCATGCTCATGAGATGGTTTCCCTATCACCTTGTATGTCCTCCTTTTGAGTGCTAGTCCTTGGTAATTTTTGCCACAAAAATCACCATCTCTTTCCTTGACATTTTCGGCCATGGAAGAAAATATTTCAGAGAAAAATGGCCCAAGGCCGAAATGGTGAGAGAGAGAGAGAGGAAGATTGTGTGTTGTTTTTGGATTTCAAAAACCAAAGACATATACCAAATATTAAAAAATAGTAAATGTCTTTCAAGCCATCAAATGCTTTCCAACCACTTACATCAATCATGAATAGTGACATTGTGTCAATCACTCAAAGTGATATGACTTACATCACAAGAATGACTAATGATTTGACGTTTCATGTGACTTGTAGGCCCCACTTGATTCGAAATACGAGCGGCCCTGCAAACACTCCCGATTCGCTAATTTTGAATTAACGAATTTTCCGTTGCGACATAATTAAATCAAATTTAATTAAGTAATTATGCCTAGTAAAATTACTATTCACGTCGCTAACGAATTAATTCTAAATTAACTCGTTTGCCCGAATTAAAATCTAATTTTAATTCCGCGTTGAAATCCAATTTCGTTTAATATATCGAATATATTATTTTATCGATTAATTCCAAATTAATCGTTCTCTCTCTTTAAATAATATTTTATCCTAGATAAAATATCTCCGTAATTAACCCAGATTAATAAAGTGCGAGTCATACGTCATCGGTGAATCTTCGGGAAGTGACCCATGAGATCCTCGGATATGTTGGCAATAAATCCGGTTATCGGACCATCCGAAAAAGTACGTACCTAGTACTAAGTTTTTATCGATTTACAAGACAAGATTGGCTTCTAGCAAAGCGCCATGCCTACCCAATTCTCCAGAAATATTCTTAAAAGAATATCATAATCTATCTCAGACGTAGTATTCATAGTATTGTGTATGTCGATCCAGTATCGGATGGTCACGTGCAAGGCCTGGGGCTGGGAATGTGTCTGCCCCGTACGAAGCACATATGGGATCTCTGGTAACTAGTCTCTATAATCGGATAACTATGACCTTGTCATATTATCTCGATAGCTACAGCATATAAGAGTACCAGTTTCGTATCCTACGTGATCATCATCTCCACTATGACTGGAGTGATACTTCCATCTTGACATCACACCCAATACACTACAATTATCAATATATCCAGAAGAGGCGTACACAGAACCGGTTAAAGCCTTGGACGACCAAAACCAAAGTATATTGATTGTCGCAAGTATTAGCGGTACAAGTCTCAGGTTAAGACCAAATACACCTACGCTGAAGCGGACTCTCATAGACACATAGACATATTACCAATGGGATTCCGTAGGGTCTATCTAGAGCGAAGCTGTTTTCCGTACCATCGGTAAAACACAACCTCCTATCGCACTTACATAAGTATCCAATACTTAAACATATGAGAACTGTGTCGTTATGCTCCCACAACGCGCACAAGTGCAATACTAGTCTATTCCGTATTATCGATATCTAGTCTTGATAATACTACGACTATGGATGTTTAATGATTAAACCTTTATGGATTGATACTATCTCATATCATCTCAATCCGGAACTAATCATATGGACCTTCTATCATTTATATATCTAGGTAATCCAATTACAAATGATAAAAGAGCAATTTCCTTCGTCACATAGTTAATTTGTACAACAACACCATGATCTGTATAAATAGTGATGCTATGGGTCATAATTGTCCAACAATATGCTCATGATCATGTGTAGTAAGATTAAGATTTAAGTGTTAGTGATATATGAGGTTTTGATTCTTATGATGATCATACATGATTTTCGTCTTTTATATTTAAAATGGTTAGTTTGAGTGGTGGTTTTCCATTGTAGATCAAGAATGCGATTGTGGTTGTGATAAGGTACCAAATTTTAATGTTGGGTATCGTGATACTATTGGAGTTGGTGTTTGGAGCGCCAATTCGAATTGTACATTTTATTATTTATTAATAAAATAACTACGTTTTAAATTCATACCTTATTATTAGTATTGTCATTATGTGTATTAGATTGATGTATAGATATGGTAAGAATGACATCGACCTTAGAATAGTCTTGTGGTAATACTGGACACTTAGTGGTCCGATATTGGGATAAGTATTACTATTGAAAACTATTCTTAAAGTTTATATATATATATTCTTGGTCGTTGGTTTTGGAATACGGTTGAATTCTTATAACTTAGAAGACTAGCATATGTCGTAGATTAGAATTAGAGTTCCAATGATTTAACCCGATGTATTATGAGTTTTGGAAACTTGTATAGATGTGTGGGCATTGGTTGGACCGAATATTGTATGACTCACAAGTGATTCCTAATAGTTGGAAGTACACACCACCATAAATAGGTTTCTCATCGAGTCAAGTAGCATATGTAATCCTTTGACTATAGGATAACATTGATTTTGTGTGAGATCATCCACACTTTGTTGCTAAATATATCAGAAACATTTCATGGTTTGGCTTCTAGATGTTCGTTGGGTGTGGACCGATGCACTCAGTATTCAAGTGCGAAGCAAGATAGAATCTGTCGGCCCGTATGTGTACTATACGAGGTTTACGTATCCATATGATTAAAGTCACGATTCTTAAAGCTTTTGCCAAAGTCGACCACTTAGAGTGGATCGCATCAGTTATGAAGAATCGTGGGACATATCGACAAAAGATGTGCGCTTCGGAACCTTGACAGTGTATTCTATATTTCCTAAGTACAACTCGGATAGCCTACAATAGAGGGTCGTTCGTGTTCTTCACGAATTCGGAGGTAGACACAACTACCGATCCAGTTCGGTTCCGAATCAGAATCAAACCGATTGATTCCCAGTTCCACGAGTGTGGAACCGGAACCTAATCAGATAATTTTAGTTCGATTCTAATTCCACACTTGTGTGGAATCGAAATCGAAACCAGAACCGAACCGTCCGGTCACAGTTCTAGTTCCATTCAATTTATTTTTATTTTTATTTTTTTTTCAAATTTTAATAATGATTTTCTTAAAAAAATATGAGATTAAAAATTTATTTAAAATTATGAATTTGAATTTAGATTACATTAAATTACAAATAAAATTCTTATCTAAATAAAATTATTAAATTAAAGAGATTGAACTTAATTTTTAAAAACTTACGTTGTCCACGTATCCTCCAAGGGTGAGAGAAATAAAAACTCACGTAGTTCTAATATAATTTTACGATAGTTTCCCATTATAATTTACAATTATTTATTGATCAATCATCATCAATCATCATTATTAGTGCTTGTTGATCCTTCAGCTCCCGTTTCACTTGCAGATGTATTATCGAACAAGTCTTCAAAGTCATCGGGGGCATCTTCTTGTTACCTCAGATCAGCTTGGGTCCAATCATCCACATATATTGTGCTTCTAAAGTGCTTGGATGTAATGAATACCGTCTCGCTTCCAATATATTGCCTCCCATACTGAAGGCTTGCTCAACCGCATCGGTGGAAACAGGTGCTGCCAGCAACTCTTTAACAATAATTGATCATCCATGATATAAATTTTGATGTTGGTTCCACCATTTAAGGATTTGAAAATTTTTATTCACTAAACTTTCAGTAGGAAACTCAAAATTGGTAGATAAATAATTATCTAATTCCTGATTGTTAGTCGTGTTATCCCTATATTTTTATTTCATTATAATAACCAATGATTACCTATGCTGAGTCTTTATTGTATTACAGGTTCGCTACTACTAGATTGTCATACTGATTGCAAGTTATATCTACTAATATAATCATTAAATAAATCATTTAAATCATTTTTTATTTTAGCTATTATTCTTGTAATATCAATTTCATAAGCTATTTCAAAATATTCATAGTAAACTTGTAAGACTCTTTTCAAACCTTCTATTTTACATCTAGGATCAAAAATCGTGGCAATAAGATAAAGTAGTGGAATGTCTCTAAAATAATGCAACCATTTTTATTTCATAACAATAATAGCTTCAAGCAAAACAATATCATTATGATCAAAACTATTAACATGCTTAAATATAGTACCAACAATATTCAAATTTTCAACAAGAAAAAAATGTACTGAATGATAATAAACTCCACTAAAAATATTTGTAGCATCATTAAAAACTTTTAAAATATCTAAAAAAATTCACAAATATCCCATTGACTAGGAAAGAGTGTGATATGTTGAACATATTGAGAAAGAAAACTATATAATACATCTTTATATTGGAAAGCTTGACATAAAAGAAAATAAGTTGAATTCCAACGTGTTGGAATGAAAATTTTATCCCTTTAATACTATTTAATTTATAAAATTTGGCCCATTCTCTCATAACTTGAGAATATGACCAAATACAATTAAGTGCAATCTTAATAGGATCAATGAAAGGTGCTAAACAAGTCAAACCATCTTAAACATATAAATTAATGACATGACCATGAAAAAATCGACCCCCAAATTTGGTTGGCATATTTCTATTAAATTTTTAATTGATGCAGTATTCGTAGATGCATTATCAAAACTAATTGTTAAAATTTTACCTAACAAACCATATTCATCAAAAAATACTTTCATTATTGTATAAATATTTTATGCAGTATGTTGTTTAACAAGAAATCTAAATGCAATAAGTCGATTCTGCATGTTTTATGATGCATCAATCCAATGATAAGTCACATCTATGTATGAGTGTATTCGCCAATAGTCACTCCAAATATCAGAACAAATAGAAAGATGACCTTTAATATCTTGAAATGTTTCATTTAAAATAATTTTACCATATTTGTAATTTAAAAATATGATATTTTGTTGTATTTCTAGTCATTCTACAAGCAGCAGGATTTAAAGCATTATAAACGTAATTAGTAAAAGTAATTTTTCACCAAAACTTAAAGAAAGATGTGCCATACATGTTAATTTAGCAAATTCTTCTCTATTTTTAGCATCAGAATATTTAAATAAATCTAAAGAACTCGTACCTCTACTAGATGATGCGTACCTGGCCATTGGAGTTTGCATTGTATTAAATCCAATTTTAGCAGATGATGTCTTTCCAAATGCTTGTTCATATTGCCATATCCATCAGTAAATTTTTAAAAAACCCCATAATGGTTGCATATTGTTCTTAGACCTTCATTTTCAATATCGACTAAATGAAAATGAATTTGGAAAATATCAAAGGAATGAGACTTAACTTCTCTTCTCCGTGTACTGATACTAGGGCCGCTCTCTTGGGTTGGCATATTTGACATGATGTTCTCAGATGAGCTTGCCATTTTTTGTTAAAGAAATTTTAAAGAATGAGAGAATTGAGAATAAGAAATTGTAGATGAGAGAATTGTAGAGTTGACTGAATTGAGAATTGATGCGTTGGAAAAATGAAAAATGAAAAATAACCTATATTTATAGAGTTTTATATATTTTTGTGATACCTAAAATGCCCATAAAACTAGTCGTGTTATTAATGTTATTTAGGGTAATTTAGTAATTTGATTTTTTTAAATTTCTTTTTGGAAAATAGGCAGGGAGCCGTTGCTCCCTACCCTAGGCCCAACGGATAGCCGTTGGGCCTGCTTCCAACGGCTACTAACTATTGGGAGCACTACGGTTCCAACCGGAACCGTTTGGTTCCAGTGATTCTATTTCGGTTCGGTTATAGGTGAATCCTAACAGAATCAGAATATTATGTTCCGATTTCGGAATCGGAACCGTGGCTGGGTCTATTTGAAGGTGGCCGAATTGCGTACATATTAGCTAGGCTTATATGACGAATGTGTCTGAACTTCGAGAGTCCCAATAAGAATTGTACTCGTTGACAATTTGAGTAGCCGATTAATTTTGATAAAAGATAATATTCGATATTATAATTATCAACTAAGATAATCAATGGTTATTAGATAATATTGATTATTTACTTTGACCTTATCAGATTAATTCAATAATTACACAAAAGCTTAATTATAATATCATAATTATCTCCACCATTTGAGGATATTATGGTAATTGAAAGTATGTAATAATAGGTGCTTTTGGCTTGATTTAATTGGATTAAATCAAAGTGAGAAACATTGAACTAATCCATTTCCTAATTGTAGACACTGTATTTTTGCATAGAAGCCTGATGATGAGCCTAGTATGGAGGCACTGCTCGATAAGTTGTCAAAATCTAAATAAATCACCTTCCAAATTAAAAATAATTCCCCACCAAAAATACACAATATTCTTTCGTTAAACAAATTAATTAAATACACCCCATAATTACTTGATTTGTTCCCTTTTTAAGCCATGTACAAACAAGGAAACCCTAACATGCACTATTATAAAAGAGACCAAAATCCAAACCCTGGACTTCCTTCCGCTCACTCCTCACACGGCCAAAAAAAAACTAAAAACCGTAACTCAACCTCACACAGCAGCAACCTTCACGCCTCTCTCCCATCTCTCTAAAAAATAATAATAATAATAATAAACCCTAAAGCTTCACAGCACCCTCTTCTCTCTGGTTGGAAATGCAAGAAAACTACCTCACAAACCAAAGGTGAAGAAACAAAGACCCTAGAAGCTAACAAAGCAGCCAATACACTCGGCACACCACTCACAACTTCTCACCACTCAACCGAGCAAAGTAATAAACCATAGCCCTCATGTCCTCTCTCTTCAGCACAAGCAACACTTGGTAATAAGGCCACACACACAGTCAACGACTCACGTCCCTTACAAAAAGCTAGACAATCACATGCCCCTGAACCAGTGACCAAAACCAAAGGAAACACCACCTCCAAATCGTGAAACAGCCTCCCAAAAATAGTCCCTGAACACCCAAAAACAGTGAGCAAACACCCCTTAAAATCGTGACAAACCAGTCCCAAAATATAGCCAAGGCAGTAAACCAAAATAGTCCTTAAATAGTCCAAAAAAATCGCCCAAAACAGCAACCAAAAAGCAGCAAAAATAATGACCGAAACAACAGTAAAATCAGAGAAAACAACAGCCTAAAATAGCGAAACAGTGAAGGAAAATATTGAACTAGTGAACCAGAAAAGTTATAGAGCCTTAACTCTTCCGGCGACGATGCAACGCACTTCCGAGAAGCAACTTAAAAGGTAAGACCTGAGGGCCCCCTTTGCTATTTTTTATTCATCTATTCAATTATCTATTATTATTTCCCTGCATGCATCTTTATGGTTCACATCTATTATTTTTATTTTGGGATAATGATCGCGTGCTATCTCTAGCTGTATATCGGATGGAAATCCAGACATAAATTTCGTACCGAATCCGAATGGACGGTAGTCCGGTCTGTACTTGGGATACAACTCCACGTACCGCATGAGAAACTTTCAAGCACATGTTTTATTTTGTTATTTAATTTTATGTTCATTCATTATTTATGTTTTATTATTTCGTTATTTACCTTCTGTGTGTTATTGCTTTATTTATTTATGCGTTGTTATCTAGTGCGCATGGGCTAATGACGTTGGATTAAAGGTTCTCCATTTGAGGGAAAAAGCCAAAAGACTACCTTTACCATGATGTTTTGCAGCGCCTAACGAAGTATAATTGATTGAATGTGAAATACGTTCAATCAGGCATACGAGGTCCCATATAGATGTTGGCATGTTGGACAGTTATGACCCATAGCGTCACTGTTTGCAAAAGACATTGTGTTTTTGTACGAAATTCAATATGTAGTAATGAAATTGTCTTTTACCGTTTTGTATTTATTTACTTTGATATATAAATGGTGGAAGTCCTTATGATTAGTTCCTGATTGAGATGATATGAGATCAATCCATAAAAGTTTAATCATTAAATATCCCTAGTCGTAGTATTATCGAGATTGGACATCGATAATGCGGAATAGACTAGTGTTGCACTTGTGCGCGTTGTGAGGGTATAACGGCATAGTTCTCATATGTTTAAGTATAGGATACTTATGCAAGTGCGAATAGGAGGTTGTGTTTTACCGATGGTATGGAAAACAGCTTCGCTCTGGATAAACCCCGCGGAATCCCATTGGTAGTATGTAAATGTGTCTATATGAGTCTACTTTAGGGTGGGTGTATTTGGTCTTAACCTGAGACTTGCATCGCTAGTACTTGCGACAATCGGTAAACTTTGGTTTTGGTCGTCCAGGGCTTTAACAGGTTCTGTGTACGCCTCTGCTAGGTTTATTGGGAATCGTAGTGTATTGGATGTGATATCAAGAAGGAAGTATTACTTCAGACATATAGAGATGATGATCACACAGGGATTCAGAACTGGTTCTCTATTGTGTTGCAACCATCAGGATAATATGACAAGGTCAAGATTATCCGATTCAAAGAGATTAGTTGCTTGATATCCAATATGTGCTTCGTACGGGGCAGCCACTAATCCAGCCTCAGGCCTTCCATGTGACATCTGATACTGGATCGCAATACACAATACTACAGTATACTACTCCTGATATAGATCATATATTCCATTAAGAATATTTCTGGAGAATTGGGTAGGGATGGCGCTTTGCTAGAAGCCAACCTTGTCTCGTAAATCTGTAAAAATGTAGTACGAGGTACGTACTTGTTCGGATAGTCCGATGACCGTATTTACTGCCAACATATCTAGGGATCTCTTGGGTCGCTTCCCGAAGATTCACCGATGACGTATGATTCGAACTTAATTAATCTGGGTTAATTGCGGAGAGACTTTATCTTGGATAAATACTATTTGAAGAGAGAGAAAGATTAATTTGGAATTAATCGATAAAACAATATATTCGATATATTATTCGGAATTAGATTTCGACGCGAAATTAAAATTAGATTTTAATTCAGGCAAACGAGTTAATTTAGAATTAATTCGTTAGTGATGTGAATAGTAATTTTGCTAGGCATAATTATTTAATTAAATTTGATTTAATTACGACGCGACGGAAATTCGTTAATTCGGAATTAGCGAACCCGAGCCCGAGAGTGTTTACGGGCCCACTAGGATTTTGAATCGAGTGGGGCCCACATGTCACATCAAGTGTCACATTATATGTCATATTTAGTTGCTTTTGGTTGATGTGTTTTGGTGGAGTTGGTGGAGACTTGATTTACACTCCAAGTCAAAGCTTTGATTGACTTTTACCAAATCCAACTTTTGGTATATGAATCATTGTTTTTGAAACAATATACACAACATCATTCTCTCTCTCCATTCACGCCCATTTTGCAAAAGAAATACTCTCCCATTTTCTTCTTTGCCGTGAGCACTAAAGAGGGAAAGGAAGATTTGTTGCAAATCATCCAAGGCTAGCACCTTCAAGGAATCATCAAGAGGTGATAGGGAAACCTATTCAAGAGCTTGGAAATTCAAGGAAAAGCTTGGAGCTTCTTCTTCCACCTTGGCCGAATACTTGAAGCTCTTGGAGGAGAAATTTTGTTGTTCATCACATCCAAAATCCATTCAATATACGTGTGTTTCCGCCACTCTTCTTTGATATTCATTCATGATTTTATGCTTATTTGATCTTGGGACTAATCATAGAAACTTAACAATGGTATTAGAGCCTAAATGAGCATGAAATGAATTGGGGTAAAATTTGGGTAAAATCAATGTGAGCATGATTTGATAAAATTGATTGATTGAGTATGCTTAAATGTTGATATATTGAGGTTGGATTGGATCAATTTCATGAATTATTGATTGGATCAATTTTTTACCCACCATTAGGCTTGGCCGAATGTGAATGCTACCCTAGGTTCTTGGTATTTTTTGTTTTGATGATCATTGGATGACTTGAAACGAATGGCAAATGTTGATTTGTAATTCGATCGGATTGAAAAACGAAATCGGATATAATCCCTAATCATGGCCAAGAGCTTTAGAGCATGTAAAGACTTGATTTTTTGATTCAAAAATATTGGACATTAATTGAATAAATAGTTACATAATTAATTGGTTAAATTGTATTTTGGAAATATTAATTTGGGTAATTAATTGATGTATTACACTTGGTTAATTAATTTATAAAATTTGGAATTTTAAAATTTAGTTAAATGGGTTTGATTTTGAATTGGGCTTGAAAATATTATATTTGGGCATAATGGGCTTGGTTGGGCCAAGTTGGTTTAGGCCAATTGGATTGGATCCAAATTGGGCCTAAATCATTCCATTGAGTCCAAATGCAATAAATGGGCTTTAAAAGTTTAATTGGGCCTTATGGGCTAAAATTGGTTTTATGGCAAATAAGGGTGATTTCTTAATTGGGCTTGGTAATTGGGTTTGACCCACATTGACCAAAGCTCATGTCTTATGAAATCAATTGAAAGCCCATCGGACTCTAATTAAACATACATTGGATGTTAATTGGGCTTTGAGACCCATTAAGATTAGATTTGGAATCTAAGTCATTAAAGCGCATTAAAAGGTGTAATTATTTAATTTGGAATTAAATAAATGAATTAGTATTGAATAAGAATTAAATTAGATTTAACGAGTAGTTCGATATAATTCAAGAATGCGTACTTTAAGTACTTATTCTCAAACGAGTTGGACTCGCACAAAATCAAATCGTTGTTTGAACATTGGATGATCACAAAATTAAAGACTAATTATTTGGATTAGATTGGTTGAATTGCATGCTATGAATGAATATATGGATGTATTGAATGAATATCGTATATCAGATGGATATTAGAAGGGAAAGGGCAATTTTAGAAATTATTGTAAATTTGGAATTTATAAATTAGACCTGCGTGTCCAGCCTTATCTCTCATTATTTCTTTGTATTCTCTTCTCACCTAATTCCCCTCAATGTTAATGAGGTTTCTATTATTGTATTATGTAATTGGGTAGAAGTAGAATAGTGCTAGCCGGGGAGAAGAAAGAGAGCGATTTGTTCTATGAATAATCTGTTTAAATATTCATCCGCATATCGTTATTAATTTACTTTCGTGCCTTATGATATTTTAAAAGCATGCTTAAGGGTGTATGATGAGACCTTGACAAAGATAATAAATTGGTTGCCAATTTACGAGAAAAACCCTCAAAACATATTAAGCATTTTTCCTTCCGTTGAGTGATTCTTACTCAAGATCCAAAGTTGACATTGGTTTGTTGGCCAAAGTCAAGACCTTTGTCAATTGCGGATGTGTTTGAATCATGAGAGTTTTGTTCCATATCGGTGTCTTATCCAAGTTGTGATTTATTGGCAAAGTCAAGATCACTTCTTGTCCATCGACATTGATTACGAAGCTTTCCATGTCAATGGGTCCCGCTTAACTGAAATAATTAAGCTTGTTGTGCCAAAGCCAAGGCTTAGTTGATTCAGAGGAAAAAGGTTAGGCAAATATATTGGATATATTGGCATATATATTGTATATATGTTTCGGACTTGGATGTCCACCTACCGGATCTAGGAATTGGATGAGATCCAATTGATCTTCGAGATCTACCTAGTTAAATATCATACAGCTTGTTGGCCAAAGTCAAGGTTGTGAGTTACTTAACGGGATCCTAGCCCACTAGGAAACTGGGTTTCCCGAGTACTGAACAGAGGGTTAGAGGCTCGTCGAAAAATAGTGGGAGGCTAGTATTGAATTTGCAATTTCGTTCAGATACTTAGCTTTACGCGCTTTCAAATTATTTCGTCAAAATTATTTTATTAGTTGGACTAATATAATGTTATTTTTCTTGTAACAGTTAGACTGTACCCTATATCGTTGATTAGATAGTTGGACTATCGTAATCAGGATGACAGAAAAGGGAAATATCCGAGACATTATCATGGGCGAAAATATCTTTAAGGGCACGAACTTTACCGATTGGGAAATGAATCTAAGGATAGTCCTTGGAGCCGAGAGACTGTTGTATACTATACCGACACCTCTTGGGCCTAAACCTAAACCTGATCAGTTACTTGAGCTGTAGCTTCGGAAGACTCACAGTAATGACAATGATACTGCTCAGTCTATTATGCTTGCTTCTATGACTTAGCATTTCCGTCGACAGAACAGAGACTTGGATCCTTATAACATGTTGGTGAGGTTGTACGATCTTCACCGTTCAAACAAAAGAACGCAAAGATATGAGTTGTAAAAGAAGATCTTCCGTTCACGTATGTCAGAAGGCATATCAGTTGAGTCTCATGTGGCACAGATGATTGCTGACATAGATGAACTAGCTCAGATGGGGATAGTCTTAAAGGCTGAGACTACTATAGATTTGATCTTGCAGTCTCTCCCCGACACCTGGAGACAATTCATCATAAACTATAATTTGATGAATATTGATGATACTCTTGGAGAGTTGTTGTCAATTCTCAAGGAAGATGAGAATGAGCTACTTAAGGGAAATAAGCGCGAGGCGCACTTTGCTTCGACATCTCAGACACCGAGGGCAGGGCCCAAGGCGACTGGAGGTGTGAAGAAGAAGAAGCATAAGATAAAGGGAAAAGCTAAATCGTCAAAGGCTTCTGGGAAGCCTAATGACAAATCTCAGGATGTATGCCTCCAGTGCGGCAAGAGGGGTCACTGGAAGCGTGACTGCCGCGAGTACAAGGCGCTCCAGAAGGAGATTAAAGCGGGCAAGACACCGGCTACAAGTATGTTTGTTATTGAAATAAACATGGCTACTTCTAGTTTTAAAAATTGGTTTTTGATTCTGGTGTTGGTACTCACATATGTACTGATGTGCATGATCTGCGGATTAGAAGGAGACTGACCTCAGGGGAGATTGATCTACGCGTCGGAAATGGGGCATCAGTCGCCGTTTTGGCCGTTGGTACTTTTGTTTTGGAATTGCCCTCGGGGCATGTACTAGAACTTACAGACTGTTATTATGTACCTAGTTTGACTAGGAATATTATTTCTGTATCTATGTTAACCCAATGTGGGTACACTTTTGTATTTAGAAATACCGGGTGTTTTATATTTATAAAAATGATATAGAAATTTGCACTGCTGTAGCAAATAATGGTCTTTATATTTTGAATATAAATCAATCTCAAACATATAATATAACAAACAAAAGGCTCAAAATGAGTAACAAAGATGAAACTTATATGTGGCACTTTCTTCTGAGACACATAAACAAGACTCGCATAACCACACTTTCGAAGAGTGGGTACTTGGACGGATTTGATCCAAATTCATATGACGTCTGCGAATCTTGCTTATTAGGCAAAATGCCTAAATCACCTTTTAACGGTAAAGGTGAACGCCCCACCGAACTGTTAGCCCTCGTTCATAGTGATGTATGTGGGCCCATGTCTAGCCAGGCTAGAGGTGGATATGAATACTTCGTAACCTTTACGGATGATGCATCGCGTTATGGTTATGTGTATCTTATGAGACACAAGTCGGAAACTTTTGAGAAATTCAAAGAGTTTCGACACGAAGTTGAAAAACAGACCGGCAAGAGTATAAAGACATTACGGTCGGACCGTGGTGGCGAATACTTGAGCAATGAGTTTCTAGATTACTTGAAAGAATATGGTATTCTTTCACAATGGACTCCTCCTGGAACACCGTAATTAAACGGTGTATCCGAACGGAGAAACCGAACTCTGTTGGACATGGTTAGGTCTATGATGAGTCGCACTGAGCTACCTATTTCCTTCTGGGGATATGCATTAAACAGTGCAATTCTTATTTTGAATAAGGTTCCGTCAAAGTCTGTACAATAGACACCATATGAGAGATGGACAGGAAAGAAACCGGGTTTCTCATTCCTGAAGATTTGGGGATGCTGGGCATACGTCAAACGTTTGGAAGGTACCAAACTTGAACCCAAATTGGATAAATGCCTATTCGTATGATATCCTAGGGAAACCAAAGGATATTACTTCTATCACCCACGAGAGAACAAAGTATTTGTTGCTCTACATGCAGTTTTCCTTGAGAAGGAATTCATAAATGCAATGGTTAGTGGGAGGAAAGTAGAACTCGATGAAAATCGGAGTGATACTATTCCTAGCATAGAATCCTCAACGGAATAAGAACAGTCTATCAGGGATGAGGCTGTACCACAATTTTCTATTACACAAGGACCGCGTAGGTCGGAGAGAGTCCGGAAACAACCTGAGAGGTAAGGGTTTCTGATCTCACCTCATGTGGATATTAATCTCATTGAGGATAACGAACCGGCTACATATGAAGAAGCGATACAAGATATCGATTTCGCTTTATGGCAATAAGCCATGAAGTTCGAAATGGATTCCATACACACCAACCAAGTTTGGAGACTGGTTGATGCACCAGAAGGCGTAAAGCCTATCGGTTGCAAATGGGTCTTCAAGAAGAAGACCGACATGGATGGCAACGTACAAACGTACAAAGCTAGGCTTGTAGTGAAGGGGTATCGTCAACGATATGGTGTCGATTATGATGAAACTTTCTCACCCGTTGCCATGATTAAATCCATTCGGATAATACTTGCTATTGCTGCATATTTCGATTACGAGATATTACAGATGGACTTTAAAACCAATTTCATTAACGGAAACGTTTTGGAGGATGTTTATATGTAACATCCTGACGGTTTTATCGTGCCAAGACTTGCAAACATGGTTTGTAAGTTAAATCGGTCCATTTATGGGCTGAAGCAAGCATCGCGGTCATGGAACCAACGTTTTGATGAGATCATAAAAGAATATGATTTCATTCAAAATGAAGATGATCCTTGTGTATATAAGAAGATTAGTGGGAGAGCACTGACTTTTATTATCCTTTATGTTGACAACGTATTTCTTATAGGCAATGACATTCTTATGCTAACGTCGGTGAAAGCTTCGCTTTCATTAAAATTCTCCATGAAAGATCTGGGAGAAGCTGCCTTTATTTTGGGAATAAAGATCTACCGGGATAGATCTAGAAAGCTGCTTGGACTCTCCCAGAGTACGTACATTGACAAAGTGTTGAAGAGATTCAACATGGATCAGTCCAAAAGGGGATTGTTGCCAATGTCACATGGTGTCTATCTATCTAAGAACTCAAGATGAGAGAGACAACATGAGTCGAATACCGTTCACCTCGGCAGTCGGATCGATTATGTATGCCATGATATGTACGTGACCTGATGTCTCTTATGCTTTGAGCATGTGTAGTCGCTATCAGGCCGATCCAGGTGAAGCTTACTGGATGGCGGTTAAGAATATCCTAAAGTATCTTAGACGAACTAAGGATGCTTTCTTAATCTATGGAGATAGAGAACTTGAGGTAACTGGGTATACCGATGTAAGTTTCCAAACCGACAAAGACGACTGTAAGTCGCAATCCGGGTACATATTTTGTTTGAATAACGGAGCAGTGAGCTGGAAATCTTCCAAGCAAGAGACTATTGCCGATTCAACAACAGAAACGGAGTACATTGCTACAGCTGAAGCAGCAAAGGAGGCAGTTTGGATCTGAAAATTCCTAATTGGATTATGAGTAATTCCGTTAGCGGCTTAGCCCGTCCCATTATATTGTGACAATAACAGAGCTATTGCGCAGGCTAAGGAACCGCGGTCTCATCAACGATCCAAGCATGTTCTTCGATGTTTCCATCTGATTCGTGAGATCATACATCGTGGCGATGTGAAGGTCGAGAAGGTCGCATCAGATGACAACATGGCAGATCCGCTGACTAAAGCTATTCCTCAGAAAAAGTTTGAGCGACATGTAGATAGTTCAGGTATTAGATGCTTGAGTGACTGGCTATAGGCCAAGTGGGAGATTGTTGGACAGTTATGACCCATAGCGTCACTGTTTGTAAAAGACATTGTGTTTTTGTATGAAATTAACTATGTAGTAATGAATTTATCTTTTATCGTTTTGTATTTATTTACTTTGTTATATAAATGGTAGAAGTCCTTATGATTAGTTCCGGATTGAGATGATATGAGACAGTATCAATCCATAAAGGTTTAATTATTAAATATCCATAGTCGTAGTATTATCGAGATTGGACACCGATAATACGGAATAGACTAGTATTGCACTTGTGCGCGTTGTGAGGGCATAACGACATAGTTCTCACATGTTTAAGTAGAGGATACTTATGCAATTGCGATAGGAGGTTGTGTTTTACCGATGGTACGGAAAATAGCTTCGCTCTGGATAGACCCCGCGAAATCCCATTAGTAGTATGTATATGTGTCTATGGGAGTCCGATTCAGGGTAGGTTTATTTGGTCTTAACTTGAGACTTGCATCGCTAGTACTTGCGACAATCGGTAAACTTTGGTTTTGGTCGTCCAGGGCTTTAATAGGTTCTGTGTACGCCTCTGCTGGGTTTATTGGGAATCATAGTGTATTGGATGTGATGTCAAGAAGGAAGTATCACTTCAGACATATGGAGATGATGATCACGTAGGGATTCAGAACTGGTTCTCTTTTGTGTTGCAACCATCGGGATAATTTGACAAGGTCAGGATTATTCGATTCAAAGAGACTAGTTGCTTGATATCCGATATGTGCTTCGTACGGGGCAGACACTAATTCAGCCTCAGGCCTTGCATGTGACAGCTGATACTGGATCGTAATACGTAATACTACGGTATACTACACCTGATCTAGATCGTAAATTCCATTAAGAATATTTCTGGAGAATTGGGTAGGCATGGCGCTTTGCTAGAAGCCAACCTTGTGTCGTAAATCGGTAAAAACATAGTACGAGGTACGTACGTGTTCGGATAGTCCGACGACCGTATTTCCTACCAACATATCCAGGGATCTCTTGGGTCGCTTCCCGAAGATTCACCGATGACGTATGATTCGAACTTAATTAATCTGGGATTAATTACGGAGATACTTTATCTTGAATAAAGTACTATTTGAAGAGAGAGAAAGATTAATTTGGAATTAATCGATAAAATAATATATTCGATAAATTATTCAGAATTAGATTTCGACGCGGAATTAAAATTAGATTTTAATTCGGGCAAACGAGTTAATTTAGAATTAATTCGTTAGCGACGTGAATAGTAATTTTACTAGACATAATTATTTAATTAAATTTGATTTAATTACGACGCGATGAAAATTCGTTAATTCAGAATTAACGAAAACGAGCCCGGGAGTGTTTGCGGGCCCACTCGAATTTGAATCGAGTGGGGTCCACATATCATATCAAGTGTCACATCACATGTCACCTTTAGTTTCTTTTGTTGATGTGTTTTGGTGGAGTTGGTGGAGACTTGATTTACACTCCAAGTCAAATCTTTGATTGACTTTTACCAAATCCAACTTTTGGTATATGAATTATTGTTTTTGAAACAATATACACAACATCATTCTCTCTCTCCATTCATGCCCGTTTTGCAAAAGAAATACTCTCCCATTTTCTTCTTTGTCGTGAGCACTAAAGAGGGAAATGAAGATTTGTTGCAAATCATCCAAGGCTAGCACCTTCAAGGAATCATCAAGAGGTGATAGGGAAACCTGTTCAAGAGCTTGGAAATTCAAGGAAAAGCTTGGAGCTTCTTTTTCCACCTTGGCCGAATACTTGAAGCTCTTGGAGGAGAAATTTTGTTGTTCATCACATCCAAAATCCATTCAATGTAAGTGTGTTTATGCCCATCTTCTTTGATATTCATTCATGATTTTATGCTTATTTGATCTTGGGACTAATCATAGAAACCCAACACGGCCTTGGTCGCATCTCTTTTATTATTTTGTTATTTACTTTCCATATGTTATTACTTTATTTATTTATGCATTGCTAATCTAGTGTGCATAGGCTAACTACGTTGGATTGAAGGTCCTCCATTTGAGGGAAATGCCTAAAGGCTACCTTTACCATAGTGTTTTGCCTCGCCAGATGAAGTATAATTGGTTAAATGTGAAATACATTCAATCAGGCATACGAGGTCCCATATAGATATCGGCATTGGTCGCATCTCTTTTATTACTCCATTAGTTACTTTCTGCATGTTGTCAATCTAATGCGCATGGGCAAACTATGTTGGATTAAAAGTCCTCCATTTGAGGGAAATGGCTAAAGGCTACCTTTACCACGATGTTTTGCTGCGTCGAACGAAGTATACTTGATTGAATGTGAAATATGTTCAATCGGGCATACGAGGTCCCATATAGATGTTGACCTTAGTCGCATCTCTTTTATTATTCTGTTATTTACTTTCCGCATGTTATTGCTTTATTTATTTATGCATTGTCAATCTAGTGCGCATGGGCTAACTACGTTGGATTAAAAGTCATTCATTTGAGGGAAATACCTAAATGCTACCTTTACCACGATGTTTTGTCGTGTCGGATAAAGTATACTTGATTGAATGTGAAATACGTTCAATCGGGTATACGAGGTCCCATATAGATATTGACCTTGGTTGAATCTCTTTTATTATTCCATTATTTACTTTATGTATGTTATTCTGTCTGTTTACTTTTGCTTCGTCATTTGGTGCGCATGGGCTAATCGCGTTGGATTAAAGGTCCTCCATTTGAGGGAAATGGCTAAAGGCTACATTTACCACAATGTTTTACCGCGCCGGGTATACAAGATCTCATATGGACGTTGGCCAAAGCTATTGGTCACACATTTCTTCTGTTGATCTTATTATTCGCCTTTTTGGTTGTTATTTTTTATTTTCCACTTCGCATTCATACTGTGTTAATGCTTGAGTATTTCATCTCGCGGTATATCGGATGGAAACCCAGACATAAATTCCATAGCCGAATCCGAATGGACTATAGTGCGATCTATACTTGGGGTACAACTCCACGTACTGCTTGAAAAATGCTCACACGAGCGTTTATGTCATTTTAGATACCACTTTGGTAATCTCGTTCGAACACGTTCTCAAACACTACACAAACGCATGCATTCTGTTTACCGTTCGAACGTGTTTCTGAACGCTACACGAACGCACATACAGTGAACATACCTCCTTTCATCATATTTTATGCATGTTTGCTTCTTTGATCATTTCTTTTATATTATTCAATGGGTTATCTGCCATTATTATTAGCATTTCGATTATTATTATTTATTTATAGTTTTGCACTTCTTTGTTTAATATGTCTATGGAATTACGCATTTGTCTTATTTTTTTATTTATTTGCGTTTATGGGTGTGTAAACTTGTGTGTCGATTAAATTATCTTGTATGTGTTGCATAAGGCTTGGTTATACTATTGCATAAATCCTTTCATTACAATTGGCATAAGTAAGGGACCATTCCAAACCCAACGGTTTGAGGTCTTCCCTTGCAAAGGGTGAGTACGACCTTAAATAATTTCCCAGTTCACACTGGGTGGCGACTCATTTATTCTCCGATTTAGTCCCCCGCGGGCTATTCCGTACTCCCAACTGGGCCGCAAGCCCGGACAGCGTTGCCGCACCTCTGTACCGTGTCTACACTAATCCTTGTCTTGAATTAATTGGATTAAATCAAAGTGGTAGACAATGAAGATTAGTCACAACTAGTTATACATATTTGGACAAATTAAATTAAGCCCACCTAAAAATTGATTGTAACTTTTATTAATTAAAAATTACCTAAGTTTTGCTATAAATAGCAAGATTTAGGAATGTTTTAATTAAGCAAAGCTAAAACTTGAGAAAGCTATATATATAAAAGTAAATTCTTGGAGAAATTAGCCTAAGTTAGAGAAGTAATTAGAGAAGTAATTAGAGAAGCTTGTGAGGTCTCTACAATATTTCACCTAGGAGAAATCAAGATTGGATCTTGGAGTGAAGCTTGATAGCATTGGAATCGAGGTTGGATCTTGAAGTCAAGCTTGCAACACTTTGGAAGTTCTCCCGCCATATCAGCAAAGAGAGGGAGATTGGACCTTTGCATCAAGCTTGCTAGGTAAGTTTGAACATCTCTTAAGTTATGAATTATGTATTGGATGTATGGTCACATAGCTTACTGTTGAAATAAGACTAATAAATTATGTTAGGATACTTTAGAAGTATAAACACAATATGCTTGTTAATTAGGTCAAAGATGTTCATGTTGGATATGGAACAATTAATAAAAGTTTGGAACTCAAAGTTACAACTTAGAGCTATGACTACCATTCTAAAATCATTTGACCACCTTTAGGTGAACTAGAATTATTTATAGACATTTCATATTGGGATTCTAAAATTGGTTTATGTTTAGATTCAAACAAATACATATAAGTAATTAGAATACATGTATGGTTTGTTTTGATGTTAAAATTGATTTTAAGGTGTCTTTAAATGATAGGAGAAAATTGGAAGTGTTTAGGATTGATTTGAAGATTGAAATTGCTTACTTCCCAGGTGAGCGTCTAGACTCTGACCCTCCAGCATCGCGACACTGAGCATCAGACCTGTGAGCATCGTGACTCTCATCCTTATATGTCGCGACGCTGAGACGTTTAGCTTTCGGAGTTGATCTCGCATTTTGGAGCGTCGCGATTCCCAATCCAGCGTGTTACGACTCCCATGGCTGACGAACCTAAAACTTCATTTTCTCTGTTTCGGAGTTTCCGGACTTCGATTTGGTCCCTATTTTTTCCTATAGACTTCTATCGGAATTTAGTTTTCATTTAAATATTTTAAAATATTTTAAATATACCTATACCCGATATCCTTGGGTTAGACCCACTTCTGCTGCTCGAGACACCGATCCGACTCTATGGGTTCCACAACTGCCCCAACAAATACAGTCTTGCGTGTGTTACGTTGCCACCTTTTGTAAATTCAAGGTATAATGTAAGAGTTTTACGAGTGTCATGATGCAAGGAGGAGGGCGTCATGACGCAGCTCGTGTTGTGACTCTTAAGCTCCTGGCGTCGCGACGTTAGTCAATTTCGGGCAAATTTCCCTAATATTTTTCGGGGTCATTTTAAATTTTCAAACGCTGCCCTAAGCTCTCGAGCCGACATGGGCATATGTGTTATTCATGCGCATGATAGGTACATATGAATCATTCGTGTGCACAGTTAAAAATATAAATGCTCTATTTCACTAATTGTGTGAATCAGTGTATCTTAGACCTCATGAGGGAGAGTTGTTAGACAATTATGACCCATAGCGTCACCGTTTGTAAAAGACATTATGTTTTGTACAAAATTGACTATGTAATATTGAAATTGCCTTTATCATTTCGTAATTCATTTACTATTACATATAAATGGTAAAAGTCCATATGATTAGTTCCGGTTGAGATGATATGAGACAGTATCAATCCATAAAGGTTTAATCATTAAATATCCCTAGTCGTAGTATTATCGAGACTGGACATCGATAATGCGGAATAGACTAGTATTGCACTTGTGCGCGTTGTGAGAGCATAACGGCACAGTTCTCATATGTTTAAGTATAGGATACTTATGCAAGTGCGATAGGAGGTTGTGTTTTACCGATGGTACGGAAAACAGCTTCGCTCTGGATAGACCCCGCGGAATCCCATTGGTAGTATGTATATGTGTCTACGGGAGTCCGCGTCAGGGTAGATGTATTTGGTCTTAACCTGAGACTTACATCGCTAATACTTGCGACAATCGGTAAACTTTGGTTTTGGTCGTCCAGGGCTTTAACAGGTTCTGTGTACGCCTCTATGGGTTTATCGAGAATCGTAGTGTATTGGATGTGATGTCAAGACGGAAGTATCACTCCAGACATATGGAGATGATGATCACGCAGAGATTCATAACTCGTTCTCTATTGTGTTGCAACCATCGGGATAATGTGATAAGGTCATGATTATCCGATTCGAAGAGACTAGTTGTTTGATATCCGATATGTGCTTCGTACGGGGCAGACACTATTCCAGCCCCAGGCCTAGCACGTGACATCTGATACTGGATCGAAATACGAGATGCTAGGTATTCTACGTCTAACATAGATTATATATTCCAGTAAGAATATTTCTGGAGAATTGGGTAGGCACGGTGCTTTGCTAGAAGCCAACCATGTCTTGTAAATCGGTAAGCACGTAGTACGAGGTACTCGCTTTATCGGATAGTCCGATTACCGGATTTACTGCCAACATATCCAGAGATCTCTTGGGTCGCTTCCCAAGGATTCACCGATGACAGTTGACTTAAATTGGAATTAATCTGGGATTAATTAAGAGAGAGAAAATTAATCTGGGATTTATTTAATCTGGGATTAAAAGTGTACAGTGGCGAAAGAACGCGATTAATTTAGAATTAATCGGTAAAATAAATTTAATAGTTAAATTTGATTTTTCTATTTAATTTATTCAAATGGGCTAAAATTAATATATCGGATATATTAAAATGGATTGGATTTCATTACGAGATTAAAGTCGGACTTTAATGCGAACGAACGAATTAATTTAGAATTAGTTCGTAAACGACGTTCGATATTTATTTGCGAGGCATCGTTATTTAATTAAATTAGATTTAATTATTTAACGACGAAAGATCGTTTAATTAGATTAAACGGAACCGAGCCGCGGCAAATGCCCGTAGAGATATTTGAATTTCGGATTCAAATATTTGGAGCTAAAAGTGTGGTAGGTTTTCCCACCACACAACTACCTTGTTTTTACTTTTTGAAACCATTTACCAAACCTACCAAGTTTAGGGTAAAAGGTGAAAAGGTTTTACTAAAATGAAAAACAAAAGGCATCTCTACACACTTTTGCCAAGACTATTCATTAGATGAAAAATTGAA
The DNA here is from genome assembly GCA_019454045.1 of Zanthoxylum bungeanum. Classification (NCBI taxonomy): domain Eukaryota; kingdom Viridiplantae; phylum Streptophyta; class Magnoliopsida; order Sapindales; family Rutaceae; genus Zanthoxylum; species Zanthoxylum bungeanum. The sequence goes on from SKCR01023683.1 coordinate 277,127, forward strand.
AACCCTAGACATTGTCTCCTCCCTTGGCCGAATTTGAGAGCCTCTCTTCTCTTTGATTTGATTTTTCAAATCAACAAAGCTAGCACTTTGGAAGTGAACAAAGGTGATAGGGAAACTCCTCAAAAGCTTGGAATCATCATAAAGCTTGGATCTTGGAGATCTTGGATCTCATTTTTTTTTAAAGCTCCAAAACTCATTGTAAGTATATTCCGCACCTTATAATGATTAAATCCTTTATTATGCATGCTTATTAGATCCTTATAATGTTCTAGGAACACTAACAATGGTATCATGAGCCTAATTTAAGCATGATAATTTTAGGGTTCTTGAATCTAAAATTTGGGGCTTTTTGATTTTGAGCATGATTTTTTGAAATTGATGCTTTGAGTATGTTTACAACATGATAACTTAGAGTTATGCATGATTAGATTTCAAATAAATCAAAAGCAACAAAATATAAAAAATCCTTAGTGAGGCCGAAACTTACTGCCTTATGCACTGCAGTTTTTTGTTTTTTGTAACATGAAATAATGTGTTTGGATGCATGTTTAAATGATGATAGTTGGTTTAATATGATTAGAATCAATGTCTATAATGTTCATGTTAAAATCAAAGTGCATGTTGAGCATGAAATGATGATCTTAGGCTTCAATATGTCTCAAGCATGCAATGATGTGTTTTTGGCTTGATTTTATGTTAAGCATGAATTATTAGTTTAATCATGATTAATTAAGTTAATTAATATTTTGGAAATATTGAGTTTAATTAATTAATTATGGCTAATACACTTTAATTAAAATAATTGTGATATTTGGAATATTATAATTATGTAAATATGCCTTTAAAATTGAATTGGCTAAAAGTGTGTATTTGGGCCTAATGGGCTTGGTTTGACCAAGTTTGGTTTTGGACTTTT
>SKCR01023684.1:0-134297 GCA_019454045.1 Zanthoxylum bungeanum
TAAGTATTTAAAATCTAATTTCAATACTAGCGTGAACATAACTAAGACAAACATTTTCAAAGTAAGAGTCTTGCCCATTCTTTAATTCCTTCGTGTCTGCCATATCCAAATGGTAGTCACTTTGGGATATGTCAATTATCCTTTTCAATATTTCAGAAACCTTAGGCCAAGCCTTGGGTTTTAGAACATCGAAATGATGTGCACCTCGTGCTACATGCCCAATTGCAAACTTTGACTTTATCTCATCTAATAGTCAATTAATTCTCCAAGATTATAAATTGCAATTTTAATACTTCTTAAATCTAAAATTAGATTTATGACAAGTATATTAATTAAGCATTAAAGTCATCATCACATAAATCTTCCAAAGATTTATGCTCTACTTATTTTGCTTAATTTTGGGCTTAAGGTATAATAAGTTATTTTATCAAATAAAGTAACCTATTATTTATTCCCAATTTGAAAATTAAATTATTTAAAATATTTTAATCCCAGATTATATTTTAAATATCCAACTTTTCAATCTTATCTTGATTACAATAGTCCAACTATTTAATCAACGATTAGTGGTACTATATATATTATAATGATTATAATAGTCCAACTATAAATCAAATATAATCCAAATTAATTAACCTCAATTACATTGATTACTATAATCCAATTATAAAATCAACTGTAAACTGAAATTAATTAATTCAAATATATTGATTAATATAATCCAATTATATATAATCAAGTATAATACAGTCCAACTGTTTATTAAAACAAACATTTAAATATTAGTCCAACTAACATTTAATATTACGATGAAATAATTTAAATGAGCGCGTATGGCGAGTAATTGAACGAGTATTGCAAATTCAATTCTTGCCTCCCACTATTTTTCGTCGAGCCTCTAACCCTCTGTCGAGTACTCGGGAAACCGTGTTTCCTAGTGGGCTAGGATCCCGTTAAATATCACACAATCTTGACTTTGGCCAACAAATTGTATGATAATTAACTAGGTAGATCTCGAAGATCAATTGGATCTCATCCAACTCCTAGATCCAGTAGGTGGACATCCAAGTCCCAAACATATATCTTATATATGCCTATACATCGAATGTATACCCTAACCTTTTTCCTCTGAATCAACTAGGCCTTGGCTTTGGCACAACAAACCTAGTGATCCCAGTCAAGCGCGGACCCATTGACATGGAAGCTTCGTAATCAATGTCAATGGACAAGAAGTGGTCTTGACTTTGGCCAACAAACCACAACTTGGACACGACACCGATATGGAACAAAGCCTCGTGATTAAAACACATCTTTGACGGACAAGGGCTTGACTTTGGCCAACAACCCCTGCCAATCTCGATCTTGAGTAAGAATCACTCAATGGAAGGAAAAACGCATGATATTTGATGAGGGCTTTTCGCGTGCAAATTGGCTACCAATTTAATTATCTTTGTTAAGGTCTCATCATCATACACCCTTAAACATGCATTCTAAACACATAATAAAGCGCATATGTAAAATAATAATGATATGCGGATGGATACTTTACATTGATCCTAGATCAAATCTCTCACTTTCTCTCTCCCGCTAGCACAAATATTTCTTCTACCCGTTACACTACACTTCTAAAGAACCTCATTTACATTGAGGGGAATAGGTGAGAAGAGAATACAAAGAATAGGAGATAAGGCTGGACTCGCAGGTCCAATTAATAAATCAAATTTATTACAATTTCCAAAATCGCCCCACCCGGCTAATATCCATCCGATATACATTATTCAAACATCACAACCATGTATTCATACAAGCATGTTATCAATCAATCTAATCCAATTAATTAATCTTGATAATTAGTGATCATCCAATGTTCAAACAAGATTTGATTTTGTTCGAGTCAAACTCGTATTGCGAACACGTATTCAAAGTACGATTTCTACGAATTAAATTAAATTACATAATTAAATCCAATTTAATACGTATTTAATTCTAATTCATTATTTAATTCCAAATTAAATATTACACTTTATAAAATAAACCTTTACGACTTAAATTCCAAATTTAATCGTTACGGGTCTCAAAGCCCGATTAATATCCAATATTAATTTAATTAAAGTCCAATGGGCTTTTAATTAATTTCTTGAGGCGTGGACTTTTGGTCAACTCGGGTCAAACCGCAACCAAAGTCCAATCCGGGAGTTACCCCATAAGCCCATAAATTAATTTAGGCCATTAGGCCCAATTAAACGTTAAAGGTTCATTAGTCGCATTTGGGCCTTTTGGAAGCGGTTTTGGGCCTAATTGGATCCAACCAATTTTGGCCTAAACCAACTTTGTACAACAAAGTCCAATAAACCCAATAACAACTTAAAAGCCCAAATCCAATTTTAAGCCCAATAATTTAATTTCAAAAAAATCCAAATTTTCCAATTAAATTACCTAAAGTGTATAGCATTATTAATACCCAAATCAAAGTTTCCAAAACATGAAATTTGTCCAATTAATCATGCTTAACATCAATTAATCATGTCCAACATAATTAAATCAAAATCAAACCCAATTTATACATGCTAAAGTCTTGGCCATAAGGGGAAAAAATGCCCAAATCAAATTCAATCCAATTGAACCCAATCAAACATAAATTCAACATCCCCAAATGATTTCTAAGTCATCCAATGAACAAAAATAAAAAACCAAGACATTAGGGCACTTGCCAAATTCGGCCATCACAAGCAAATTGGGGAAAATTGTTCCAAACACTTTTTCATCAAATTGATCTAATCAATCATCAATTAAACAACATTTAAGCATTCTAAATCATCCAATTTCATTAAACATGCTCAAAATCAAGTTTACCCAAATTAAAGTTTTGGCCAACAATAAGCAAATTGGGGAAAATCAATCCATTAATTTTTCTTCAAATTGATTACATATAACTCTAAGTTATCCATATACAAGCATTCTTAAACAAACAATTTGTCAAAATCATGCTTAAATCAAAAAGCCCCAAATTTTGCTCAAGAACCCTAAATTTGTTTTATGCAACCAATAGCTCAATCCAATTGAACCCAATCAAACATAAATTCACATCCCTAAAGATTTCCAAGTCATCCAATGAACAAAAAAAATCAAAATCCAAAGAATATTAGGTAGTATCATAAATTCGGCCTCAACAATATTAGGGTTCAATTTGGCCATCACAAGCATGGGGAAAATTGTTCAACACTTTTTCATCAAATTGATCTAATCAATCATCAATTAAACACATTCAAGCATTCTAAATCATCCAATTTCATTAAACATGCTCAAAATCAAGTTTACCCATTTGTCATGCCCAAAATTTGGGGAAAAATGGATCCAACCAAATTTCATGAAATTGATTATGCACAACATCAATTCAACCTCATTCAAGCATACTATACTAAACAATTTAATCATTTGATGCTCAAATTGAGTTTACCCAAATTAAAGTTTTGGCCAACATTAAGCAAATTGGGGAAAATCAATCCAATTAATTTTTCATCAAATTGATTACATATAACTCTAATTAATTCATATACAAGCATTCTTAAACAAACAATTTGTCAAAATCATGCTTAAATCAAAAAGCCCCAAATTTTGCTCAAGAACCCTAATTCGTTTTTATGCAACCAATAGCTCAAGATACCATTGTAGGAGTTTCAATCAAGTCCCAAGATCATAAACATGCATAAAAACGAGTTGAATACACAAAGGAGTAAGGCGGAATACATACTCACATTGATGGGTTTTGATGAAATGAAGAATACAAGCCTTCAAGCTCCCTCCATAAGCTCGGCAATAGCTTCCTCATGCAGTAGACTGCTCGGTTTGTGACTGGTTTGCCTCCTCCATGTTCGGCCATTGAAGACTCCATTAAGCTTCAAGCTTCAAGCTTTCCAAGCTCACAAATTCGTTTCCCTATCACCATAATATAACCCATGTGTGTGCTAGCACTACTCTTCTTCAATTTGCTTCTCAAAATTTCGGTGAAACCATAAGATTTTGTGAAGAAATCGGCTTGAAGCCGTGAGAAGAGGAAGATGAAAAGAGAGGGAAAAGGAGAAGTGCGTGAGTGGTGAGTGAGAGAGAGAAAATGATTTTTGTTTATATATTTATTTTATTTTCCAAAAACAAAAACAAATATATAAATCATTTTCATATATATATATCAAAAGTCAAAAAGTAAAAGTTATTAATGTTTTTTCCAACAACCATATCACTTCTACTTTTTACTTTAGTCACATCACATCACTTTAATAAAGTGACATGTTGTCAAGTCACATCACTCAAAGTGACATTTGATTTGACGCTTGATGTGACTAGCGATTTGACGCATGATTTGACTTGCGTGCCGCACTCGAATTCGAAATGCGAATGCGCTCGCAAATAATCCCGGGCTCGGGTTCGCTAATTCCAAATTAACGAATTTTCCGTCGCGTCGTAATTAAATGATTACGCCTAGCGAAATCACTATTCACATCGCTAACGAATTAATTCTAAATTAATTCGTTCGCCCGAATTAAAATCTAATTTTAATTCCGCGTCGAAATCCAATTTCTAATAATATATCAAATATATTATTTTATCGATTAATTCCAAATTAATCGTTCTCTCTCTTTAATTAATATTTTATCCCAGATAAAATATCTCCGCAATTAATCCCAGATTAATTTTCTCTCTCACAATTAATCCCAGATTAATTAAAGTGCGAGTTATACATCATCGGTGAATCTTCAGGAAGCGACCCATGAGATCTCCGATATGTTGGCAGTAAATACGGTCGTCGGATTATCCGAACACGTAAGTACCTCGTACTACGTTCATACCGATTTAAAGACAAGGTTGGCTTCTAGCAAAGCGCCATGCCTACCCAATTCTCCAGAAATATTCTTACAGGAATATATAGATCTGTATCAAGCGTAGTATACCGTAGTATTGGTATATCGGCCCAGTATCGGATAGTCACGTGCTAGGCCTGGGGCTGGATTTGTGTCTGCCCCGTACGAAGCATATGTCGGATGTCTGGTAACTAGTCTCTATAATCTGATATACATGACCTTGTCATAATATCCCGATGGCCGCGCAGCACTTAAGAGTACTAATACCGTATCCTGCGTGACATCATCTCCAATATGACTGAAGTGATACTTCCGTCTTGACATCACACCCAATACACTACACTCTCTGATAAACCCAGAAGTGGTGTACGTAGAACCGGTTAAAGCCCTGCACCACCAAGACCAAAGTCTATCGATTATCGTAAGTATTAGCGATGTAAGTCTCAGGTTAAGACCATACACACCTACCCTGATTTCGGCCTCCCATAGACACATTGTCATAATACCAATGGGATTCCGAGGGGTCTATCCAGAGCGAAGCTGTTTCCCGTACCATCGGTGAAACACGACCTCCTATCGCACTTGCATAAGTATCCAATACTTATATATATAAGAACTATGCCGTTGTGCCCTCACAACGCACACAAGTGCAATATTAGCCTATTTCGCATTATCGATGTCCAGTCTCGATAATACTCCGGCTAGGGATATTTAATGATTAATCCTTCGGGGATTGATACTGTCTCATATCATCTCAATCCAAGAACTAATCATATGGACCTCTCTTCATTTATACATTTATCGTGATTTAATCACAAATGATGAGAGTGCAATTTCCTTGTCACATAGTTAATTTGTACAACAACACCGTGATCTGTATAAATAGTGACGTTATGGTCATATTATCCAACACTTATGACTCAGAAAAGTCAAACCATTATCAATAGTACGATTTAGGGACAAATTGGTATTGGTCAGTCTGGTAAAGCCTAGTCCTGCCAATACGGTTTAAGCCCTTTGGGTTTATACTTTACAGTGGGAGGAAAATTTTAGACTTAATATTATTGAGGATTTTAGCAAGTTTAAGTGAATAACTGTCAAATGGATTCCTCCATTGAAAATTCCCCAGAGGGAAGGGGGAGAGAACTCTCTTAAATACCCTTACCTATTAGGCTCTTATTACCTTGGTGACAGGAATAAACAATAGATCCTCCAAATTAGTCCAACACTTTAAATATGCTTTAAAGTAAGCTTTGAGTAAATGATTATCTAGATGTCTTCACAACTTTTCCTTTTGGCTATAAAAAGGTAGTGAGTGAAGAAAGACACCAAATCATTATCTAACTCTAGTAATACCTTTGGTTAAATTTACTTTAGTTTGGAAAGTTTTATTAACCCCTTGGTCCCAACCCACTTGTATCTTTTATAATGTCTTTTATTATAAACAAGTGATTTATATTTATTACCCTTAAAGGTAATAAATCTCTAAGTTCATCACAGAATAATTAATTAGCTAAGGGATAAGCAATACACTCTCTATTTCTTAGAAAGTCTCTAGATGCTTGCACCCTAAAATAATCATGCCAATTCTAGTCATACATAGAATCATCAAGCATATGAGTTTTAATATGTTGGAATTATTTTAGGCATTAAATAACTTGATTAATATTTAATTATGATATTGCATTTTATTTTATTCAAATAAATTTACTATTCACGTTTTTCTGCAGATGTGTGAACTTTAAATGCAATTTCACAATTCAAATCATAACCAAATCATGCAAATCTTGTGCTAAAATTACGTTCAGGGTGTTAGCTTTCCAACGAGCTTTTAAACACCCAATTTCAAGTTCAAACGAGTGAGAACTAATCAAAACAAAAATGGCGTGTTGATACCACTGTTGGGAAGCGGCCGCGAGTGCGCAGCGGAAAATAAAAATTATTATGCCACTTTCCATTTGCCCAAGACCCATTTGTTTTGATTATTTTACATGCCTAGGCATGTTACTATATATTCTAAGCATAAAACTCATAAAACATGCAAAGAACATAAACCTAAACATGCTAACTATCATAAGAACTCTAATTAAAATAAAGAAAGAAAAAGACTTACTTGAACCGAAGACTCCTCCAGTCCTCCCTCCAATCTACAAGCTTTTCTCGAACTCAGCAAGCTCTTCCACGTTCCAAAGAGCCACCCAAGAGTGTGGCCTCCAAAAATGCAAACACCAAAGCCAAAACTCAACGGCAAGACTACGCCTTGAGTGCACGTGTATTTTACCTTTGGTGCTAGCCTAGGCAAATACCTCAAAACTTTTAACTCGAGGTTCCTCTAGTCAATTATACTTAAGGATCCTCAAAATCAGTGGCTTACTCTTAAACTTTAGAGTTGCTCACTTATATAAACCCAAGATATGAAAGGTTTGGTGCTAAAAATTGTGAAGAATTCCTTGGGTTTATATAGTGCTACAAAGACAACAAAATTAATTAAGAATCCGATGTGGGATAAAAGCTAATTAAATCTTAGCCATTGGATCTTAATTTAGTGGTTTAATGAGATTATAAAACCCTAATAAGAGTTTAGGCCGAATTGGAATTCAAAACAAATAACAAAAAAAAATTTCTATTCACGTTACTATTCATGTGAATAGTAATTTTTTTTATTCCAATTCCCAAAGTACCCCTATCGTCATTCACCAATCCCTAAGCCACTATGGAACCTCATAAATGATCTTTTCAATAATCAAACGCATTGAACTATTTATGAACAATTCCTATAGCAATTATATATGTTGTTATATTTTTACTGTGCACTGTAAACCATTGATTTCGACTTTGTTGTGTGTGACCTTTTGGGTTCCCCTCTTGTTGGACATGAAATGAATCGTGATAATTTAATCGAACATAAATTATCCTCCGATCAGATGGTCGTTCGATTTCAATAAACAAAGGTTGACATCTAGCAACATGCCAAGGCCCCCAAATGAGAATGAAAGATATATATACCCATTATGTATGCGATTTACATATGATACGGTCCATCGCCTTACTATATCCCATCTATTGACCTATGGTACGGAAAGTGTCTACCCATATGGTCAAAGGTACGATGTTGATAGTGTCATGAATCGTGCTAACCCAAGAATCTCACATGGTTGGGAACCTACCTAATTATCGTATTTTATAACGACCGGCCTTAGTCGGAGTTATGAAATGATGGTAATGGGATCCTTGCCCACAAGAAATCCATCATATTGGGGTTGATGTGATTTTCTTAAAATTTAAAAGAATTGAGTGTGAGCAACTTCATAATATTAAAAGCCAATGTTATTATGAAACATTAATAAAAACATATTCCTAATTTTAACATTCTCTCTTAACATGTGGGTTAAAATATTTAACAAACATTCAAATGGAAAACAGAGTATCATTTTGTTCCATCATTGATGAGCATAAGCTCGAAAGGGACAACTATAATGACTGGTTTAGAAACCTTAAACTTGTCTTACGACAAGAAAATATTTTCTATGTTCTTGAAAGACCATTTCCCCCTGAACCCGTAGAAGATGCTGACCAAAATACATTTGATGCTTGGAAGAACCACATCGATGATGATGAGCAAGCAGTTTGCATAATGCTTGGCTCTATGTCGGACCAACTTCAGAAATCTCACAAAGATATGGATGCTCAAACCATCTTCTTTCACTTGAAGGAGTTGTATGTAACTTCCGTGAGATTCCAAGTGTCATGTGCCTTATTCTAAACAAGGTATATGGAAGGATATGTTAGTGGACATGTGTTTAAGATGATTGGACACATTGAAAATTGGCCAACCTCGGGTTCATCATGGATCATGAGATAGGTCACGATCTAATTCTTCAGTCCTTACCAAAAGACTTCTCTAACTTTATTATACAGTTTCATCTATCTGATAAAGAAGCTATTTTAGCAGAATTGCATAATCTGATAAAGCAAGCAGAGAAGGACTTGAAACCGGAGCTTAAAACCTCCATCATGCTTACGGGTACGGACCTAAAGCCACGAGGCCCAAAGAAAAATAAGGGCAAGGCCAAGGCTCCAGATCACCTAAAGCCCAATGGTAAGGTGGAGAAGAAAATGGGAAAGGGGAAATGTTTCTTTTGTGGAAAGAATGGTCATTGGATGAAAGACTGCAAATCCTTGAAATTCAAATAAGTTAGGGAAGCCCAAGAGGCCAAGAAGCCCAATGCTTCAGGTATGTTGTATATGATTGAACTATATTCTCAAAACTCTGAACCTTCTACTTGGGTGCTTGACACCGGTTGTAGGACTCACTTGTGTAATAATGTGCAGGGCCTGAGAAATAGTAGGAGACTCCGTCATGGGGAGTTTGACTTACGCATGGGTAATGTAGCAAAACTGGCTGCATTGTGCGTGGGGACTTATTCATTAGTTTTGTCGAATGGTTTAGTTTTAGACTTAGAAGATTATGTTTATGTATCTTCTCAAGTAAAGAACATCATTACAATTTCTTATTTATGTAATAAAGGTTTTTCATGCCTAATAAGTTGTAATGAATGTTCTATTTATTTCAATGAAATAAAATATTGAGATGGTATTTTGAATTATGGTATCTATGTCTTACAAAATAACAAAGAATGTTCAACCTCTAATATATACAACGTTAACTCGAATAATCTCAATGAATCACTTCTATGGCACAATAGCTTCGGTCATATCAATGATACATGATTAACTAAGCTACATAAGGATGGGTATTTTAGACCCTTCAAATATGAACCTTATGGAACTTGTGAGTCTTGTTTACTTGGTAAAATGACCAAATTACCCTCCAAAGGTAAAGGATAGCGTGCAGCGGAGACATTAGAACTCATACACTCTGATGTATGCGGACCAATGTCATTCACCGCTAGAGGTGGATTCTCCAACTTCATTACCTTTATCGATGATCACTCACGATATGGGTATGTGTATCTTATGCAGTACAAATCTGGAGCCTTTGAGAAATTCAAAGTCTTCAAAGCTGAAGTAGAAACCAGCTTAATAAAAGTATTAAGTCACTAAGGTCTGACCGAGGTGGTGAATACTTAAGCAACGAATTTCAAGATTACTTGAGAGAAAATGGCATTGCTTCCCAGTTGACTCTTCCGGGAACTCCACAGCATAATGGGTCTCCGAAAGGAGAAATCAGACATTATTAGATATGGTCCGATCAATGAAGCCATGCACGGATCTACCTCTTTCATTTTGGGGGCTTGCTTTAGAAACTGCAACACTACTACTAAACCAAGTTCCTTACAAGACTGTTAGTCAAACACCATATGAGTTATGGTCTGGGAAACGTCCTAGTCTTAGTTATCTAAGAGTTTGGAGATGTGACGCATATGTTAAGCTAAAAGAAACTAACAAATTGGATGATAGGGAATTAAATGTAAGTTTGTAGGATATGCCTTGAACTCAAGAGCATACGTGTTCTACGTCCCAAATGAACAAAGAACATTTGTCTCACGAAATGCTAAATTTCTACAGAATGAATTCCTTCTCAAAAAATATAGAGGGAGTAGACTTGACCTCGATGAGGTACGAGAAGAACAAACTAACATTGAACTAAGCCTCAGGCCCCTCAAAATGGCAGTGACGGAACAACCACAAGGTTATGAACTTAGATGGTCTGGTAGGGAAAGATATGAGCCTGAAAGATATGGTTTCCATATTGATGAGGAACATGATCAGGTCATTGATAATGATGATCCCACCACTTATGACGAAGCAATGTGTGACATTGATTCAGTCAAGTGGTTTGAAGCCATGAAATCCGAAATAGACTCTATGTATCAAAATCAAGTCTGGGACTTGGTGGATGCACCTGAAGGGATAAAACCCATAGGCTGCAAGTGGATTTACAAGCGTAAAATTGATACAGAAGGCAATATCCAAACCTATAAGGCTAGGTTGGTGGCGAAAGGTTATAGAAAAATCCAAGGAATTGACTATGACGAAACCTTCTCGCCTGTTGCAATGATAAAGTTCATTCAAATTTTACTGGAACTAGCTGCACACTTTGATTATGAGATTTGGCAGATGCATGTCAAAACAGCTTTCCTTAATGGGAACCTAATAGAGTAAGTCTATATGACATAAACTGAGGGGTTTGCATATAAGGATGATCATAATAAAGTATACAAGCTTAAACGATCCATTTATGGACTCAAGCAAGCCTCCAGAAGTTGGAATATATGATTTGATGAGACAATCAAAGAATTTGACTTCATAAAAAATGTAGACGAGACTTGTGTTTACAGGAAAAGTAGTGGGAGTGATGTTGTATTTCTTGTATTATATGTTGATGACATATTAATCATCGGGAATGATATTCCCATGATGCAAGCCACCAAGCAATGGTTATCTCGGAATTTCTCCATGAAAGATTTGGCAGAAGCAGCCTACATCCTCAGCATTAAGATCTACTGTAATAGATCTAAGAGGTTGTTAGGACTTTCTCAATCTACGTACATAGATAAAGTTTTTGAAAAGATTCAAAATGGAAGATTCTAAAAGAGGTAATTTACCTACTTGTCATGGAATCAATTTATCTAAGGAGCAATTTCCACATACTCATTTAGATATAAAGCGTATGAGTAGGATCCCTTATGCTTTAACAATAGGATCGATCATGTACGCCATGCTATGTACAAGACCTGATGTCATTGGTTAATATGATGCGAGCTTTCAGACCGATAGGGATGAAAACAGATCGCAAATAGGATATCTATTTACTTTCAATGGCGATGCTGTTAGTTGGAAAAGCTCAAAGCAGTCAACTACAGCGGACTCATCCACTGAAGCCGAGTATATTGCAGCATCTGAGGTAGCTAAAGAAGCAGTCTGGATAAAGAATGGTGTCACAATGTACTGTGACAACATGGGCGCCATTGCTCAATCAAATGAACCAATGTCCCACCAGAAATCCAAGCATGTACTTAGGCGATTTCATCTCATCAGGGAGATTGTTGAGAGAAAAGAAGTTATTATAGAGAAAATACCCACAGAAGATAATCTTGCAGATTCTCTGACTAAAAGGCTGACTCAACAAAAGCATGATATGCACACCCGAGAGTATGGTGTCCAGATTCATACTAGTTGGCTATAGTGCAAGTGGGAGATTGTTAGGGATATGCCCTATACCCAACTTGTGGATGGGCTATATGTACATGTATTTGTAATATTTCCATTAATTAATAAAATGGCAATCTTTATTATACGTGTCTTACATAACTTATATGAATCATCAAACACTGTAATAATGCCCTTGGAGTAAAAAGATGATGGCTTCCACGCCTTATGAAAATCATTACTCTTAAACGTTCTTAGTCATAGTTTTGTGAATAATCCGGGAGTTCATAAAGCGGATAGACTAGCATGATGATATGATCCGCCCTTAAGTGGGGTAGCCAATCTCATAGGCTACTAGCGGAGATCCGTCCGCTTGGTGTATCACATGGATGCATGAGTTGCTCGTGTCCATCGAACTGACCGCCGAAAGTTTTCACATGGAGTGTTTATCCCATGTGTCTGTGAGGACTTTCATGTATCGATTGTATAACTAGTCCTTAGACTTGAGGTCTTTACAATCTTATATATGGATCAAATAACTTTGACATTCTCCTTCCCCGGTTCAAAAGATCCGGTCATAAGGGTATGATTGGGTCATTTTTTGAAACACATGAAGTTTATAAAGATACAACAGAGAATCGCCACTCTCTCGGATAATATTTTCTTATAAGAGTAGTATTCCAGTTCGCGGGTTGATATGTGTGATCAGTGCTTGAGAACTGTGGCCGCAGCAGAAGAATCATGTAGATTCTTGGGTTAGCACGATTCATGACACTTTCAACATCATACCTTTGACTATATGGGTAGACATTTTCCATACCCTAGGTCAAACGGTGGGGGTACAGTAAGGCGAGGGACTGTATCATATGTAAATCGCATACAGAATGGGTATATATCTTTCCTTCTCATTTGGGGGCATTGGCATGTTGCTAGATGTCAAGCTTGGTCATTGAAATCGAACGACCATCTGATCAGAGGATAATTTATGTTCGATTAAATTATCACGATTCATTTCATGTCCAACTTGAGCGAAACCCAAAAGGTCACACACAACAAAGTCGAAATCAATGGTTAATTATGCACAGTACAAATTTAACATCATATATGATTGCTGTAGGAATTGTTCATAAATGGTTCAATGTGTTTAATTATTGAACAGATCATTTATGACGTTCCATAGTGGCTTAGGGATTGATGAATGATGATAAGGGCACTTTGGGAATTGGAATAAATAAATAAATAAATAAATAAATAAACATGAATAGTAATGTGAATAGTAACATGAATAGTAATTTTTTTTATTTGTTATTTGTTTTGAATTCCAATTCGGCCCAAACTCTTATTAGGGTCTTATAATCTCATTAAACCACTAAATTAAGATCCAATGGCTAAGATTAAATTAGCATTTATCCCACATCGGATTCTTAATTAATTTTGTTATCTTTGGAGCACCTATATAAACCCAAAGAATTCTTCAAAATTTTTGCACCAAACCTTTCATATCTTGGGTTTATATAAGTGAGCAACTCTAAAGTTTAAGAGTAAGCCACTGATTCTGAGGATCCTTAAGTCTAATTTACTAGAGGAACCTCGAGTTAAAAGTTTTGAGGTATTTGCCTAGGCTAGCACCAAGGGTAAAATACCCGTGCACTCAAGGCGTAGTCTTGCCGTTGAGTTTTGGCTTTGGTGTGTTCACCTTTGGAGGCCATACACTTGGGTGGCTCTTTGGAACGTGGAAGAGCTTGCTGAGTTCGAGAAAAGCTTGTAGATTTGAGGGAGGACTGGAGGAGTCTTCGGTTCAAGTAAGTCTTTGTCTTTCTTTATTTTTATTATAGTTTTTATGATAGTTACTTAGTGGCCAACAGAAATGAGCATGATTCAACGAATTGCAGGAATTTATGAAGTTGGAGCCAACACAGCAATGAATGCCAAGCTTGATCTGATTTGCAAAAATCTGGAAACTCTTAACATGAAGGTTAATACTGAATCCACAAGTTCACCATATGGAGGAGCACCAGAGGCAGAATCATACAACCAACATGGTGAGACGGTGAATTATGTTAACAATTTCAACAGACAGGGGAATAATCCATATTCCAATACCTACAATTCAGGTTGGAAGAATCATCCCAATTTCGCATGGAGCAACAATTTAAGGCAGATGAACAATCCACCACCAGGATTCCAACAGCAAAATAAAGGCTAGGAGAATGAAAAAGAAGTGCTGGCTTACTTGAAAAACTCAGAAGCAAAATACGATTCTCAAGCAGCATCATATGAGGCCATGTTTCAATCATAAGCAACATTAAATCAAAGTCAAGAAGCATCTTTGAAAACTCTGGAGAATCAAATGGGACATCTGGCTAATGCTCAGAGTTACAGACCGTAAGGTACCCTTCCTAGCAACACGGAACCAAATCTAAGGAACATTGGGAAGGAGCAATGTCATGCCATCACTTTAAAAAACGGTACTGAAATCAAAAAAGATGTTGGAATCAAGGCATCCATTGAGGAAGTTCCGAAAGAAAGTAGAAAACCAGATCCACAAATGGAGGACATATGAGCAAAAGAAAATGATCGAGAAAGATTCACTCCACCTCCATATTTTCCTCATCGTCTCCAGAAAAATAAATTGGACAAGCAATTTGCTTGATTCTTTGAGATATTCAAAAGCATGCATATCAACTTTCCATTTGCAAAAGCGTTGGAACAAATGCCCAGCTTTGTCAAATTCATGAAATACATTCTTTCACGAAAATGAAGATTGGGAGATTATGAGACAATGGCACTGACAGAATAATACATCGCCATCATTCAGAGGAAGCTTCCCCAAAGTGGATCATAAGAGAACATAACTTTGGTAGGCTTTGTGTGATTTAGGTGCTAGTGTTAACTTGATGCCTTTTTCATTTTACAGAAAACTGTAAATTGGAGAAGCAATGCCCACCTCAGTCTCTCTGTAACTTGCTGATAGATCGCTCATATTTTCGAGAGGTGTAGTTGACGATGTTCTGGTCAAAGTCGACAAACTCATTCTCCTAGCAAACTTTATTATCCTTGACATGGAGGAAGACGAAGACGTGTCCATCATCCTCGGGAGACCATTCTTGCTACATGTCGAACCATTATTGATGTATAAAAACGTGAACTAACCATGAGGGTACAGGACCAAGAAGTAAAATTCAATGTTTTCAAAGCCATGGAATTCCCGAATGATGAAAATAATGAGGAATGTTTGAGACTTGATGTGATAAATAGTATCGTCTAGAACTCCTATGCAATGCAAAGTTCCACTGACAAACTTAAAGCATGTCATCTACTTGTGGAGCCTGAAGATAAAGTGTATTGTACACTGAACAAGTTAAATCTTGAAATGCAAGCACCTAAAGAGAAAAGGCTCCACCAACTCAACGAATTGGGGGAATTTCACATACAGCCTTTCGAGAATGCCAAATTATACAAAGAAAAGGCCAAGAAGAGACATGATGAGAAGTTAGTGGGCATAAAACTGGAACCAGGGCAGCGGGTATTATTCAGCAAATCAAGGTTGAAATTTTTCACTGGAAGGTTAAAATCATGGTAGTCAGGTCCATTCTTAATCATTCAAGTTTTACCAGATAGAATCGTTGAGTTACATGATCCCAATTCTAATGAAACATTCAAGGTTAAAAGTAAGCATGCCAAGTACTACTAGGGAGAATCATTGGAGCGACAAAAAAAAGTGTCACACTTTCAGATCCAGCCTAACATTTGGGCAGTCATGTCTAGCTGACGACGTTAAACTTAGCGCTAGTATGGAGGTAACCCATGCAATTTGTGTATATATTAAGATTTGGTGTATTTTATTTTTGTGTGTTTAATTTTGAAGGTAAAGTCACAAACAGGATGGAAGACGTTTTCACAAATCTTCACAAGTAATTTCTTCTCTCTCTGAAAGTCTACAAAGCTCGCATGGAACGAATGAGACTTCTGATGATCAAAGGTATTCCTAATGACATTCGTTGGTTAATTAAAGCACGGGTCGGATTGGCAGGTGAGTCCTCTGACACTTTTATTTCATATCTGTCTGGTTTAGGAAGAAGCGCCTATGCTAAGAAAAGAATAGCTAAAAGAATTGTTGTTTGCTATAAATATGCACGCATGACATGTAATACTCGTTGTCGTTCTTTAGGAATGGTGTCTGATAATTGTGAAGATAAAATTAAATTCATTAGGGATGGCTTGAGTAAGAAGTCTTTGGATGACATATCATTGACCCTTGAGACGCATCCCAGTGGATATGTGCATCACGCAATTCACATGTTATATACATAATTTTGAAAAGAAAGACAACAATTAAGTCTCAGGAATCTAACTTTAAAAGACCTTGTTTGCCAATTTATAAGAAAATTGGATAAGAAGCTTGTCCCTGACTCATAGATGTCAATCAAGTCGTTACTTCCTGTGAATATTATTATCTCTTTGTATATATCTAATAATTGTGATTTGTTTTGTGATTTTCTTTTTTTTCACCGACATGATCCAGATTATTTGACTTTCACGATATATTTTACTGTTTAGCTAATAATTGTCATTTGGCAGGTACTAGTGCTATTTTTACTCACCCTTTTTTAGATTCTATAAATTCAGCTCATCATTGCACTCTTGAAGAAATCCAGAGTTGAGAAATAAATAAAACAATGGAAGCAACTTCAAGTAGATGAGTTGTAAACATTTGTGTGTTTTACGGTACTAGTGTTGGTTCTAAACTATAGTTCGTTGAGGTAGCATAGGATTTTGGGTAGAGTCATAGCTGAAAGGAATATGCACCTAGTATATGGTGGTGGCAATCTTGGACTAATGGGGTGCGTTTCAAGGGCTGTACATGAAGAAGGTAGTCAAGTTTTTGGAATCATCATAAAACCTTTGGCAGAGGCGAATCTTATAGGACCATCAAACGGAGATGAACTTATTGTACTAGGTATGTCTGAATGACTGGTTGAAATGATTAATCATGCTGATGTTTTTATTTCTTTGTCAGGTAGCTTAGGCACGATGGAGGGAATTTTTACAGTAGTATCTTGGGCGAAATTGAATATACACCAGAAACCGATTGGACTGTTTAATGTTGATGGATTTTATGACTTTCTTTGTGTGTTTCTTGATGATGCCCGAAGAAATAGTTTCGGTCAAAACCTGTAAAGGATATCCTCTTCACTGCCAGAACTGCCAATGATTTAATTGACCAACTTTTAGCCTTTGAACCACAAATTGACCATATCCTTTCCAAGATTAACTGGTCTGATAATGATCGTGGTAAAAACCCTCGGATAAATCTGGATCTTAACCTTTAATTTTCTTTTTAAGATATAGAAACCGTCGGATAAATATGGACTTTCAGATCCAGCCTAACGTTCGGGCAATCATGTCTAGCTGACGACGTTAAACTTAGCACTAGCTGGGAGGCAACCCATGTAATTTCTGTATATATTGTGATTTGGTGTGATTTATTTTTGTGTGTTTAATTTATGTAGGTAAAGTCAGATTTCAGGATGGAAGAAGTTCTCGCAAATCTTCACAAGCAATTTTCTTCTCTCCTTCAAAACTCTCTGATGAAAGTCTACAAAGCTCACTTTGAACGGATAAGACTACTAATGATCAAAGGTATTCCTAATGACATTCGTTGGATTATTGAAGCACGGGTCCGATTGGCAGGTGAGTCCTCTGACTCTTTTATTTCACATCTACCTAGTCTAGGAAGAAGCACCTTTGCTAAAAAGAGAATAGCTAAAAAGATGGGTGTTTGTTACAAATGTGCTCGCATGATATGTAATACTCGTTGTCGTTCTTTGGGAATTGTGTCTGATAACCGTGAAGATAAAATTAAATTCATTAGGGATTGCTTGAATAAGGAGTCTTTGGATGACATATCTAAGACTCTTGAGACGCATTCCAGTGGATATGTTCATCATATAATTCACATGTTATATAGACAATTCTGTAAAGAAAGACAACAGTTTAGTCTCGGGAATCTTACTCAAAAAGACCATGTTTGCCAATTTATAAGAAATTTGGATGGGAAGCTTGTCCCTGACGCATAGACGTCAATCAAGCTGTTACTTTCTTGTAAATATTATATCTATTTGTCCTTTCCTAATAATTGTGATTTGTTTTGTTGTTTTCTTTTATTTTCTCCGACAAGATCCAGACTTTTTTTACCTTTCACGGTTTCTTTTATTGTTTTGCTACTAATCGTCCTTTGGAAGATACTAGTGCTATTATTACTCACCCTTTTTCAAGTTCAATAAATTCAACTCATCATTGCACTTTTGAAGGCATCCAGAGCTGAGAAAGAGATACAAAAAATGGAAGCCACTTCAAGAAGACGAGTTGTAAATATCTGTGTCTTTTGTGCTACTAGTGTTGGCACTAAGCCACAATACGTAGCAGCAGCACATGAATTGGGTCGAGTCTTAGCTGAAAGAATATGCACCTAGTATATGGTGGTGGTGGTGAAGGTTCTATTATAGTCCCAAAGAAAGTATAAGCCATTGACAACACCCACGATTTATACATTGCAAAGCTTGAAGCTGGCGGAATCATACTTACAAAGCTTGTGACGAAAAATGATGAAGAAAAATCCTTGAGTCTTCAAGGTGGAAACTTTCGGACAAGAGCATAAAGGGAGAGAAGCTTCAAGTCTTCAAGTGTTCCAAGCTCCAAGGTTGTTTCCCATCAGCTCCTTTGATCCTTCATTGTGCTAGCAAAATGGAGAAATGAAAAACAATTTTTCTTTTGCCTTGTTGAAGCTCACGGCGTGAGCAAAAGAAGAAGAAGAGGAGATAAGACAGGCTTTTGGTTTTCTTTTTTGGTTTCAAAAACCCGACTGAATGATGATTGAGATAACATTTACCAAAAAATTATTTGGTAAATATCCCTTCAACAACCGTGTAAAAATTTTCCTCCCAAAAAGTCATTAAATGGCCTCATCTTCTTACATTGAGAATAGTGACAATGTATCATCCAATAAGGTGACTAGATACATCCATCAACTAGTTGTTGGTTTTTATAAGGTCCCAAGATCAAACAAGCAATGAATTAATGCGTGAATACATCGACGAAGGTAGCGGAATACTCACATCGAGTCGGTTGAGTCGATTTGAAGACGATTCAAGCCCAAAAACTCACTGTTTTGGCGCATGAACTGCAGCAGTCCACTGTCCACGAATTTCAGATTTGAGCTGAGAAAACGGAGCTCCAAGCCTCGTCCGACGGATCCCGGCTCATGGGTGAACCTCCCTACCACCTTCGCAAGACTCGTAAGTGTGCTAGCACTTGAATTTTCACCATGAAAACCCACTCTTGGCTTCCCTCATGCTCATGGTTTTTGGCTTCAAAAACAGTCCACTATTTTGGATTTGGGCGTGAGAAGAAGAGAAAGAAATGAGAGAGAAGAAATGTGTTAACTTTTTCAAAAAGTGTAAAGGCTTTTTGATTATATATTTTCCAAAATAATAATCAATATCCATTTAGTTTCATCCAATAAATTAAATGAATTTGGAGCCAAAAACCAAAAAGTTTTCCCTCCAAAATGCTTTACACTTTATGTCAAGTCCATCATCATTCACATCAACTTTAAGTCATATCAACTTTAATAAAGTGACATGTCTTTCAATCAATCAATCACATCAATCAATCACATCACTCAAAGTGACATTTGATTTGACGCTTGATGTGACGAATGATTTGACGCTTGATGTGACTTGCGTCGCCGCACTCGAATTCGAAATACGAATGCGCTCGCAATCACACTCGGGCTCAGGTTCGTTAATTCCAAATTAACGATTTTTCCGTCGCGTCGTAATTAAATGATTACGCCTAGCGAATTCACTATTCACGTCGCTAACGAATTAATTCTAAATTAATTCGTTCGCCCGAATTAAAATCTAATTTTAATTCCGCGTCGAAATCTAATTTCGTTTAATATATCGAATATATTAATTTATCGATTAATTCCGAATTAATCGTTATCTCTCTCTAGACGATATTTTATCCTAGATAAAATATCTCCGTTATTAATCCTAGATTAATTTTCTCTCTCTTCTATATAATCCCAGATTATTCAAGAGTGCGAGTTGTGAGTCATCGTGGATTATCGGGAAGCGACCCATGAGATCTCCGGATAATTAGGCAGTAAATACGGTCGTCGGTGTGCCCGAATCACGTACGTACCAAGTACTACGTTCTAACCGATTTACGAGACATGGTCGGCTCCTAGCAAAGCACGATGTCTACCAAATTCTCCGGACATATCCTTTTAAGAATATTAAGATCTGTATCAAGCGTAGTATACAATTGTATTGTATTGCGTATATCGATCCAGTATCGGACGATCACATGTTAGGCCTGGGGCTGGAAATGTGTCTGCCCCGTACGAAACATATATCGGACATCAAGCAACTAGTCTCTTTAATCAGGCAATACTGACCTAGTCATATTGTCCCGACGGTTGCAACCTTTTATAGAGCACTAGTTCTGTATCCTGCGCGATCATCAACTCCATATGTCTGAAGTGACACTTTCATCTTGACATCACACCCAGTCACTACGATTCCTGATAAACCCAGAAGAGGTGAACACAGAACCAGTTTAGGTCCCCCCAACCACCAAAACCAAAGTTTATCGATTGTCGCAAGTACTAGCGATGCAAGTCTCAGGTTAAGATCATATACACCTACCCTGATGCGGCCTCCTATAGACACGCAGACATACTACCAATGGGATTCCGCGGGGTCTATCCAGAGCGAAGCTGTTTTCCGTACAATCGGTGAAACACGACCTCCTATCGCACTTGCATAAGTATCCAATACTTATATATATGAGAACTATGTCGTTGTGCCCTCACAACGCACACAAGTGCAATACTAGCCTATTCCGCATTATCGATGTCCAGTCTCGATAATACTACAGCTAGGGATATTTAATGATTAATCCTTCGGGACTGATACTGTCTCATATCATCTCAATCCAGGAACTAATCATAGGGACCTCCTCTTCATTTATATATCTATGGTGATCTAATCACAAATGATGAGAGTGCAATTTCCTTATTACATAGTTAATTTGCTACAACAACACAATGATCTGTGCAAAAGTGACGCTATGGGTCATATTATCCAACAATCTCCCACTTGGCACATAGCGAGTCACTCAAGTGTCCAACACCCGAACTATGTATGGTTCGCTCAAATTGCTGAGAAAAGGTTTTCCTCAGCGGATTTGTTTGATTATCATTTGACGCGATTTATATGATCATCACATCGCCACGATGTATGATCCGAACGAATCAGATGACATAGAAGTATATATCTGGATCGTCGATGAGACCTTTAATTCCTTAGCATGTGCTGACGCCTAGCTCAGCTGCTAATAGAACTATATCTAATCTAATTAGATTTATTTCAATCCAAAAGACTTCTATTGCTGCCTCAGCTACAGCAATAATCCGCATTTGTTGTTTATTCGGCAACAGTTATCTTGCTTGGAAGATTTCCAGCTCATTGTCCCGTTATTCAAACTTTATAGTACCGTAGTATTTAATTGTTTGGAAACTTGCTGCAGTGATCCCAGTCACTTCAAGTTCTCCTTCTCCATAGTATAGGATAGCATCTTTAGTTCTCAAAGATACTAACAGATGTTCTTTACTTCAATCCAATGACTATCACTTGGATTGACCGATTGTGATTCCATATGCTCTAAGCGTATGAGACACCATACAAGTACATTTTAAATGTACAATTTCCCAGAGAGTGTTAACAACTCCAAATCTATCCCAGTAGATCTTTATTCCTTGAATAAAGGTTGTTACTCCCCAGAATTCTATGGAGAATTTCTATGAAAAATATCTATGAAAGCCAAGCTTTCACCAATTGCTTTATGGGAATTTAACTGTCAGTGCGCTCTCCCACTAACCTCCTTATATACACAAGAATTATTTCGTTTTGAGTTAAATCATAAACCATTATGATTATTTCAAAACGTCAGTTCCAAGAACCTTATGCTTGCTTTAATCCAAACATGGATCGAATAACCCGCAAACCTTGTTTGTCGGTTATACAAAATCGTCAGAATGTTATAAACATTCTCCAAAAGGTTTCCTTTTCAGGAAAGCGATTTTGATTTGTAACTGACATATTTCATAAATGAAATATACAGTTATCAACAAGCATCTTCAAAATGGATTTACCATGGCAACAAGCAAAAGGTTGAACCGTTATTAACACGATGTTGATAACGATACCTTCCGTCAAACAAGCCTAGCTTTGTACGTGGTATGTTGCCATCCATGTATGTCTTCCTTGAAGACGTTTAATGTACCAATAGGCACAATGCCTTGTGGTACAACAACTAGTATCCGAAATAGCTGTTATACATGGAATCCATTTCGGACTCATGGCACTTTGCCATAATAGGGAGTCGATACATCGTATCACTTCCTCAAAACGTAGTCGGATGGTACACCTCCATGAGATTGACATCTTTATGAGGTTAGATCAGAAACCCATACCCTAGGTTGTTTTCTGACTTTATCCGATCTACGAAGTTCTTGTGTATTTGAAGATTAATGGTACAGATTCATTATTGATGAACTGTTTGTGTTCCATTAAGGACTTCGTGCCTTGAACAGTATTACACCATCACCGATTTTCATCGAGTATCACTATCCTCCCACTGACCACTGCATATCGGTATTCCTCTCAGGAAAACCGCATGGTGAGCAACAATCACATTGTTCTCATGTGAGATTTACAAGTACTATACTTAAGGTTTCCATTAGGATAACCTATATTGGCACTTATCCAATTTGGGTCTTTTAGTTTGGTATCATCCAAACGTTATGCCTGGCATACCCAAATTATTAGGAATGAGAAACCCTGTTTCTTTCCTGTTCATATCCTATATGACATCTGTCAAACAGATTTATATGGAACCTTATTCTAAATAAGTTTTGCACTATTAATGCATATCCTGTAGAAGGAAATAGTAGCTCAGAGCGACTCGTGATAAACCTTATCATGTCCAACAAAATTCGGTTTTGGTTCGGACACACCGTCTAACTGACGTGTCTCGGGAGGAGTCCTCATATGAAAGAATACAGTACTCTTTCATGTACATATGAAACTTACTGCTTAAGTATTTTCTAATATGGTCTTACCGTGGCGGCATAATACTATAGCCGATCTGTTTTTCTATTTCGTGTCGAAACTCTAAAGTTTCCGATCTGTGTTCTTCAAAAGAAACACATAACCATAACGTGATGCCACATCCGTTAAGGTCACGAAATATTCATGTTCACATCTAGTCTAGCTAGATATGGGCCCACTAACTTCACCACCATAATAGGGCTAACAGATCGGTGGCCTTTATACTATTACCAAGTAAATAGTATTTTAGGTATTTACCTAATAAACTAGATTCGTAGACCTTATTTGAATAGTCAAATCAGTCCTAGTATCCACTCTTCAAAAGTGTGGATATACGAGTCTTGTTTAATTGTGTCCTAGACAACAATGCCACAAATAAGTCTCTATTGATCAAATCAATTTGAGCTATTTATTTGTCATTTTATATGTTTGAGATTTTTATTTATATTCAAAATATAAATTCTGTTATTTACATCTAATGTATTTTATCTCAGTATCATCTTTATAATAAAACACTTAGTGTTCTATAATATAAAGGTTTTATATCCGCAATGGATTAAACACTGATATAGAGATAATGTCTCTAGTCAAACTAGTTACATTATACAGTTCCTAATTTAAGTACATACCTAAAGGGTAGTTCCTAAACTTAGGTATCCACGGTCGAAACAGCGACTTTCGTCCAGTTTCCGATTCGCAGAGAAATCTCGGTTTGAAGTCAGTATCCTGCTCATAGCGGATTTTGAACATCAATTCATATATTTTATGTACCACACTTAGTATTTAAAATCCAATTTCAATACTAGTAGTGAACATAACTCTGACAAATATTTTTAAAGTTAGAGCCTCGCCCTTTCTTTAATTCCTCCGTGTCTTCCATATCCAAATGGTAGTCGCTTCGGGATATGTCAATTATTCTTTTCAATATTTCACAAACCTTTGGCCAAGCCTGGGTTTCGGAATATCGAAACGATATGCACCTTGTGCTACATGCCCAATTGCAAACTTTGACTTTTCTCCACTAGAACAGTCAATTAATTCTCCAAGAATTATTAATTGCAATTTTAATACTTTTAAATCTAAAGATAGATTTATGATAAGTATATTAATTAAGCATTAAAGTCATCATCACATAAATCATCCAAAGATTTTATGCTCTACTATTTGCTTAATTATGGGCTTAGTCATAATAAGTTATTTTATCAAATAAATTAACCTATTATTAATTCCCAATTGAAAATTAAATCATTTAAAACATTAATCCCAAGGATTATATATTTTAAATATTCAACCTTTCAATTCTTTCTTGATTTTAATAGTCCAACTATTTAATCATTTTAATAAGGTACTATTTATTATAATGATTACAATAATCCAATTATTTAATCAACTATAATTTTAATATTGATTACTATAATCCAATTATAAAATCAACTATCATTTAATTCAATTATATTGATTACTATAATCCAATTATAAAATCAACTATATATTGAATGAGTTTGTATATAGTCCAACTATATATATTTTAAAACAACATAAAATATTAGTCCAACTAATACTTTTGATTAATACGACGAGTAAAATATAATGAGCGTGTTTAGCGAGTAATTGAACGATTGTTGCAAATTCAATACTTACCTCCCCCACTATTTTCGTCGAGCCTCTAACCCTCTGTCGAGTACTCGGGAAACCGTGTTTCCTAGTGGGCTAGGATCCTATTAAATAACATACAACCTTGACTTTGGCCAACAAGCTGTATGCTATTTAACTAGGTAGATCTCACAGATCAATTGGATCCAATCCAATTCCTAGATCCGGTTAGGTGGACATCCAAGTCCTAAACATATTATTTACGCCAATGTATCTAATACATTTTCCTGACCATATCCTCCGAATCATCTAGGCTTGGCTTTGGCACAACAAACCTAATGACTCCAGTTAAGCGGGACCCATTGACAAGGAAAGTTTCGTAATCAATTTCGTTGGACAAGAAGTGATCTTGACTTTGGCCAACAAATCACAACTTGGACAAGACACCGATGTGGAACAAAACCCTCATGATTCAAATACATCCAATTGACAAGGTCTTGACTTTGGCCAACAAACCAATGCCAATGGATCTTGAACAATAATCATTCAATGGAAGGATAATCGCTTAATATAGAACGAGGGTTTTTCTCGCGTGCAAATTGGCTACCAATTTAATTATCTTTGTTAAGGTCTCATCATCATACACCTTAACATGCATTCTAAATACATAATAAAGCGAGTATGAAAATAAATAATAATGATGCGGATGGATACTTTACACATTGATCCTAGATCAAATCTCTCCCTTTCTCACTCAAGCTAGCACTTGTACTACTTCTACCCGTTACACTACACTTCTAAAGAAACCTCATTTACATAGAGGGGAATAGGTGAGAAGAGAATACAAGAGAATAGAGGTGATAAGGCTGGACACGCAGGTCCAATTTAATAAATCGAATTTATTACAACAATTTCTAAAATTGCCCACCCATCTAATATCCATCCGATATACATTATTCATTCAACACAACCACGTATTCACACACATAAGCATGCTATCAATCAATCTAATCAAATTAATTAATCTGATAATTAAGTGATCATCCAATGTTCAAACAACGATTTGATTTTGTTCGAGTCAAACTCATTTTTGCGAATAAGTACTTAAAGTACGAATTCATGAATTAAATTAAACTACATCATTAAATCAATTTAACATGCATTTAATACTAATTCACTATTCAATTCCAAATTAAATATTGTACTTTATTTAATAAACCTTTTACGATTTAAATTCCAAATTTAATCGTAACGCGTCTCAAAGACCGATTAACGTCCAACGTTAATTCAATTAAAGTCCATTGGGCTTTTAATTGATTTTTAAGGCGTGGACTTTTGGTCAACTCGGGTCAAACCGATAACCAAAAGTCCATCCGGGATTTACCCCATAAGCCCATAAATCAATCTTGGCCCATTAGGCCCAATTGAACTTTAAAGGTTCATTAGTTGCATTTGGGCTTTATGGTTAAGGTTTTGGGCCCAATTGGATCCAATCCACTTGGCCTAAACCAAACTTGATAAATCAAGTCCAATAGGCCCAAATACAACTTTAAAGTCCAATTTCCAAAATTAGGCCCAATTAATTAAATTACCAAATTCCAAATTCGCAATTTAATTACCTAAAGTGTATATCATGATTAATTAACTAAATCAACATTTCCAAAACACTAAATTAGTCCAATTAATCATACTCAATTCATTATCATATGTCCAACACACAAAATGAAAAATCAAACCCATTTACATGCTTCTTTAGTCTCGGCCAAAGAGGGATTTTGTGTCCGATTCGGTTTCAATCCAATCGAATCCACAATCGACATCAAATCACCATCCATTTTGATTTTATACACATCCAATACACAAATCAAAATTACCAAGACATTAGGGCAATAACACACCATCGGCCAAGGTAAGATTTTGGGGATTTTTGTCCAATTCGAAATCCAATCCAATTCGATTCAAATTAACATCAACCTAATGATTCCAACTCATCAAATGAATCAAAAAATCAAAAATCCAAGATCCAAAAATTCCATTCACATTCGGCCAAGGTATTAATTTTGGGGAAAATATTCCAATCATTTTTTTCGTCAAATTAGTCCAACCAAAATGAAATTAAACATGTTATAAGCATACTCAACAATCAATTTATTCAAATCATGCTCAAATCACATTTACCCACAATTTTAAGCCCTACATTTTCATGCTTGAACCAATAGCTCTTGATGCCATTGTTGGATGAAACTAAATGGATATTGATTATTATTTTGGAAAATATATAATCAAGAAGCCTTTACACTTTTTGAAAAAGTTAACACATTTCTTCTCTCTCATTTCTTTCTCTTCTTCTCACGCCCAAATCCAAATAGTGGACTGTTTTTGAAGCCAAAAACCGTGAGCATGAGGGAAGCCAATAGTGGGTTTTCATGGTGAAAATTCAAGTGCTAGCACACTTACGAGTCTTGCGAAGGTGGTAGGGAGGTTCACCCATGAGCCGGGATCCGTCGGACGAGGCTTGGAGCTCCGTTTTCTCAGCTCAAATCTAAAATTCGTGAAAAGTGGACTGCTGCAGTTCATGCGCCAAAACAGTGAGTTTTTGGGCTTGAATCGTCTTCAAATCGACTCAACCGATCGATGTGAGTATTCCGCTACCTTCGTCGATGTATTCACGCATTAATTTCATTGCTTGTTTGATCTTGGGACCTTAATAAAAACCAACAATGATTAAATCCAAAGCTAATATGACCCATAGCGTCACTATTTGCACAGATCATTGTGTGTGTTGTAGCAATTAACTATGTAATAAGGAAATTGCACTCTCATCATTTGTGATTAGATCACCATAGATATATAAATGAGAGTGGTCCCTATGATTAGTTCCTGGATTGAGATGATATGAGAAGTATCAGTCCACGAAGGATTAATCATTAATATCCCTAGCCATAGTATTATCGAGACTGGACATCGATAATGCGGAATAGGCTAGTATTGCACTTGTGTGCGTTGTGAGGGCACAACGACATAGTTCTCATATATATAAGTATTGGATACTTATGCAAGTGCGATAGGAGGTCGTGTTTCAACACTAGTCGTGTCAAGTGATGAGACTTCGCGATGTGATTTGCGGGTCCCACTCGTTTCAAAATACGAATGTGTCCGCAAACACTTTCGGGCTCGGTTTCGCTAATTCCGAATTAACGAATTTCCGTCGCGACGTAAATTAAATAATTATGCCTAGCGAAATTACTATTCACATCGCTAACGAATTAATTCTAAATTAATTCGTTTGCCCGAATTAAAATCCGATTTTAATTTCGCGTCGAAATCTAATTTCGTTTAATATATCGAATAAAATTATTTTATCGATTAATTCCAAATTAATCGTTCTCTCTCCTAATAAGGCATTGTATCCAAGATAAATTTCTCGTGATTAATCCAAGATTAATAAAGTTCGAATCAAACATCATAGGTGAATCTTCAGGAAGCGACCCAAGAGATCTCCGGATATGTTGGCAGTAAATACGGTCGTTGGATAATCCGAACACGTACGTACCTCGTACTACGTTTTTACCGATTTACAAGACAAGGTTGGCTTCTAGCAAAGCGTCATGCCTACCCAATTCTCCAGAAATATTCTTATTGGAATATTAGATCTTTATCAAGCATAGTATACCGTAGTATCGCGTACATCGATCCAGTATAGGACGATCACATGTTAGGCCTGGGGCTGGAAAAGTGTCTGCCCCGTACGAAACATATATCGGACATCAAACAACTAGTCTCTTTAAATCGGACAATCCTGACCTGGTCATATTGTCCCGACGGTTGCAACCTTTTATAGAGTACTAGTTCTGTATCCTGCGTGATCATCATCTCCATATGTCTGAAGTGATACTTCCATCTTGACATCACATCCAGTACACTACGATTCTCGATAAACCCAGAAGAGCGTACACAGAACCGGTTAAAGCCCCGAACCACCAAAACCAAAGTTTACCGATTGTCGCAAGTACTAGCGATGCAAGTCTCAGGTTAAGACCATATACACCTACCCTGATGCGGCCTCCCATAGACACGCAGACATACTACCAATGGGATTCCGCGGGGTCTATCCAGAGCGAAGCTGTTTTCCGTACCATCGGTTAAAACAAAACCTCCTATCGCACTTGCATAAGTATCCAATACTTAAATATGAGAACTATGCGTTGTGCCATCACAACTCGCACAAGTGCAATACTAGTATATTCCGCATTATCGATGTCCGATCTCGATAATACTCCGACTAGGGATATTTAATGATTAAACCTTTTATATTGATACTCTCTCATATCATCTCAATACAGGAACTAATCATATGGACTTTTGCCATTAATATATCAAAGTAAATAATTTTACAAAACGGCAAAAGGCAATTTCATTATCACATAGTTGACTTTGTACAATAATACAATATCATTTACAAAACAGTGACGCTATGGGTCATAATGTCTAACAATCTCCCACTTGCCTATAGCCAGTCACTCAAGCATCTAATACCTGAACTATGTATATGTCGTTCAAACACATCCTGAAGAACAGCTTCGTCAGCGGATCTGCAATGTTGTCATCTGATACGACCTTCTCGACTTTTACATCGCCACGATGTATAATCTCCCGAATCAGATGGTAACGCCGAAGAACATGCTTGGATCGTTGATGAGACCTTGGTTCCTTAGCTTGTGCTATAGCCCCGTTATTGTCACAATACAATGGCACGGGCTCAGCTGCTAACGGAACTACTCCTAATCCGATTAGGAATTTTCGGATCCAAACTGCCTCCTTTGCTGCTTCCGACACAGCGATATACTCCGCTTCTGTTGTTGAATCGGCAACAGTATCTTGCTTGGAAGATTTCCAGCTCACTGCTCCGTTATTCAAACAAAAAATGTACCCCGATTGCGACTTGAAGTCGTCATTGTCGGTTTGGAAACTTGCATCGGTGTACCCAGATACCTCAAGTTCTCCACCTCCATAAATTAAGAAAGCATCCTTAGTTCGTCTAAGATACTTAAGGATATTCTTAACTGCCATCCAGTGACCTTCACCTGGATCGGCCTGAAGCGACTGCACATGCTCAAAGCATATGACACATCAGGTCGCGTACATATCATGGCATACATGATCGATCCGACTGCCGAGGCGAACGGTATCCGACTCATGTTATCTCCTCTTCTTTAGTCTTAGGACACATGTCCTTAGACAGAAGGATACCACGTGACATTGGCATCCATCCCTTCTTGGATTGATCCATGTTGAATCGCTTCAACACTTTGTCAATATATGTACTCTGGGCTGGGAGAGTCCAAGCAGCTTTCTAGATCTATCCCGGTAGATCTTTATTACCAGAATAAAAGCTGCTTCTCCCAGATCTTTCATGGAGAATTTTAATGAAAGCCAAGCTTTCACCGACGTTAGCATGGGAATGTCATTGCCTATAAGCAACACGTCGTCGACATAAAGGACAATAAAAGTCAGTGCTCTCCCACTAACCTTCTTGTATACACAAGGGTCATCAGCGTTTTGTACGAAATCATATTCTTTTATGATCTCATCAAAACGCTGATTCCATGACCGTGATGCTGGCTTGCTTCAATCCATAAATGGATCGATTTAACTTACAAACCTTGTTTGCAAGTCTAGGTACGATAAAACCGTCAGGGTGTTGCATATATAACATCCTCCAAAAGGTTTCTGTTAAGGAAAGCGATTTTTAACGTCCATCTGCCATATCTCGTAATCGAAATATGCAGCTATTGCAAGCATTATCCGAATGGATTTAATCATGGCAACGGGTGAGAAAGTTTCGTCATAATCAATACCAATTGTTGACGATACCCCTTTGCTACAAGCCTAGCTTTGTACGTTTGCACGTTGCCATCCATGTCGGTCTTCTTCTTGAAGATCCATCTGCATCCAATAGGCTTTACGCCTTCTGGTGCATCAACCAGTGTCCAAACTTGGTTGGCGTACATGGAATCCATCTCGGACTCCATGGCTTCTTGCCATAAAGCGGAATCAATATTCTGTATTGCTTCCTCATACGTAGTCGGTTCATTATCCTCAATAAGATTAATATCTACATGAGGCGAGATCAGGAACCCATACCTCTCAGGTACCGTCCTGACTCTCTCCGACCTACGCGGTCCTTGTGTGTGTATGAAGATTGTGGTACAGACTCATCCCGGATGGTTTGTTTATGTTCCGTCGTTGTTGATTCATTGCCAGGAACAGTATCACTACGATTTTCATCGAGCTCCACTTTCCTCCCACTTACCACTGCATCTAGGAATTCCTTCTCAAGGAAAATTGCATGTAGAGCAAACAAATACTTTGTTCTCTTGTGGGTGATAGAAGTAATATCCTTTGGTTTCCTTAGGATATCCCACGAAAAGGCATTTATCTGATTTGGGTTCTAGTTTGGTGCCTTCCAAACGTTTAACATATGCCCAGCATCCCCAAATCTTCAGGAAAGAGAAACCTGGTTTCCTCCCCGTCCATATCTCATATGGAGTCTGTTCAACAGACTTTGACGGAACCTTATTCAAAATAAGTACCGCATTGTTTAATGCGTATCCCCAGAAGGATATAGGTAGCTCAGTGCGACTCATCATCGACCTTACCATGTCTAACAAGGTACGGTTTCTCCGTTCAGACACACCGTTTAATTGCGGTGTTCCAGGAGGAGTCCACTGTGAAAGAATACCATATTCTTTCAAGTAATCTTGAAACTCATAACTTAAGTATTCGCCACCACGGTCCCACCGCAATGTCTTAATACTCTTGCCTGTTTGTTTTTCTACTTCGTGTCGAAACTCTTTGAATTTCTCAAAAGTTTCCGACTTGTGTCTCATTAGATACACATAACCTAACGAGATGCATCATCCGTAAAGGTTACGAAGTAATGATATCCACCTCTAGCCTGGCTAGACATGGGCCCACATACGTCGCTATGAACGAGGCTAACAGTTCTGTGGCACGTTCACCTTTACCACTAAAAGGTGATTTAGGCATTTTGCCTAAAAGACAAGATTCGCAGACATCATATGAATTATTATCAAATCCGTCCAAGTACCCACTCTTCGAAAGTGTGGATATGCGAGTCTTGTTAATGTGTCCTAGACGACAATGCCACATGTAAGCTTCATCTTTTAGATTACTCCTTTTGAGCCTTTTGTTTGTTATTTTATGTTTAGGAGATTCATTTATATTCAAAATATAAAGGCCATTATTTGCAACAGCAGTGCAAATTTCTGCATCATTTTTATATAAATAACACCCAGTGTTTCTAAATACAAAAGTGTACCCATGCTGGGTTAACAAAGATACAGATATGATATTCCTAGTCAAACTAGGTATATAAAAACAGTTCAAAAGTTTAAGCACATGCCCCGAGGGAAATTCCAAAACAAAAGTCCCTACAGCCAAAACAGCAACTGGAGTTCCATTTCCGACTCGTAGATCAACCTCCCCTGAAGCCAGCATCCTGCTATTCTGCAAATCCTGCAAATCAGTACATATATGAGCAGCACAACCAGAATCAAAAATCCAATTTTATAAACTAGAAGTATTCATATTTATCTCAATAACAAACATACCAGAGGCTAGTGCCTTGTCTGCCTTGATATCCTCCTGTGTCCCTTGCCCATTCGGCAGTCACGTTTCCAGTGACCCTTCTTGTCGCAGTTGAGGCAGACATCTTGAGACTTGTCCCTTGGCTTCCCAGAAGCTTTTGTCAACTTGCCTTTACCCTTTTTCTTATGTTTCTTCTTCCTCACCCCTCCAGTTGCTTTGGGCCCAGCCCTTGGCCTCTGAGAGGTCGATGCATAGTGCGCCTCGCGCTTGCCCCCTTTTTGGAGTTCTTTTTCAGACTCCTTTAAGATGGATAACAGCTCTCCAAGAGAGTCATCCGTGTCCATCAACTTATAGTTGATTATAATTTGTTTCCAAGAATCAGGAAGTGACTGTAAGATCAAATCTACGGTCAGCTCAGCCTCCAAGACTATTCCCATATTGGCCAACTCATCAATATCGACGATCATTTGAGCCCCGTGGGCCTCAACTGATGCGCCTTCAGTCATTCAGGCGCGGAAGAGTTTCTTCACCAACTCGTACCTCTCCATCCGCTTGTTGGTGCGGTGGAGATCTCTCAGTCTAGCTATCATATTATAAGGATCCAAGTCCTTATTCTGGCGACGAAAGTGCTGAGTCATCGAAGCTAACATAATAGCCTGAGCAGTGTCACAATCATCGCTGTGAGTTTTCCATAACTCCAGCTCAAGTGGGTCAGTGGGTTTAGGTGGGAGAGGTATTTGTATAGTGTACAGCATCCTCTCAGCCCCAAGGACTATCCTTAGGTTCATTTCCCAATCAGCGAAGTTTGTGCCTTTAAAGACATTGTCACCCATGATGATGTCTCGGACATTTCCCTTGCTTGCCATCTCAACTACGATAGTCCTACTATCTAGTCAACGATAAAATGGGTACAGTCAAACTGTTACAAAAAAATAACAATGTATTAGTCCAACTAATTTTAATAAATAGACGAAATAATATTGAAAGACGCGTAAGGCTAAGTATCTGAACGAAATTGCAAATTCAATACTAGCCTCCCACTATTTTCATCAAGTCTCTAACCCTCTGTCGAGAACTCGGGAAATCCTATTTCCTAGTGGGCTAGGATCCCGTTAAATAACACACAACCTTGACTTTGGCCAACAAATTGTATGCTATTTAACTAGGTAGATCTCAAAGATCAATTGGATCCCATCCAATTCCTAGATCCGGTTAGGTGGACATCCAAATCCAAAACATATGTATATTACTTATGCCAATGTATCTAATACATTTTCCTAACCATATCCTCGACTCATCTAGGCCTTGGCTTTGGCACAACAAACCTAATGATTCCAGTTAAGGGGACCCATTGACAAGGAAAGTTTTGTAATCAATGTCGTTGGACAAGAAGTGATCTTGACTTTGGCCAACAAATCACAACTTGGACAAGACACCGATGTGGAACAAAACTCTCATGATTCAAGTACATCCTCAATTGACAAAGGTCTTGACTTTGGCCAACAAACCAATGCCAATTTTGGATCTTGAACAAGAATCATTCAATGGAAGGATAATCGCTTAATATAAATTGAGGGATTTTTGCGTAATTGGCAACCAATTTATTATCTTTGTTAGGTCTCATCATCATACACCCTTAAGCATGCTTCTAAAACATCATAAAGTTTGTAAAGTAAATTAATAGTGATATACGGATGGATATATAAAAACAACTTGTTCCTAGAACAAATCACTCCCTTTCCTCTCCCCGCTAGCACTATTCTACTTCTACCCAATTACATAATACAATAAGAGAAACCTCATTTACATTGAGGGGAATTAGGTGAGAAGAGAATATAAAGAGATAAAAGAGATAAGGCTGGACACGCAGGTCCAATTTATAAATTCTAAATTTACAATAATTTCTAAAATTACCCTTTCCCTTCTAATATCCATCCGATATACACTATTCATTCATCACATACATATATATTCAATCAAGACATGCTATACAACCAATCAAATCCAATTAATTAGTCTTTGTTTAAGTGATCATCCAATGTTCAAACAATGGTTTGATTTTGCGCGAGTCCAACTCGTTTGAGAATAAGTACATAAGGTACGAATTCACGAATTATATCGAACTACTCGTTAAATCCAATTTAATTCGTTTTAATACTAATTCAATTTATTTAATTCTAAATTAAATGTTTACACTTTTAATGTGCTTTAAAGACTTAGATTCTAAATCTAATCTAATTGGGTCTCAAGCCCAACTAACATCCAATGTTTGTTTAATTAAAGACCGATGGGCTTTCAATTGATTATTAAGGCTTGGGTTTTGGTCAATGTGGGTCAAACCCAATTACCAAGCCCAAATAAGGAATCACCATCAAGTGCCATAAAATCAATTTCAAGCCCATAAGGCCCAATTAAACATTAAAGCCCATTTTACTATATTTGGACTTAATGGAGTGATTTAAGCCCAAATTGGATCCAATCCTTTTGGCCCAAATCTACTTGGCCCAACCAAGCCCATTATGCCCAAATGTAATAATATAAGCCCAATTATACAATTAAGCCCATTAATTAAATTTTATATTCCAAATTTTAAAATTCAATTAATTAAAGTGTAAATCCATGATTAATTCATTAAACCAAATATTTCAAAAAACACCAATTTAATTTATTAATCATCACTTGTTCAAAACACATGTCCAACATTTATTTGAACAAAAATCAAGTCCTTTAACATGCCATATTGCATTCGGCCAAGGGATTTTTTGGTTCGATTTGTTTTTCAATCCGATTGAATCACTAATCTAAGTCCCGTATACGTTTTAAGTCATCTAATGAACTTGTAACAGAAAATTACAATCCAGTGCAAGGACCTCCATTTTCGGTCAAAGCAACAATTTTGGGGAAAAATCATCCAATGCATTTTTCTCAAAATTGATCATGTATAACATCATATTCATACATATAATCATACTTAAGTCATCTAATGAACTTGTGCATGAAAATTCCAATTCAGTGCAAGGACCTCCATTTTCGGTCAAAGCAACAATTTTGGGGAAAAATCATCCAATGCATTTTTCTCAAAATTGATCATGTATTACATCATATTTCATACATATAATCATACTTAAGTCATCTAATGAACTTGTGCATGAAAATTCCAATCCAGTGGAAGGACCTCCACATTTGGCCAAAGCAACCATTTTGGGGAAAAATCATCCAATGCATTTTTCTCAAAATTGATCATGTATAATATCATATTACATACATATAAGCATACTTTAGCATCAAATTTCACAAGAACATGCTTCAATCAATTTCCCCCAAATTAACCCTAATGTATTTCATGCTTAAACATGGCTCCATGATACCATTGAAGGTTTCTATTATTAGTCCCAAAGAAAGTATAAGCCATTGAAACACACGATTTATACATGCAAAGCTTGAAGCATGGCGGAATCATACTTACAAAGCTTGTGACGAAAAATGATGAAGAAAAATCCTTGAGTCTTCAAGGTGGAAACTTTCGGCCAAGAGCATAAAGGGAGAGAAGCTTCAAGTCTTCAAGTGTTCCAAGCTCCAAGGTTGTTTCCCTATCACCTCCTTTGATCCTTCATTGTGCTAGCAAAATGGAGAAATGAAAAACAATTTTTCTTTTGCCTTGTTGAAGCTCACGGCGTGAGCAAGAAGAAGAAGAGGGAGAGAGGCTTTTGGTTTTCTCTTTTCTGGTTTCAAAAACCGTGAATGATGATGAGATAACATTTACCAAAAAATTATTTGGTAAATATCCCTTCAAAAACCGTGTAAAAATTTTCCCTCCCAAAAAGTCATTAAATGGCCTCATCTTCTTACATTGAGAATAGTGACAATGTATCATCCAATAAAGGTGACTAGATACATCCATCAAATAGTCGTGTCAAGTGATGAGACTTCGCGATGTGATTTGCGGGTCCCACTCGTTTCAAAATACGAATGTGTCCGCAAATACTTTCGGGCTCGGTTTCGCTAATTCCGAATTAACGAATTTCCGTCGCGACGTAAATTAAATAATTATGCCTAGCGAAATTACTATTCACATCGCTAACGAATTAATTCTAAATTAATTCGTTTGCCCGAATTAAAATCCGATTTTAATTCCGCGTCGAAATTTAATTTCGTTTAATATATCGAATAAATTATTTTATCGATTAATTCCAAATTAATCGTTCTCTCTCCTAATAAGGCATTTTATCCAAGATAAAATTTCTCCGTGATTAATCCAAGATTAATAAAGTTCGAATCAAACATCATAGGTGAATCTTCAGGAAGCGACCCAAGAGATCTCCGGATATGTTGGCAGTAAATACGGTCGTTGGATAATCCGAACACGTACGTACCTCGTACTACGTTTTTACCGATTTACAAGACAAGGTTGGCTTCTAGCAAAGCGCCATGCCTACCCAATTCTCCAGAAATATTCTTATTGGAATATTAGATCTTTATCAAGCGTAGTATACCGTAGTATCACGTACATCGATCCAGTATAGGACGATCACATGTTAGGCCTGGGGCTGGAAAAGTGTCTGCCCCGTACGAAACATATATCGGACATCAAACAACTAGTCTCTTTAAATCGGACAATCCTGACCTGGTCATATTGTCCGACGGTTGCAACCTTTTATAGAGTACTAGTTCTGTATCATGCGTGATCATCATCTCCATATGTCTGAAGTGATACTTCCATCTTGACATCACATCCAGTACACTACGATTCTCGATAAACCCAGAAGAGGCGTACACAGAACCGGTTAAAGCCCCGAACCACCAAAACCAAAGTTTACCGATTGTCGCAAGTACTAGCGATGCAAGTCTCAGGTTAAGACCATATACACCTACCCTGATGCGGCCTCTCATAGACACGCAGACATACTACCAATGGGATTCCGCGGGGTCTATCCAGAGCGAAGCTGTTTTCCGTACCATCGGTAAAACACAACCTCCTATCGCACTTGCATAAGTATCCAATACTTAAATATATGAGACTATGCCGTTGTGCCATCACAACTCGCACAAGTGCAATACTAGTCTATTTCGCATTATCGATGTCCGATCTCGATAATACTCCAACTAGGGATATTTAATGATTAAACCTTTTATATTGATACTGTCTCATATCATCTCAATACGGAACTAATCATATGGACTTTTGCCATTAATATATCAAAGTAAATAATTTTACAAAACGGCAAAAGGCAATTTCATTATCACATAGTTGACTTTGTACAATAATACAATATCATTTACAAAACAGTGACGCTATGGGTCATAATGTCTAACATGTGGCAATCTTGGACTAATGGGGAGCGTTTCAAGGGCTGTACATGAAGGAGGTAGTCAAGTTCTTGCAATCATCCTAAAACCTTTGGCAGAGGCGAATCTTATAGGACCATCAAACGGAGATGAACTTATTGTACTAGGTATGTCTGAATGACTGGTTGAAATGATTAATCGTGCTGATGCTTTTATTTCTTTGCCATGTAGCTTAGGCACGATGGAGGGAATTTTTACAGTAGTATCATGGGTGAACTTGAATATACACCAGAAACCGATTGGACTGTTTAATGTTGATGGATTTTATGACTTTCTTTGTGTGTTTCTTGATGATGCCCGAAGAAATAGTTTCGGTCAAAACCTGTAAAGGATATCCTCTTCACTGCCACAACTGCCAATGATTTAATTGACCAACTTTTAGCCTTGGAACCACAAATTGACCCTATCATTTCCAAGATTAACTGGTCTGATAATGATTATGGTAAAAACCGTCGGATAAATCTGGATCTTAACCTTTAATTTTCTTTTTAAGATGTAGAATTTCAGCTAACCATGTACTGTTTTCTAACTCTTCTTCTAATTTTTTAGACATTGGGGACAATGTCTCAATTAGGTTTGGGGGAATATTTGACTAGTATCTAATTTTTATTTTTTCGTTGTGTTGTTTTTATTTGATTTTTAGTCAAAAATTTTAAAAGAAAAATTCAAAAAAATAAAAAAATATTTAAAAAAATATTTTGTGTTTTTGTGTTTTTAATTTGACTAATTATGTGAAATTGGTGTGAGATAGGTGAGTAAGGAATTTCGAATCCTGAGACGTATCTCAACCTATTTCGTAACAAGTTAATTTTTGTTTATTTCCTTTTGAATTATTTAATTTGTGAATTCTCCATAATACTGACTAAAATGGATCTTCATATGCTCAATTGATAGGTATTATCAATATGCATGGTAACATACGGCCATACGCTATAATTGAAAATTTTGTAATATTCAGTGCTCTAGTTTAATTGGTGGAAGTATCTAAAAAAACGATGGAATTTAAAAAAAAAATATGTATATTAATAAAAAAAAACATCTAAGATCCGAGTAATTAAATCTGAAGGGGTGTTTTAACACCTAATGCCCTAAAACCAACTAGTTTGTGAGTCACTGGCCCAAAGCATGCTACATGGATTGAAGATGTTATAAAAGAAAAAAATCAGAAAAAAAATTCCATTACTAAAAAAGGTGTGAATTCTGATATAACTTTAGGACAGAAATATTACTCCCTTTTCAACTACACTTATGAATATTGTAGGCACAATGATCTGATTAATAATTTGTTGGTTGTGTATATGGAGAATGGTAAAAATAATCGGAGAATTTACTTATTTAGTAATTTAGAAAGAAAGAAAATAGCTATTAACTTGGATAAGAAGTTTCACTTGTTTAGTCACTAACTTATTTATTCCCTTTCTTTTGCCTTTTTGCTTTTATTTGTATTAGACTGAAGTTTGTGGGTATCGTCACTGTAAGCCCTCACGAGACTACAACTCATCCATAAGGAACACATAGGGGTTTAAAGGTTTGTTGCATACGCTAAATGTATCTGTGATCCCTACGAAAGTGGCTTAGTTTAATTTTAACTGTTTATTGCATTTTATTTTGTTGTTTTGCTCGAGGACTAGCAAAATGTTAGGTTTGGGGGTGTGATGAGCAGAAAATATATCAATATTTACCGCCCCTTTGACCTAATATTTTGTATAGTTCCCCTAGTTTTATGAACGTTTTGATGTGTTTTAGTTTATTTTGCAGATAAAATAAAATCAGGACTTAATGGAATCAATCACAACGAAATGTGGAACAAGTAAGGGTAAAAACTGGACTTGACATTTTCATTTTGGAGATTGGAAACTTGAAATGGCGTTCTAACGAAGTACAATTTCGGAAATTTCAACTTTGCGCAATTTTCATATTGTGGCCATAAATTTTTATTCCGATATCGGATTGAGGTGATTCAAGTTCCAGATTAAATCGGACTCAAAGATCTTCAACTTTGAAGTTCATAAGATTTTTGAATTCTGAATTTTTCATTACCGAAATTGATGAAAAATCCGAAAGTGTGTTATATGTAATTATTAAAGTTATTTTCAAAAATAAAATAAAATGAAATGAAATAAAATTAAATAAATGAAAATTGTCAAACTTCCACCAAACATTCTTGCATGTTGGGTGCCATGTTTGGTGGAGAAATTGGTGGAAGCCTTTATATTTGCCTATAAATATCAAGCTAAACTTTGTAAATTTCTCATGCTCTCTTTACTGGATTTCTCCATGAAAACCTAAAAGAAAGTGTCTTGCATGTTTATTTAAGTTTTCTTGTATTTTCTCTATATTTATTTAATAAATTTTTATTTTTTTTTAATTACATCATGAGTAGGTAATCTCTTTTTGTTGGAGTCTAGGGTGAAACTTTTAATATAATAATTTAGATTTACACCCTTAATTTAAATAAGTAAATTGAATTAATTTTTTATCGCCTATATGGCCGGTTTTACATTATTGGACTTAGTTTCCGCCTATATGGTCGGTTTAGGTGCTAACCTTGTTACCGCCTACATGGTCGGTTTATATGATTTTGTTACCGCCTATATGGTCGGTTGGACTTTGGACAAATGACATTCACCTCCTATATGGTCAGTTTTAATATAATTAATTCAAGAAATGATTAATTGATAAGGGAGTAATCTATATTTGAAGTATTAAAAGTGAAACCCCTAGCTCCAGCACTTTCTTTTATTGTTGTAATTTTCTTTACTTTTTAATTTTCTGTTATGTTATTTTGTTTAACTATTCATTTTGTAATTTTAGGTATGTTTTGTAACTAAAAACATTATCTAGAGTTGTGATAAATTTCAATATCACCATTTTATAAGTGGTTATTTTATGTTTTGGGTAGTATATTAGTTTATTTATTGAGTCTTAAGCTTAATGCTTCTTGTTAACTGACCATTAATAAGGTTGATTTGGTAAACTTAAAATGAACTTGGAAAAAGGATTTTAGGTTTTAGCCATAGACTCAATAGCTTACGATCTCACCTTGGGGTAAATGTCTCTTAGGTAGATTTCATTACAGGATATGAATATACCTGTCGGACGAGGGTAGCCATAATTGGAACTTAATCTTAATGAATTCAGAGTTTCTTAATTAACATAGGAATATAGTTAATTGGGTTACTTTGGGTATTTAAATCTGACCATCGGAAGAGGCTTTTGCATAAATTTGTGTTCCAGGTTAATAAACCAATATTGCATAAACATGATATAATCACTTCATCCTTAAAAGATATTGGAAGGATTCACAACCCTCGATATTTTCATATCATTGTTTAACACTTAAAATCTACCTTTGTTTTGTTTTAATTACTTGTCTTTAGTTTAAAATCACCATCCAACCAAAAATTAATCAATTAGATACTCGTAGAAATTTAGCTTTATAAATTAATAGCTTAGATATTAAGTCCTCGTGGGATCGATACATTTTATACTACTTGAGTTATACATGCGCTTGCGTAACGTGTGTATGTTTACCACCGATCAACTGGTTTAAAATGATCTTTTATTGCCACCTGGCGTGGGTTGTTCTCTATATTTTCAGCCGTCATTGCTTCTTTTTTCAATTTTCCTTTCTTTCCTTAGTCTACTCAATGTTCTTTCTTTTTTTGGATCAAACAGAAGCGAGTCAAGACTTTTGGATCTTCGCATTCACTGAAGCACAAAAAGATAAGAAAAAATACCAAAAAATAAAAATAAAAGTAACAATAAAAATAATAAAAAATCTAAATATAAATTAAAGCTAAGGTTATTTTGTAATAGTATTAATGTGAATTAAATTAACAATCCCCGACAACGGCGCCAAAAACTTGGTGTGACATTTTATACCATACCGCAAGTGTATGGTGTCAAGTTTTAGTAAAGATAAGTGAAAGAGTGTCGAACCCACATGGATTGTATTCAACTCACAGTAAGTACTATAATTAGTAAACCTAACTTTATTTAGAAATATTTTAAAATAATCTGAATGTAAAACTAAAAACTAAAGGAATATGAGATTAAAATGTTTAATTAGGAGAAACCAATATAAGATAAATTCTAGAGTCTGATTTCACTTAGCTATCCCCTATGTATTTGCTATGCCAATCAATTCTTATTCAGTTGCTTTGTTTATAAGTCAAGACCCCTAAATTATTATAACTCCCTCTCCTGAGTGCCGAGTGAATATATTATCAATTACAGACGTCGATATCCCTATAAAAACCTAGTAATTAACAATTCATTACGCTCTATGATTCTTTATTAACGACTTCAAAGGGATTATAGATTCTCCCGGACTCTATAAATCTCCTATGTTATATTCACTAAAACCTATTCAAAATCCCCTCTCCCGAGTGCCAGATTCTAAACATTCATCATCCCAATTTGTGGCCAATAAACAATAAGCATTAAACACAAGAGAATATAAATAAACTGATTCAAAACTTCATAAGACTCGATTTGGCAAACAATAAATAGGTTCAAGCATTTGTACATCATCTTCCAGAATAATAGAGTTAGTTCATGACCAAATAATAAAACATTGAAAATAGGGTCATAAACCTAATAGAAATCATTAGAGTTAAAGAAAGAAACTATAAGATTAAACCTGAATCGAATCATTTCACCTTTGGACGTCACCGCTTTCGTCTCTTCTTTTCGCTCTTCAATCTTTCACTTCGGATCTCTCTAAAATATGTATTTTGACTCTTGAGTTGTGTATTAGCCTCCCCCCCTCTGGGGTTTTGGGCATATTTTTATATTTATAGGAAATCATGGAGTCATGTTGCACATATACTAATGCTTATTCTGAAGAGCCTGAATTTTCGCAGCAGCGTCGTGATGCCATAAGTTAGCGTCGCGACGCCAAATCTTCGAGATAATTGTATTGAGTTATATTGGTGTTGCGATACCAGAATGGGCGTCGCGATGCCAGACACCACTCCTTTTCCCATGATACATTTTTTTAGCTTGTTTTCGTTTTTCCCGCGTACTTCTGTTGCATCCGTAAGGTCCCAAAACAAGTCCATTTGCCCCAATATCCATGTTTCGATCCTTCCTACCAATAAAACATAAAAGAAACTACAAAATACATTAAATGACACGAAACCTAACAAAATAGTAAGCTAAGAATACTTGAATAAGTGGGTATAATCCGCACTTATCAAACACCCCCAAACTTAAGATTTTGCTAGTCCCGAGCAAAAGACTAAATAAAAATAAAAAACAAAATCAATAAAATTAACTAGGCCACTTTCGTAGGTATCACGATTGCATTTAGCATATGCAACAAGCCTTTAAACCCCTAGGCGGCCCTAGTCGAGGAGTTATAGTCTCGTGAGGGCTTGCAGCGACGACACCCACAAA
Organism: Zanthoxylum bungeanum; assembly: GCA_019454045.1. NCBI lineage: Eukaryota > Viridiplantae > Streptophyta > Magnoliopsida > Sapindales > Rutaceae > Zanthoxylum > Zanthoxylum bungeanum. Next base: position 43,106 of record SKCR01023684.1, read on the forward strand.
CGTCATTCACAAACATACAATCATGCAAAAATATAATAAAAGAAAATAAAATAGTCTCAATAGTTACACATAATATTGTCCTCAAAGAATGCTACCAATGAAATCCGAGAATCATCAAAGTATTCAATGCAACTCAAATCCAAGTTCTTGAATAAATCATCTAAGCCAGACTCACAGTGTGTGTGTAAAGTTTCATTCACATCTCGACTCTTAAGTAAGTTAACTCAATGATTTCATCTCAAAAATTGAGATCTGATGGGTCAAACCAACCTATATATCTTAAAAGTACTCTATAATTTTCTTTCTTTGCTCAGTATGGTATGAGTTTTTTCCTTTTTTTTTTCATTTCTACACACCTACCCTTTAAGGTAGCATTTCTCCTCATGGTGGTCCTGACTCTCGCCCATTGGTAGCTTCACGCTTATCGATTATAGTTGGTTTAACTTTTTCTTTTTTTCAATTTTTTTCTTCTTTTTTTTTATTTTTAACCATACCATACATCATAACACTAGCATATTGAGATAGATATCTAAGAAAACAGTCATTCATCGACAAATAATTTCTTCAACTAGCCACTTTGCCAACAATCTAGGTTCTTAATACTAAAAACCTATTGTTAAGTGCTTACTAGTCTAACCTAGATCACATATTCAATGCATCAAACCAAAATCAATTAAGAACTTATCGTTTCTAAAATTCCATTCTAAAGTAAACAAAACTCATCATTAGACTTATGTTTTACTATCTAGGACTAAAAACAAAAAATAATTTTTTGTTATGACATGAAAAATAAAAAATAAAGTAGATGTAATAAACAAATCAAATGCAAGGGTTGTCTCCCTGCTAGCGTTAAGTTATGGTCATGGTGGATTCAATGTAATGGACCGAGTAATCTCATGTGCATTCTTTTTTAGTATCTGCCGGTTGTTATGACATGAAAAAGGCAGGTTGGTAGGCTGTGGCAATTTATCCATGGATGGTCCTTCAGGGTCCACTGATATTTGAAATTTTAGACTGCACATGTGGAGAAATTGACTTGACAACTTTTTGAGCTTTTTAGGGATCATCATCAAGCGAGCACTGACTCTGGATTTCCTCTTTTTTCGATATTTTAGGAATGACAGCGGTTTTGGCTGTGGAGGATGTTCTTGTATGCACGGTTTCACTATGCTCATAGGTTGCTGAAATACTGATTCACCCTGCGTGTTTACAACTCTCTTCTCTAAAATATCTACCATATGAAATTCTTCATCACCTTGAGGACTTGGCATGGCTTTGAAAACTCTAAAGGTGACTGCTTCCTCTTGAACTCTCATTTTCAATTCACCGTTTAGTACATGAATTATCGTTTAGCCTGTTGCCAAGAAAGGTCTCCCAAGGATGATTGGGACATCATAATCCTCTTCCATATCAAGAACAAGGAAGTCAACATGAAAATAAAATTTATCCACCTTAACCAACACATCTTCGACTATTTATCATGGGTAGGTGATGGACCTATCTGCTAGCTGCAATGTGACTATGGTTGGCTTTGCTTCACCTATTCTCAACTTTTTGTAGATGGATAAGGGTATGAGATTGATACTTCTCCCAAATCACTCAGTGCCTTTCCAAAATATCGATTCCCAATAGTGCCCGAAATAGTAAAGCTACCAGGTGTAGGAAATACTTTCCTTGCACAGCAGAAGCATGTTAGGCACCCGGATCGGACATGAAAAAAATATCCTGCACTTCTCTTTGAATGGCCGAATGTTACCAACACCGAGATTGAAATTTTGCTTCAGTTTTGAACAAAATTTCAGCCCCGGAACAGCCCCCGAACAGCGATACAAAAATTGGATTATTTTAGACCCGAAATACACCCAATTCACTGCCCAGTTCAGCCTTTGTATGAATCAGTTTCTGCTATATTTCAAGTCTCATTTTTCACCCCAAAAACAGTCTCAACACAGCCCCAAAATATCCTCTAAATTTCTCTAAAAATTCAGGATAAAAAATAATTCAAACCGAGTCCCGTTACACAACTTTTATTTGCGACAGTGAGTAATTTTTTACTTACTACAGTGAGGTATGTTTAGAAGAGGAGAAGATGAGTTTATATTCAACACCACAAAGTCTTCTGAGTTATGTCCCGTTACCAACAGAATTTAGTGTGGGCTAGACTCACAAAATTAATCGCTAAACCCTTTAGAGATTAATGTCACACAAGTATTTTCTTTTCTTTTTCTTCTTTTGATCTTCCTTGGTTTTTCTCAACACTTGAGAGAATAGTGAAGAAGAAGAAAGGTGGCTAGGGTTGCAAAAATGAGATTAAGGCAAAAAGAAAAAATCCAATTTTCTTTTATACTTGGGGTTATTTGTTTCCAAAACAAACAAACCCTTTCCCCTTCCACTATTGTAAAATTCGGCCAAGGCATATAATTTTTAATTAATTTTACAACATCAAATTCAATTACCATAATGAAAGATATGTTACAAAATTAAAAATACAAATACCTATAAAAAAAGTGTAGCCACCAAATTTAAATTCAAGAGTTATGCAACCTAGCATAACTCACCAAGGGTTTCAAAATTTAATGCAAGAGTTTTGCAACCTAGCATAACTCACCAAGGGTTTCCAAAATCCAAAATTTAGAAATTCCAAATTTGGTCTTATTAAATTATATCATATATAATTTAATATTATGCATTCAATAATTATCATATAATTATTAAAACCATATATTAAATTTTAATATATAGTTTCAAGTGTGACAACATAATATTATTAATCATATTAATAATATTTTCATTTGTGAGTATATAATCGGACTATCCAATTATACTTAATCTGCTATAGAATATTGAGCTAGCACGGGGACCAAATGGACCTACGGTTCCGAGCTCCAATAATCTCGAAATATTACGTAAGCTCTTAATTAAATATTCTGAATTATTAACTCCGGGTTATTCCACTTAAAACCTGAAGTTGCACTCTCGGTTCCACAAGTAACTCTCCGATTAACACTTTACTTCGATGTTTGAACTCCCTCATATAGTCCTCCTTTAAACATGTAGCATTTGTCGATACAAATATTTTATTACCTTCAAGGCTATAGAATAATCCACCCCTAGTCGCCTTAGGATAGCCTACAAATAGGCATACTTGAGAACGTGGCTCCAACTTAGTAGTCTTATTTTTTAGCACATATGCTGGACACCCTCATACGTGTAAATGTCATAAAGTAGTTTTACGACCATTCCACAACTCTAATGGAGTCTTAGGAACAGACTTAGATGGAACTACATTAAGGATATACATTCATGTTTGCAATGCATATCCCCAGAACTAACTAGTTAGTGAGTTATAACTAAACATATATCTTATCATGTCTAGTAGGGTCTGATTTCTCCTTTCTGCAATACCATTTTGCTGTGGTGTTCTAGGTGATATGAGCTGGGATATTGTCCCATGCTTAACCAAGAATTTCTTGAAGTCTCTGTCAAGGTATTCTCCTCAACGATCTGATTGTATAGTTTTAATCGTCTTACCTAATTGGTTCTCAACCTCAACACAATACTCTTTGAACTTTTCAAAATTATCTGACATGTGTTGCATTAGGTAAACATACCCATATCTAGAATAATCGTCAACAAATACGATGAAGTATTCATAACCACCATGAGCTCTTACATTCATCGGTTCGTAAACGTCCGAATATATTAGCTCAAGTGGTTGACTAGCTCTTATACCTTTTCCATTAAAAGGTCCTTGGTTATTTTTCCTTCTAAACAGGATTCGTAGACTGGTAAAGTTCTGAGCTTTAACTGGTTTAAGGCTCCGTTCTTTATCAACCTATTAATATGGTCAAGGTTGATATGACCAAGTCTAAAATGCCACAAATATGTGTCATCGTGAGAAATCTTTTACCGCTTTGTTTTAGGTTTCTCAACCTTAAACATTTTAACGTTTAGCAGTGATCTATGTGTTAACGGTCTTAATACATACAAGTTATCTCCTAGTTTCCTTAGCATATAGGTAATCCATTTTTAAAATAATAACTATTATTATTGCAATAGTTTTGAAACTAAAATCAAATTTCTATGACAAAACAAGAACAAACACCATTTTGTTTAAATTTAAATAACTTTTATTTGAAAATTGAAAACTTATAACTCCCACTGTTTTACTGAAGCAACATCTTATGGCTTGACTCTCATAGTAAAATTACCTTCAGCAAGGTATTTACGTGTATCAAGTAGTTGTACATTTAGCCTTACTAGTGTTTCTTTCTCTTCTTTGCAGTTTTGAAAGACCTTAAAACACTTGCCTCTCCACTAGGTTTACGAGGATCCATCAGCATGGACTCCTAATGGGTAAGCTCATTTAGCAGTTGGGTCAAAGTAAAAGTCAACTTGTTAATAACATAGTTGCTTTTAAACTCCTTTAAAATCTTCGAATGAGTTTCCATGAACATGGTCATCTGGCTTCGCTTGTCAATACGAGCGTTGCGGGTTTCGACTGTATTGAGTTAGGTCATCATCCTCAAGTCGTGCTCTCAAATTGATGTCTCATCCTTCATCCTAGCAGTCATCGCTGAGACCATGGTCTCATGACGTTGACGCTCCAGAGGTTGCCCGAACATGTCCTGTAATGACTCCATCATCCGAGATATTGTGGCCATATGTTCATGCTTTACAGCAAGAACCTCGGATTTCCCTGCTAGCAAGTAGCAGCAGGCCTTCTTATTAGCCGCGACCCAATTTTGGTAGGCATCACGCACAACTAGGTCAGAGTTCTGGCTTGTCCGGGAGGACACTCCTCCGTTAGGAAAAACTTTTAGCTCTTCACAGACCAATATAATGTTCATGTTACTTTTCAACTTAATATAGTTTTCTTCCATTAGTTTATTATTTGAGAGGATGGAAATAATTGGAGAAACCATGGCTGAATGATAAAATAAATATGTATTTAATATTCATTCATCGCATATTAAAATTATCAAATAATTTTGGCATAAAATTAAACATGATGGATGAATCATGAATAAAAAATTAGAAACCTAAGAGAATTATTAACCACGAAAATCTATCATCCCACAAATAAATACCGTCGTAGGGTAGGTCAAGTATTTGCATGATAGATCGAGAAAATCTCAATTGATTAATATATATAGGAATAACTCTTATTCTTATATTAACCAACTACCATTTGATTTGATCAAGGAATTTTGATTAACATCTAATCATTCATTTGTGAGTGTGACCCGTCGTTTTGGAACACTTGGACTTAACTAGTGAAGTGCCACTGTAGGATATGCCAGTTCACCAGATACATCTAGAGTACCTATCCTCTCGGAATCCAAACTTGATATTGACCCAAAATGGACACTATCCGTAGCAGGACGAAAGCAAAGTTTTCTCGAGATGCCTTTTGAATCTCACATTTTCGGACTAACAACGGAGATCGCGGGATATAATGTCGTATGTCCTTCTCTCACTCACTATTTTAAAATTAAGGTTTCTATTTTAAAATATCCAATATTTTATATTTACTAGTGTGAATAAATTTATGGCGGCTAAATAATAATTTTTTACTAACACTAGTATATTATTATTGACCTAACAAATTTTAACTCTTAAAATTATATCACTAATATTATTAGTCTCTACTAATTAATAAACTCAATTAAACTAATTTAATTGGTATAGTATTAGTGACCTATTATATTTTAACTCTTAAAATACTATAACACTAATTAGTTTAAAATTTTTGAAATCCTAAAATGGTCAATATTTTAATTAAACTATTTAATTGATCTAAGTGTGTTATAAAATCCAAAGGTACGTGGAATTGTATCCTGAGTACAGACCACATTACCGTCCATTCGGAATCAGCTATGGAATTTATGTACGGGTTTCCATCGTATATACCAATGGAATTTACCATGCACTTATTAAGCCCATTATATTAGAATTTCAAATTTTAAACTTTTTAAACCAATTAATTATTTTTCATGCATATCATATTCTAATTTAAACATTTTAAATCACATAAAATCACATTTCATGCCTAGAATGATTATGCATCCAAAGCATGTTATGGCATGTGAAATGCAAGAGTAGGCACCATAAGTTATATGACATGTTATTCAAACATTTCGAATTAAACATACATATAAAAAAACAAAAAATATATATTTTGCATTGATCTGGCTCTTATTTTTCCTATACTAATCTAATTAGTACAAAAATCCCAAGGCATCCCTTGGTCTTCAAATCGCGCTCCAAAGTGTTGTTGGCTCCTTTTGAGACTTTGGTACTACAAATTACAACAATTCAAATTATTACATAGGAAAATAAAATTACAACAATTGCAAAAATTGGCCTTATGGCCTTACATTCCAAAACCAAAACCAACATAAAAATAAGAGCCGGAAAAATTTACGACCAATGCAAAAACCATTCATCACATGAAATAACAATAATCATTCATCTCATTAATTTTATTTTGTGTCTACTCATCTAAACATGGATATCAATATTTATGACTCATATAAATATATAAAAATAGTAACTTTAAATCAAAAATAGAAGGGTTAAGAACACTTTTCAACCTCGCTCTTGATGCCAATTGTAGGAAACGATTTCCTTGCGCAGCGGAAGCACGTTAGGCACCCAGATCGAAATTGAAAAACTTTTTCTGCCCTTATATTTGAATGGCCGAATGTTACCAACATCAAGACTGAATTTTTGCTTCTGTTTTGAATAAAATTTCAGCCTCGGAACAGCCCCCGAACTGTTCTCGAACAGCGGTACAAAAATTGGACTATTTTGGACCCGAAATGCACCCAATTCACTACCCAGCCCTTGTATGAATCAGCTTCTGCTATGTTTCAGGTCTAATGTTTCACCCAAAAATAGTCCCAACACAGCCCTAAAATATCCCTTAAAGTTATGTACAAATTCTGGATCAAAAGGAATTGAAACCGAGTCCTGTTACACAACTTTTGTGTGCGGCAGTGAGTAATTTTCTGCTTACTGCCGTGAGGTATGTTTAGAAGAGGAGAAGATGAGTTTTTGTTTGACACCACAAAGTCTTCCGAGATATGTCTCGTTACCAATAGAATCTAGTGTGGGCTAAACTCACAAAATTAATCCATAAACCCTTTAGAGATTAATGTCAAGTATTCTCTTTTCTTTTTCTTCTTTTGATCTTCCTTGGTTTTTCTCAACAATTGAGAGAATAGTGAAGAAGAAGAAAGGTGACTAGGGTTGCAAATATGAGATTAAGGCAAAAAGAAAAAATCCAATTTTATTTTATACTTGGGGTTATTTGTTTCCCGAACAAACAAACTTTATCCCTTCCACCATTGTAAAATTCGGCCAAGGCATATAATTTTTAATTACTTTTACAACATCAAATTCAATTACCATATTGAAAGATATATTAAAAATTAAAAATGCAATTACCTTTCAAAAAATGTAACCACCAAAATTAAATTCAAGAGTTATGCAACCTAGCATAACTAACCAAGGGTTTCCAAATTTAATGCAAGAGTTTTGCAACGCAGCATAACTCACAAAAGGTTTCCAAAACCCAAAATTTGGAAATTCCAAATCTGGCCTTATTAAATTATATCATATATAATTTAATATTATGCATTTAATAATTATCATATAATTATTAAGACTATATATTAAATTTTAATACATAGTTTCAAGTGTGACAAAATAATATTATTAATAATATTTTCATTTGTGAGTATATAATTGGACTATCCAATTATATTTAATATGTTATAGAATATTGAGCTAGCACGGGGACCAAATGGACCTACGGTTCCGAGCTCCAATAATCTCGAAATATTAATTAAGCTCTTAATTAAATATTCTGAATTATTAACTCTAACTCCGGGTTATTCCACTAAGAACTCGAAGTTGCACTCTCGTTGCCGCATATAGTATATTAAGCTGACCAACGTTGATGTCCATCGATATAGTCATTACATACGGATTAACCCTTCACGAGTATCTAATAATTAGAGCCGGGACATAATGTCTGTTATGTCCCTGTAATTATTTTTACTTTAAGTAACATCGATTCTCTAATCAACTTCTATCACCAAAAAGTAAATAGAGTTGACTAGTGATGTGATTTGGTGGGCCCTACTTTAAATTCAAAATTCTAGTGGGCCCGCTAAACACATTTCGGGCTCGGGTTCGTTAATTCCGAATTAACGAATTTTCCGTTGCGACTTAATTAAATCAAATTTAATTATATAATAATGCCTCGCAAAATTATTACGAAAGTCGCTCGTGAATTAATTCTAAATTAATTCGTTCACCCGAATTAAAATCTAATTTTAATTACGCGTTAAAATCTAATTTCAATTAATATATCGAATATATTATTTAATCGATTAATTCCAAATTAATCGTTCTCTCTCTTCTATTCGAATTTTATCCCAGATAAATTCTTACCGTAATTAATCCTAGATTAATTTTCTCTCTCTCATAATTAATCCCAGATTAATTCTGTTCGAGTCAAACGTCATTGGTGAATCTTTGGGAAGCGACCCATGAGATCCCTGGATATGTTGGAAGTAAATCTGGTTGTCAGACTATCTGAATACGCGCGTACCTCGTATCACGTTCTTACCAATTTACAAGACATGGTTGGCTTCTAACAAAGCACCGTGCCTACCCAATTCTACAGAAATATTCTTTTAAGGAATACATAATCTATATCAGGCGTAGTATACTAAGTATTACGTATTGCGATCCAGTATCGGATGTCACATGCTAGGCCTGGGGTTGGAGCTGTGTCTGCCCCGTACGAAGCATATATCGGATCACTAGCAACTAGTCTCTTTAATCGGATAATCATGACCTTGTCATATTATCCTGATAGTTGTAACATAATAGAGTACCAGTTCTGTATCCCTGCGTGATCATCATCTCCATATGAATGAAGTGATACTTCCATCTTGACATCACACCCAATACACTACGATTCTCAATAAACCCAGAAGAGGCGTACACAGAACCTGTTTAAGCCATGGACGACCAAAACAAAGTGTACTGATTGTTGCAAGTATTAGCGATGCAAGTCTCAGGTTAAGACCAAATACACCTACCCTGATTCGGATTCCCATAGACACATAGTCATACTACCAATGAGATTCCGATGGGTGTTATCCAGAGAGAAGCTGTTTCTGTACCATCGGTAAACAGAACCTCCTATTACACTTGCATGAGTATCCAATACCCAAATATATGAGAACTATACAGTTACGCTTCCATAACACGCACAAGTGTAATACTAGCATATTCCGCATTATCGATGTCCAGTCTCGATAATACTACGACTAGAGATATTTAATGATTAAACCTTTAGTGGATTGATAATGTCTCATATCTTATAATCCGGAACAAATCATAAGGACTTTTATCATTTATATATTTAAGTAATCTAATTATAAAATGATAAAATAAAAATTTCTTTTGTCACATAGTTAATTTGTACAAAAATCACAATGTCTTTTACAAATAGTGATGCTATGGGTTATAATTGTCCAACAATCTCCCACTTGACCTATAGCCAATCACTCAAGTATCTTACACCTGAACTATGTACATGTCGCTCAAACTTTTGCTGAGGAATAGCCTTCGTCAGCGGATCTGTAATGTTGTCATCTGATGCGACATTCTCGATCTTCACATCGCCACAATGTATGATCTCACGAATCAGATGGTAACATCGAAGTACATGCTTGGATCTTTGATGAGACCACGGTTCCTTAGCCTGCGCTATAGCCCCGTTATTGTCATAATACAAAGGAACGGGCTCAGCTGCTAACGAAACTACTCCTAATCAAATTAGGAATTTACGGATCCAAACTGCCTCTTTTGCTGCTTCAGCTGCAGCAATATATTCCACTTCTGTTGTTGAATCGGCAACAGTCTCTTACTTGGAAGATTTCTAGCTCACTGCTCCGTTATTCAAACAAAATATGTACCCGGATTGTGACTTACAGTCGTCTTTATTATTTTGGAAACTTGCATCGGTAAACCTAGTTACCTCAAGTTCTCCATCTCTAGAGATTAAGAAAGCATCCTTAGTTCGTCTAAGATACTTAAGGATGTTCTTAACGGCAACCCCGTGACCATCACCTGGATCGGCCTGATAGCGACTACACATGCTCAAAGCATACGTGACATCAGGTCGCGTACATATCATGACATACATGATCGATCTGACTGTAGAAGCAAACGGGATCCGACTCATGATGTCTCTCTCATCTTGAGTTTTAGGACATAAGTCCTTAGATAGAGTGACGCCATGTGACACTGGCAACAGTCCCCTCTTAGAATGATCCATGTTGAATCTGTTCAACACTATATCAATATGCATGCTCTGGGAGAGTCCAAGCAGCTTCCTAGATCTATCCCGGTAGATCTTTATCCCTAGAATAAAGGCTGCTTCTCCCAGATCTTTCATGGAGAATTTTAATGAAAGCCAAGCTTTCACCGATTGTAGCATGGGAATGTCATTGCCAATAAGAAATACATCATCAATGTAAAGAACAATGAATGTCAGCGCGCTCCCACTAACCTTCTTATATACACAAGGATCATCCTAATTTTGAATGAAATCATATTCTTTTATGATCTCATTAAAACATTGGTTCCAAGAATGCGATCTTGCTTCAATCCATAAATGGATCGATTTAACTTGCAAACCTTGTTTTCACATTTTGGTATGACAAAACCATCAGGCTGTTGCATATAAACATCCTCCAAAAGGTTTCCATTAAGGAAAGCGGTTTTGACGTCTATCTGCCATATTTCATAATCGAAATATGTAGCAATAACAAGCATTACCCGAATGGATTTAATCATGGCAACAGGTGAAAAGGTTTCATCGTAATCGACACCGTGTCATTGATGATACCCTTTCGCTACAAGCCTAGCTTTGTACGTTTGTATGTTGCCATCCATGTCAGTCCTCTTCTTGTAGACCTATTTGCAACCAATAGGCTTTATGCCTTCTGGTGCATCAACCAATGTCCAAACTTGGTTGGTATACATGGAATCCATTTCAGACTTCATGGCTTCTTGCCATAAAGTGGAGTCGATATCTTGTATCGCTTCCTCATACATAGCCGGTTCGTTATCCTCAATAAGATTAATAACATTTTACCTAATAAACAAGATTCGCAGACGTCATATTAATTTGGATCAAATCCGTCCAAGAACCCACTATTCGAAAGTGTGGATATGTGAGTCTTATTAATATGTCCTAGACGACAATGCCACATATAAGTTTCATCTTTGTTACTTAATTTAAGACTTTTATTTGTTACGTTATATGTTTGAGATTGATTTATATTCAAAATATAAAGACCATTATTAACATCAGCACTACATATCTCAATATCATTTTTATAAACAAAACACCTTATGTCTCTGAATACAAAAGTATGCCCACATTGGGCTAAGCAAGATATAGAAATAATATTCCTAGTCAAACTAGGTACATAATACCAGTCTGATAAAGTAAATACATGCCCCGAGGGCAGTTCCAAAATATAGGTCCCAATAGCCAAAATGGCGACTCTAGTCCCATTTCCAACTCGGAGGTCTATCTCTTCTGAAGTCAGTCTCCTACTAATTTGTAGATCCTGCACATCAGTACATATATGAGTAGCACAACCAGAATCAAAAATTCAATTTTTAAAACTAGAAGTAGACATGTTTATTTCAATAACAAACATACATGAATCCGATGTCTTTCCCGCTTTTATTTCCTTCATGTGCGCCTTGTACTCACGGCAGTCATGCTTCCAGTGACCCCTTTTGCCACACTGTAGGCAGACATCTTGGGATTTGTCATTTGCCTTCCCAGAAGACTTTGATGATTTCGCCTTGCCCTTTCTCTTCTTCTTCTTCTTCACTCCTCTAGTAGCCTTTGGCCAAGCCTTGGCAGACTAAGACGTCGAAGCAAAAAGTGCCTCGTACTTATTGCCCTTTAAAAGCTCTTTTTCCGCCTCTCGCAGCATTGCCATCAACTCTCCAAAAGTATGATCTTGGTTCATCATATTGTAGTTCATGATGAACCCGCTCCAGCTGTCAGAAAGAGACTGTAAGATCAAATCTATAGAAGTCTCAGCCTCAAAGGTTATGCCTAGCTGACCTAGTTATTCGATGTCAGTAATCATCTGTGACACATGGTGCTCGACAGATGTACCCTCTGAAATTCGAGAGCGGAAGATATTCTTCTGTAATTCATACATTTGTGATCTAAGGTTAGATCAGTGAAGGTCCTTCAATTTTACCATCATAGTATAGGGATCCAATCCCTTGTTCTGGCGATGAAATTGAGGGGTCATTGCAGCGAGCATGACGGATTGAGTAGTTGAGTTGTCATCGCTATGAGTCTTCCAAAGCTCAAGCTCAAGCGGCTGATCAATTCCGGGCTTAGGCACGAGAGGTCTCTCTATCGTATAGAGCATCTTCTCGGCCCCTAGGACAATCGTGAGGTTCATATCCCAGTCAGGAAAGTTCGCACCATTAAAGACATTTTCGCCCATAATAATGTCTTTAACGTTGATCTTTCCGGCTATCTTAATTACAATAGTCTAACTATTGAATTAACGATTTTGGGTACAGTCCAACTGTTACAATAAAAATAATAAAATATTAGTCCAACTAATAAATATATCAAATGAAGAAAATAATTTGAAAGCGCGTATTTGGCAAGTATTTGAACGAAATTGCAAATTCAATACTAGCCTCCCACTATTTTTCGGCGAGCCTCTAACCATCTGTTGAGTACTCGGGAAACCTAGTTTCCTAGTGGGCTAGGATCCCGTTAAATAACACACAACCTTGACTTTGGCCAACAAGTTGTATGATATTTAACTACGTAGATCTCTAAGATCAATTGGATCTCATCCAATTCCTAGATTTGGTAGGTGGACCTCCAAGTCCGAAACATATATACAATATATATGCCAATATATCCAATATATTTTCCTAACCTTTTCCTCTAAATCAACTAAGCCTTGGCTTTGGCTCAACAAGCTTAATGATTCCAGTTAAGCAGGACCCATTGATAGTGGGAAAGCTTCGTAATCCATGTCGAAGAACAAGAAGTGACCTTGACTTTGGCCAACAAGTCACAACTTGCCCAAGACATGCGATATGGAACAAAGCTTTCATGGTTCAAACACATCCGCGATGGACATTGATCTTGACTTTGGCCAACAAACCAATGCCAATCTTGGATCTTGAGAAAGAACCACTCAATGGAAGGAAATCGCTTAATATTTGTTTGAGGGTTTTTCGCGTAAATTGGTAACCAATTTATTATCTTTGATTAGGTCTCATCATACACCCTAAAGCATCCATTCTAAAAGCATAATAAGGCGCGAAATAAATATTAACGATATGCGGATGGATATTCAACAAATTGTTCCTAAAACAAATCTCTCATTTTCCTCTCCCCGGCTAGCACTGTACTTACTTCTACCCAATTACATAATACAATAAAGAAACCTCATTTACATTGAGGGGAATTGGTGAGAAGATAAGTACAAAAAGTCACGTGATAAAAGGCTGGACATGCAGGTCCAATTTAATAAATTCTAAATTTATTACAACAATTTCCAAAATTGCCCTCACCCTTCTAATATCCATCTGATATACATTATTCATACAATACATCCATGTATTCACACAAAGCATGTTATTCAATCAATCTAATCCAATTAATTAATCTTTGTTTAATGATCATCCAATGTTCAAACAACGATTTTATTTGCGCGAGTCCAACTCGTTTAAGAATAAGTACTCAAAGTGTGTATTCTTGAATTATATCGAACTACAATATTAAATCCAATTTAATTCGTATTCAATACTAATTCTAATTTAATTCCAAATTAAATAATTACACTTATATTTGTGCCTTTTAGACTTAGATTCTAAATCCAATATAAATGGGTCTCAAATTCCCAATTAACATCCAATGTCAATTTAATTAAAGTCAAATGGGCTTTTAATTAATTTCTTAAGGCATGGACTTTGGCAACCAAAGCCCAATAAGGAATCACCATTTGCCATAAAATTAATTTTGGCCCATTAGGCCCAATTAAATATTTAAAGGCCCAATTATTCTATTTGGACTTTATGGATGGTTTTAGGCCCAATTTGGATCCAATCCAATTGTCCTAAACTAACTTGGCCCAACCAAGCCCATTAAGCCCAAATATAATAATATTAGCCCAATAACAAATTGAAGTTATCATAATCTAAGCATAACCAAACAATCAATTTGGACAAAACAAGCTCCAAGAAAAATACCCAAATTAAGGTATATGAACCCTAATATATTTCATGCTTAAAATTGGCTCATGATACCATTGTTGAGTTCCTAGAACATGCCAAGGATCTATTAAGTCATGATATTATGTGAATACTCAACGAAGTTTGCGGAAAAATCACTTACATTGATCGGTTTGTGGATGTATGAATTTCAAGACTTTTGAATCCTAAGTATTGCGTATTACGATCCAGTATCGGATGTCACATGCTAGGCCTGGGGCTGGAGTTGTGTCTGCCCCGTACGAAGCATATATCGGATCACTAGCAACTAGTCTCTTTAATCGGATAATCATGACCTTGTCATATTATCCCGATAATTGCAACAGAATAGAGTACCAGTTCTATATCCCTGTGTGATCATCATCTCCATGTGACTGAAGTGATACTTCCATTTTGACATCAGACCCAATACACTACGATTTTCAATAAACCCAGAAGAGGCGTACACAGAACCTGTTAAAGCCCTGGACGACCAAAACCAAAGCTTACTGATTGTCGCAAGTATTAGCGATGCAAGTCTCAGGTTAAGACCAAATACACATACCCTGATTCGGATTCCCATAGACACATAGTCATACTATCAATGGTATTCCGATGGGTCTATCCAGAGCGAAGCTGTTTCCGTACCATCGGTAAACAGAACCTCATATTACACTTGCATGAGTATCCAATACCCAAATATATGAGAACTATGTCGTTACGTTTCCATAACGCGCACAAGTGTAATACTAGCATATTCTGCATTATCGATGTCTCATATCTTATAATCCGGAACTAATCATAAGAACATGTGTCATTTATATAAGAACATGCCTAACTATTACCATCTGAACTTGTCATATGCCAATACAGAGAATGTCTCGCAACCTCCTACTGGCTATAATAATCAAATATTAGAGCAGAAACCTTCCTTAGAAGATCTCATTAGCACATTTATTGCTAAAACTTCAGAGAGATTTGAGAAGAATGAGTCGAGGTTGAATAATATTGAAACACACATAGGCAATATCAGAGCAACAATGAAGTCTTTAGAAGTCCAGATTAGGCAGATTGCTTCTTCCATGACTAATCAACAGAAAGAGGTATTTTCTAGTAATACTAAAGTTAATCCTAAATAGCAGTGTCAAGCCATAACTCTCAGGAGTGGAAAAAAGATTAAAAATATCTCTTAGCACCAAGGCAGTCAAGGAAAAGAAGCAACAATTCAATAGGAAACAGTGATGAAAGAAGATAATAATGAAGTAGTTCCTCCATATAAGCCACCACCCATACCGAATACACCTTTCACATACCCTCAACACTTTCAAAAGAAGAAATCGGATGCTCAGTTTGCTAAGTTTCTTGACATCTTTAAGAAGATCCATATGAACATCCTTTTTTGCAGATGTTTTGGAACAGATGCCCCACTATGTGAAGTTTATGAAGGAGGTTATGTCCAAGAAAAGGAAGCTGACAGAATTTGAAACAGTAGCACTCATAGAGAAGTGTAGTGCCATTATACAGAAGAAGCTTCCTCTAAAACTGAAGGATCATAGTGTTGGGATTTATGCTCTAGAGCTTCATGTAATGTAAACAGTATTATGTTTTATGAAATAAAATGATGCATTATTCATTTATCAAAGTGTTTATTTAATATCGCATATTGTGTAAATTATCTTAATTACCCTAGATTACTCATGTGATTTCAGACTTAGTGTATGAGTATCATACACAAGAGGATTTAAGTCTGAAGTTAGTAATCTAAAATAGTCCATTGAGAGCAAACAAAAAGGGTACTTTATTTGTGGTTTATCTATTGTTGCGGTCCATTCTATAAATGTATGGCGACCTTGATCCTGGATCGTCTATGTGGAGACATGAGAATGAAGACACCTTGTATGATGTGATCATATAGGACTGGACCCAGATAGAAATGAGTTTCTTATAATTTTTGTTAAATAAAGAAATTCATTTCGATCTACCAGATGGTCATATAAGGAATGATCTTAATCCTGATTGTACTACGAACTCCTGCATGGCATGCTTTGTCCTTTCATTTTCAAAGGTAAGGTTGGTGTAGCAATCTCGACCAATAGCTACGTACTTTGGGGACATGGTTTGGTGTGTAGTTGGGAACGTTTTACATAGTTATGGAATTCACTCCTTTTTGCGAGAAGTATAGGAGTATCTTTCTTAAGGGTTGATTCGGTACTTAAACGGTTAGAGCGCTCAAGTCTTTCTGTTACGAATAGAAAGATTAACATTCATAATGGTTATGAATAAATCTTAGTGTAGATTTGTTGATTACTTGTCTTACACATTTTGTCATTTTGAGTGACTTTTACCAACTTTGGATTTTTTGGTAAGAGGTAATTGTTCTTGGAAAAAAATTACAAAACAAAAAAAAAAACTATCTCCCTCTCATTCTCTCAATTATTGTGACTTCCATCTCCAAGAAGAAAATTTTGTTGCAACGTTTTCTTCAAGTTAGCACTTCCAATGAGTCAACAAAAGTGTTAGGGAAACCTATCCAAGAGTTTGGAACACAAAGATTGAAGCTTGGAGCTCAAATGATTCAAAAGTCTTGAAATTCATACATCCACAAACCGATCAATGTAAGTGATTTTTCCGCAAACTTCGTTGAGTATTCACACAATATCATGACTTAATAGATCCTTGCCATGTTCTAGGAACCCAACATATTGAAGTTCTGATTATTCATATATTGGACATGCTCATATACTTCGTCAGGTAAGTTCATTCTATTAGCAGCAGCAGCTTTAATTCATGGTTGGCCTTGTTGATTGGTTAATGTTGTAGATGAGTCGTAAGAGATTACACTTGAGCTGCAAGTGAAACAATAGGATGTACCTCGTATATACCAGCCATCTTAGGCACAATAGTGCATTCACTTGGCCATTGGTAGTTATTGATGGCCATCTCCTCTAATAAAGCATAGGCGTCTTCAGCAGATTTCTTGAACATGATTCCTCTAGCAGCTGCATCGACCATGGTCCTGTTTGGACCATTCAACCTATTGTAGAATTACTTAATCTGAACTCCAGTCTTCAAAATTATGTTGTGGGCACCTCTTAAGTAAATCTTTAAAGTACTCACATACCTCATATAGATTCTCAGTCTCCAACTGCCTAAATATGCTCATTTATGTTCTCAGTTGGGCTGATTTAGCTGGTGGAAAGAACCTCACAATAAATGTCGTAGCCATATCCTGCCATGTCATGATGCTCCCCGTCAAAATAGATTGCAGCCAACCCATTGCTTTATCCCTTAAAGAGAATGGGAACAATATGGGACACAGAAACTATATGACGCATGCTGTCCCGGGCTCGCGGCCCGGTTGGGAGTACGGAGTAGCCGCAGGGGACTAAACCGGGGAATAATGGAGTCGCCACCCGGTGCGAACCGGGAAAATGAGATTTAAGGCTGCACTCACCCCTCGCAAGGGAAGACCTCAAACCGCTAGGTTCAGAATGGTCCCTTACTTATGTCACTTGTAATGAAAGGATTTGTATAATAATTTAATCAAGCTTAAGTAACACTTATTTCCAAGAGTATCATGCTTCTAAGTTCACATGCACAAAAATAAAACTTACACCTAAATTTGCATATATTTCACATCTAAGATTGCATGCTTGAAAGTACATCAAAGTAGCAACGTACATACAACTTCATTGGCATATTGTATTCATGGAAACACAAGCACACACGAACCACACAAGCACACATAAAGGCGAATCAAATGATGGTGAACATGTGATTTCATAGAAATATCATAAACAAATAGCCATTATATGTCCATGCACAAATAAAAGAGTCAACTAAGCATATAATGCAAAAAGACACTTAAGGATGCAATTAGGCATTAAAGTGAGCATGCTATGACGTGGTACAAAAGAAGATAACTAATATGGACATAAACACACATGTAAGCACTTTTCCAAGTGGTACGAGGAATTGTATCCCAAGTACAGACCCGGAATTAACCCCGGCACGAGACCCAGCTATACCAGCCATAGCAGTAGTCAAAGCTTGCAACTGTTCAGTGACCTTGGCGAGACCGTTCTCTAACTGATCCATACGGGATACCTCATTACCAGATTCACTCATGACTGTTACTGTTCTTTTAATGAGCCTTGTTCCTTCTCTAACCCAAACGGTATCTATGATGTCTTTTTGAGACATAGAGGGTGTTAACATGATATATGTATGCATGAGGTGCATGAGATGCATGTAACATATATAACATACTACATCAACTAAAATTCTCAAACAAATCGGCCTGTTATCATTTCAGAAACTTTTGGGCTAACTGTCATAGGAGTGAACTCGTCCCAGTTTAAATGGCCCAACAAGTTCACATCCCATGGCAAGGAGCTCAACTAAATCCAAATGGTAATGTTCCGAACACAAGCACAAAGTGGCCCACCAACACTTAGAAGCCTTTGGCCCGATCGTCATAAAATATGTTATTGTCCCAGTTTAAATGGCCCAACAAGCCCATATCCCATGACAAATGGTCCAAATGGATCCAAACGGCGATGTTCCCAAACACAAACATAAAAGAAAGATAATGCAAACACAAAACAATAATTTCTACAGAATGGCCCATCAACATTTCAGAAGCTTTGGGTCCAATGGTCATAAGGTACAAACTCGCCCCAGTTTAAATGGCCCAGCAAGTCCGCATTTCTTACAATGGTCCAACTGCATCCAAATGAGGATGGTCCACAAGCTCATACTCAAGGAAATAATTGTTACTTTAACCATACAATCTCGGTCTATGGGTGGGTTCGCAGGAGTGTAGAGAAAGGCTCTCATCGGCGAAGGATGGCCCACAACTAGGTCTCCCCAATCAAGGGTTCGAGCAACCAAGTGAACGCATTCTTTTTTATACATTAAGGTACGTGCCAATGAGCTATGGTGTGTGACTGACTATCAAATGGATTTCCCGTTGTAGATTCCCCAGAGGGAAGGTGGAGCGAGGCTCACTTAAATACCCAAGCCTCTTAGGCTCTTATCGCTTGGTGTCAGGAATAAACAACGAGTCCTCCAAATTAGTCCATCACAATAGGCTACGAGTAGATGGCTATATAGGTGCCTTCACAGCTTTTCCTTCTAGAAAGGTAGTGAATGAAGGAAGACACCAAACCATTACGTAGCCTCAAAAATGCCTTTGATTAAACCCTCATTTCATCCACTATAGACACAGTCAATTAGAACATAATCCAAACATTACAAAAGATAATATTTCGGGGCCGATTCTCTATCCCCAGTGGAGTCGCCAGACTGTGGGACACAGAAACTGGACGACGCATGTTGTCCCGGGCTCACGGCCCGGTTGGGAGTACGGAGTAGCCACGGGGGACTAAATCGGGGAATAATGGAGTCGCCACCCGGTGCGAACCGGGAAAATGAGATTTAAGGCCACACTCACCCCTCGCAAGGGAAGATCTCAAACCGTTGGGTTCAGAATTGTCCCTTACTTATGTCACTTGTAATGAAAGGATTTGTGTAATAATTTAATCAAGCTTAAGTAACACTTATTTCCAAGAGTATCATGCTTCTAAGTTCACATGCACAAAAATAAAACTTACACCTAAATTTGCATATATTTCACATCTAAGATTGCATGCTTGAAAGTACATCAAAGTAGCAACGAACATACAACTTCATTGGCATATTGTATTCATGGAAACACAAGCACACACGAACCACACAAGCACACATAAAGGCGGATCAAATGATGGCGAATATGTGATTTCATAGACATATCATAAATAAATAGCCATTACATGTCCATGCACAAATAAAAGAGTCAACTAAGTATATAATGCAAAAAGACACTTAAGGATGCAATTAGGCATTAAAGTGAGCATGCTATGACGTGGTGCAAAAGAAGATAACTAATATGGACATAAACACACATGTGACCACTTTTCCAAGTGGTACGTGGAATTGTATCCCAAGTACAGACCGCACTACCGTCCATTTGGAATCGGCTACGGAATTTATGTATGGGTTTCCATCCGATATACCACAAGAAATAATACTCAAATGCTATCACGACATGGATATATGAATTGTAATACGTTAAACACATTGTACTCATACATGTGAGGAATACAGATGAATGATACCTACACAATCTTGCATAACACAGAGAAGCAATCAGATTCATCATACGAAGGGATAGCTACTAGGAACAATTATGTATGAAATCTGATGAAAATGACTCAGTTCAGTGGGTGCGCGTTTGCGTAGCATTCGAGAATGCGTTCGAACGGTAAACAGAAGGTTCGCATTCGTATAGTGTTCGAGAACGCGTTCGAACGGAGCCAGACCTGATGCATGAAACACTAAAAAATGCGTGCGCGTTCGCGTAGCATTTGAGAACGCGTTCGAACGGTAAACAGAAGGTTCACGTTCGTGTGGCGTTCGAGAACGCGTTAGAACGGAACCAGACCTGATGCATGATGAAACTAAGAAAATGCGTACGCGTTCACGTAGCGTTTAAGAACGCGTTCGAACGGTAAATAGAAGGTTCACGTTCGTGTGGTGTTCGAGAACGCGTTCGAACGGAACCAGACCTGATGCATGCAACACATTCATAGACAAAAAAATCCACAATGTGGGACCTCACGTATCCGATTGAACTCATCTCGCATCCAATCGAGTATACACCAATCAGCGCGGCAAAGCATCGTGGTAAAGGGTTTTAACCCCTCCAAATAGGGGACCTTTCATCGCACTTACTAAGCCCATGCGCTCAATTGAAACATGCATACAAAGAATTAAAAACAATAATATCAAACTTAGTATGCCCGATTGAACGTATCTTGCATTCAACCGAACACACATCAACTGACGCGGCAAAACATCGTGGTAAAGGATTTTAACCCCTCCTAAAAGGGGACCTTTCATCGCACTTACTAAGCCGATACGCTCGATTGAATCATGCATACAAAGAATTAAAAATAATAATATCAAACTTAGTATGCCCGATTGAACGTATCATGCATTCAACCGAACACACATCAACCGGTGCGGCAAAGCATCGTGGTAAAGGATTTTAACCCCACCAAATAGGGGACCTTTCATCGCACTTACTAAGCCCATGCGCTCGATTGAATCATGCATACAAAGAATTAAAAAACAATAATATCAAACTTAGTATGCCCGATTGAACGTATCTTGCATTCAACCGAACACACATCAACCGGCATGGCAAAGCATCGTGGTAAAGGATTTTAACCCCTCTAAGTAGGGGACCTTTCATCGCACTTACTAAGCCCATGCGCTCGATTGAATCACGCATACAAAAGTAACATGCAGAATTCAAATGACGAAAATTAATAAATCAAAGCAATATAAGACAAAAGAAAGTGTCATTTACTCAAGCGGTACGTGGAGTTGTATCCCGAGTACAGATCATACTACCGTCCATTCGGAATCGGCTATGAAATTTATGTCCGGGTTTCCATCTGATATACCGCGAGAGTTGACACATCTTTCGTTTTATTCAAAGCCACAACATATCATATCTCATAATCCATACATATTTATCTACTCAAGGGCCACAACATGCTTTTCAACATAACAATCATGCAAGCAATATTCAATAAATAATACAAATAACAGAAAATGAATGTGGAAAATACCCTCAGGTCTAACCTTTTATGTCGACTTTTGAACTCCCGTTTCACGGCCGTCGGAAGGGCTATCACACCGCTACTTCTCCGGTTCACTGGTTTAGCGTCTTGGCTCACTATTTTGCTGTTTTGCTTGCTGTTTGGCCTCCGTTTTGCTGTTGTTTGGCCTCCACTTTGCTATTGTTTCCTCTGTATTTCTGCTTGCTGTTCAGGTCACTGTTTTGGTGTTTTAATGGACTGTTTTGGGTGTTTTTTGAAGGCTTTAAGTGCAGTTTTTTAGTTACTGTTTTAAGGATTAAAAGTACAGTTTTTTTAGTTACTGGTTTAGGTGATTTAGGGGCTGTTTTGGGGTATTTTTGCTGCTGTTTTAAGGTGAATTCGGGCTACTGTTTTAAGGTCGTTTTGCTGATGTTTTGGGCGTGTATGGCTGTTGTTTTTGGCATTTCTTTTGGGGGTGATTTAGGTTGCTAATGGAAGTATGATTTTCGGTGATTAGGGGAAGGAGACGAAGAGAATTTTTTGTTATTTCTTTGTAGTAGTGTGAACTTGAGAAATGAGAAATGGAGAGTGGACAAATTTTTTTTGGCTTCTTTTGCTTGTGAAAAACGTGAACTAGAGATAGGAGGGGAGGCTTTGGGTGGTGGTTGTTTATATAGAGAATGGCTAGGGCTTCACCTTGTCTCACAAGGAATAGGATCTTGGTTTCTAATTTAGGCTTCTCAAGAATGGCATACACAAGATTGAGGGGGGACAAAATATTATAAATTAGGAAGTTACAAGATTAGATTTGTGTTGATTAGGAAGTCAAATATTTTAGATTGGTAAATATATTATTTAGTTAGGAATGATTATATTTGATTAGTTTATATTAGGCCATATACTTATTTTATGTTTGGTAAATATTTTATTTATTTTGGTAGGTGATTATTTAGATTTTATTTGTTTTATTTAATTTGGTATATGACTTAATTAATTATTTTATTTAATTACATTATCTAATTATATTTAACTTAATATTTGATTTAATTTGGGTGTGTTTTAAGTGGGCTTGGGCTAGGCTAGGGTGCATGTGGGCTAAATGGGCTCGGGTCATGAGGCTAACAGCAAAACCAGAAATACCGATACCGTTCGAACGCCAATTCGAACGCGACACGAACGCCCGCAATCTGCCTGACGTTCGAACGCGTTTAAGAACGCAACACGAACGGAAATAGTGAACACGTGAAACGACTATGATAGCATACTCATCCTGAATTTCCCCTTCCGATATCCGTTTCTCGCGACTTCCGTGACTTAAAGGGTAGTGCCTCCAACTGGGATCATCATCGGGTTTCACATGCAAAAATGCAATGCCTACAGTCGCCCCCTTTTTGATGGGACTTGTGTAGTGTGTGACTTTGAACAATCCTATCAAAGTTATGCAATGCATTTTCACTTACCTGGCTCGTCTTCTGCCTCGGGCTGAGTTGGTGCTGCGGTGGACCTTGATCATGGGACGCATCCCACTAACTGCACCTGACAATGGGGGCACCTCGACCCTGGGCACCTCGACCCAATACCGCTGACAATAGGGACCTCGCCCTCAAACTGATGATGCAGTGGGCACCTCGACCCTGGGACGCATCCCGGAACTACAACCGACAAGGGGGCGCCTCGACCCTGGGTACCTCGACCCAACACCGCTGACAATAGGGACCTCGCCCTCAAACTGATGATTAGTGGGCACCTCGACCCTGACATATCCCAGAACTACAACCGACAACGGGGGCCCTCGACCCTGGGTACCTCGACCAACACCGCTGACAATAGGGACCTCGCCCTCAAACTGATGATGTAGTGGGCCCTCGACCCTGGGACGCATCCCAGAACTACAACCGACAACGGGGGCACCTCGACCCTAGGCACCTCGACCCAACCCGCTGACAAAAGTGGGCCTCGCCCAAGCTGATACTAATTGGGCCTCGCCCTAAACTGTTGCTGATGTGGGCCTCGCCCCCAGACTGGTACTGATGTGGGCCCTGCCCTTTGGGACTCATCCCCAAAACTGAAACTGCGTTGACGTTGTTTGGCTCATTTATGCCGCTTTCTCTTTTCTTCGAACCTGCGAACATAAAATAAAAACAAACACGGAAAGAATGCAATGTTACGTGTATGCATGAATGATTTTCCTACTCCGTTGGGTTAGGTCTTCTGCCAATTCCCTTGGTGACTGCTCGGTCCTTTTTCCCTCAGGCAAAGTACTACTTCAATCTGTCCACGTTGATCGGCTCGGTGAACTCATTTCCTTCCAAGTCTGATAACCTCACTGCCCCATTTCCCATTACCTTTTGCACTATGTAAGGTCCTTCCCAGTTAGGTCTGAATTTTCCTCTCGAGTCTGTCGTCGACGGCATCGACTGCTTAAGTACCAAATCACCCTTTCTGATCTTGGTGGGACATATTTTCTTGTTGAATGCTCGGGCTAGTCTCTTCTTATACAACTGCATGTGATACAAAGACTTCGTCCTCCTCTCATCCAACAGTGCTAACTGATCAAACCTCTGTGCGGCCCATTCTGGTTCTGGTAATTCTGCTTCTGCTAAGACCCTCATAGACTGTATTTCCACTTCCACTGGTAACACTGCTTCCATTCCATAGACCAAAGAGTAAGGCGTGGCCCCTGTTGCCGTTCTTACTGATGTTCTGTACCCCCACAAAGCATACTGTAATTTCTCGGCCCAATCTCTGCAATTTTCTGTCATCTTGGCTAAAATCATCTTTATAGTCTTGTTGGCTGCCTCAACTACCCCATTTGCCTGCGGCCTGTACGGTGATGACTTGTGGTGGCCTATCCCATACCTCTGTAACATTGCCTTCTTCTCTCCTTGAAACTGAACTCTGTTGTCTGTCACTACATGATGCGGCATACCATACCGACAAATGAGGTTCCGAGCTATAAACTTTGCCATCTGTTTTGCTGTAACATTGCAGAATGATTCGGCTTCCACCCACTTCGAGAAGTAATCTACGGCCACTACTATGAAGCGATGCCCATTCGATGCATTTGGTCGAATTTCTCCAATCATATCAATTCCCCATGCTGAGAAAGGCCACGGCTCTGACAACCCGTGCAATTCTGTGTGTGGTAAGTGATTCAAATTACCGTGTGCTTGACAGTCATGACAATGATTTACCATCTTCGCGCAATATGTTTCTATGGTTGACCAATAAAAACCTTGTCTCACTATCTTTCGGGACAGATTCAACCCGTTCATGTGCGGACCACATACCCCGACGTGTATTTATTCCATTACAGGCTGAGCTTCTTCCTTTCTCAAACACTTCAACTGAATACCGTTTTCTTACCTCTTGTACAGTTCCCCTTTCAAAATCACATACTGGGAAGCTAACTTCTGAATGGCTATTCTGTCTTTTCTGCATGCCCCTTCCGGGAGTTCACCATGTTCCAGATACCTCTGAATGTCATAATACCAAGGTTTACCATCGTCGACCTCAACTTCCAGAATTCTTTCTATCTCATAAACAGGTCTGCTCGCTGTTGTCAGTATCAACGGTCTCATCACTAACTTTTCTGGATTTTCCCAAGTTGCTGCAAGTGTAGCCAATGCATCTGCCATCTGATTCTCTTCTCTCGGTAAGTGCTGAAACTTACACTCGGGGATAACCTGTGCCAACTTTCTGAGGTGAAAAAGGTAAGGTTTCAACCGTTCTTCTTTCAATTCCCATTCTCCTCGCATCTGCTGGACCACCAACATAGAATCTCCGTAGACTTCCACACTCCCGGCCTTCAAGCCTATCAATGCTGTCAAACCGAAAGCACATGCTTCATACTCGGCCATGTTGTTAGTCACTCTGAATGTCAACCTCTTGGCCAAAGGCAAAGTCTCTCCCTCGGGGGTCACTATCACGATCATAATTCCGGCTCCCTTGTAATTCACTGCTCCATCAAAATACATCTTCCATCTCTGGACTGTTATTGCTTGGATCTCTTCATCTGGAAATTCAAACTTATACTGATCCCCCTCAACAGGTTGCATTGCCAGAAACTCTGCTACAGCTCGCCCTTTGATCACTTTGGAGGTGAGATACTCAATGTCAAACTCTGTCAGCAATACCAACCATCTGCCCAATTTTCCCACTAGTGAAGGCACCGAATGAAGATATTTCAGAGGATTTTCCTTGGCCACTATCTGGATCTTGTATGACTGGAAATAATGCCGCAATTTTCTGGAAGCCCATACCACGGCAAGACAGATCTTCTCTACTTCTTGATACCGAGCCTCATACGGGAGCATCTTCTTACTCAGATAATAGACTGCATGTTCTACCCCTGTCTCATCTGCCTGTACCATCATTGCCCCCAGTGCTTCTGATTCTATAGCCAAATACAATATCAAAGGTCTACCCGGTCTCGGAGGCTTCAATACAGGAGGCTTTACCAAGTACTCTCTGATCTTATCGAAGGCTGTCTGACATTGTTCATTCCATCTCACTGGCTGATCTTTTCTCAACAGTTTGAAGATAGGCTCACATACTGATGTCAACTTGGTAATGAACCGACTGATGTACTGAATTTTTCCCAAGAATGCTCTGACTTTTTTTCTGTCTTCGGTGAAGGCATTTCTGTGATTGCCTTGATCTTCTCAGAGTCTACCTCTATTCCGCCCATTCCCACTGTATGACCAAACAATTTCCCTGATGTCACCCCAAACACACATTTCTTGGGATTAAGCCGCAGCTTGTATCTGTCAACTCTCTGAAGGAACCTTTCCAGTGCTTCAATATGCCCAACTCTTGTCTCTGATTTCACCATCATGTCATCCACATACACTTCAATCTCTTTGTGCATCAAGTCATGGAATAATGTAGTGGCCATCCGCTGATAAGTGGCCCCCGCATTCTTAAGCCCAAATGGCATAACCTTGTAACAATAAGTACCCCACTCAGTAACAAATGCGGTCTTATGTTTGTCTTCCCCAGCCATGAGAACCTGATTGTAACCTGAAAATCCATCTGCAAATGAATACATAGCAGATAAAGCCGCACTATCAACCAGAACATCTATATGTGGCAGAGGAAAGTCATCTTTCGGACAAGCCTTGTTGAGATCTCTGTAGTCTACACACATTCTGACCTTCCCGTCTTTCTTTGGCACCGGCACTATATTAGCCAACCACTCAGGATACTTTACTACTTCCAGGAACCCCACATCTATTTGTTTCTTAACCTCATCTCTGACTTTCTCAGCCCATTCTGGTCTCATCCGTCGGAGTTTCTGTTTTACTGGCCTCATATTTGGATAAGTTGGTATTGTGTGTTGGACAATGTTTTTTTCTACCCCAGGCATGTCCTCATAGGACCAAGCAAACACTTTGGCATATCTGACCAACACTTCTTCTAGTTCCTCCTTCTCTTCAGAGGTAACTTCACTTGCAATCAGAATTTCTTTGGGGTTCTCAAGTGTACCCAAGTTAAATGCAGTAGTTCTGGCCGAACTGATATCAAATATGCTTGATTCGTGCAGAGTAAATGGAAATGACTCAGGCAAGTAAGCAAAAGAAATGTCTTTATTATTGGATAATGCGGAAGTACATTCAAACAAATCAGGAAGGTAGATGTCTTCATCATCTATAGACACTTCTTCCTCTGCAATCAGGTCTTCCTCAGAATTTTCATCCTCTCCCAGAGTCAGGCTCTCCAACTTCATTAGTTCCTCCTCCCAATTCTCTTCTTCTTCCTTCACAATTTCTTCAACTATCAGCTTCTTACCCAACATATCCTGGAAGATCTCAAACCCAGGTACCACAATTCCATTAAATTCCACAGGTTCAGGCACCCCTTGATATCCTGAAGCTTTCAAAAAACATTCCATCAGTTTCAGGCCCTCTGAAATCTGGCAATCTTGAACCTTCACACGGTTAAAAATTCATTTTTTTCATGATCCTAGCCACCCTAGGATCCACCCATTCCTCAAAAGTAGCTGACACCTGAAACCTCGTGAAAGGTTGTATCTCCAAGGCAGCCACGACATTATCTAACTCAGCCCGGATAGTAACAACTTCTCCCTCATACGGGAACTTGATCATCTGATGTAAAGTGGAAGGCACGCCCCCAAGTTTGTGAAACCAAGGCCTTCCCAACAATAAGGCGAAAGTAGCCGGGATGTCCAGTACTGTGAACTCAACCTTATCTTTAATCGGTCCTACCTTGACCATAGCCACAAAGGTACCCTCAACTCCCCTTTTACTGTCATCATAAGCCTTAATAGTCATACTGGAGGGGTCCAAGTCTGTTGCTTTCATACCCAATCTTGCCAGAATTTTCAGCGGGCACACATTGATGGACGAACCGTCATCCACCATTACACACGAAGTTCTCTTGCCCCTCACCTCGGCCCTGATAAATAGAGGTCTGTTATGATTCCTCCCCTCTGCTGGGAGTTCATCCTCAGAAAAAGATATATGTAAAGCTTCCTTCTGAACCAACCCAACAAACATTGCGTGGTTGGCGTCTTCCGGTACCACAATCTTGCTCAAAGCCTCAACCATGGCTTGCCTATGCTCCCGAGATGCACATAACAGTTCCCAGATACTCACTTGTGCTCTAGTCTTCCTCAATTGCCTCAGCACTAAATCCCCCTTAGTATTTTCTACAGTCTCGACCACTTCTCTACCATGTGTCAAAACTCTTTAACCCTTATCTGCCATATCATTGTAAAAATGACCACTGCGCGTCATTCCCCTTACTTCTTCCTCGTCACTGCTAGAGAAATCAAGCCAAAAGTTTTTCCCCTGCTCAGTCTCATCTTCACTAGTACTATCCCAGATTCCCAGGCAAAAGGCTTGAGGGTGAAAGGATTTTAGGACAAGGTCTTCTGGGAGGCCAGAATTGATCATATAGGCTGGTGGTGGTACGGCACAGTAATTGGGTAAGGGGTTTCTGTGTGTGTCAGGCTGTTCTGTTTCTGGGTCAGGTATTTTCTTGGAGTCTATCAGGTCTTGGATTTCATGGCGGAGTCGGGCACAATTGTCAGTGTCATGGCCCTTTTGTTGGTGAAAGTGACAGTAAAGGCTTAAGTTATAATGTGATGGTAGGGGATTGGGTAATGGTTTGGCTTCCAAGGGTTTTAAGAGCCCGTGCCTCTTCAGTTTCTCTAGCACCTTTGACATGGGTCATCCCAAGTTGGAAAATCTCCGGTTCCGGATAGCGGCAATCTCAGCAGAAACGGGCTTTGTTCCCGATGTTCCCCCAATGGGCCTCCTGTTCTGACCATAGAATTTTCTATTCTCGGCCTCTTCTTCCTCAATATCCATGACAGTTTCCCTCAACTGCCGAAAGTCTGCAATCATGGAGGTCATCCTCCTCAACTTGCTGTAAATGGAGGGCTTGGTGCCCTTGATAATCATCTTAATCTGATCCTTCTCCGAAGGCCTAGTCTGCATCTTCAACAACTGACCCCTCCACCGGTCCACATACCCCTTAAAACTCTCCTCCGATTTCTACTTAACATTCTCTAGATCACGGAGTGACAGATCGATCTCTAGGTCAGTGACATACTGCTTCAGGAAGGCATCAGCCAACTCCCTCCAATCTTCCTTCACTTTCTTCTCCAAACTGTGGTACCACACCACGGGAGCTCCCTCGAGCGACATTCCAAACATTTTCTGCACTTGGCGCTGAGATAAGCCAACTGAACTCATGACTGATACAAACTGCCGGAGATGCACCCTTGGATCCCCATTCCCGTTAAACTTAGCCATATCAGGCATCTTGAACTGTGCCGGCAACTGTTCCTCGAAATTCAGTGTGTCATAATCCAGCAAGTCCTCATTCTTACCCCTCATCTTGCGGGTAACTGACTCAACTTGATACCGAAGTTTCTGTAACTCTGCATGAGACCCAGATACTCTGTGTGCTGCATACTCTGCCATATCATCATCAAAAGTGGGGATATGCATGTAACATATATAACATACTACATCAACTAAAATTCTCAAACAAATCGGCCTGTTATCATTTCAGAAACTTTTGGGCTAACTGTCATAGGAGTGAACTCGTCCCAGTTTAAATGGCCCAACAAGTTCACATCTCATGGCAAGGAGCTCAACTAAATCCAAATGGTAATGTTCCGAACACAAGCACAAAGTGGCCCACCAACACTTAGAAGCCTTTGGCCCGATCGTCATAAAATATGTTATTGTCCCAGTTTAAATGGCCCAACAAGCCCATATCCCATGACAAATGGTCCAAATGGATCCAAACGGCGATGTTCCCAAACACAAACATAAAAGAAAGATAATGTAAACACAAAACAATAATTTCTACAGAATGGCCCATCAACATTTCAGAAGCTTTGGGTCCAATGGTCATAAGGTACGAACTCGCCCCAGTTTAAATGGCCCAGCAAGTCCGCATTTCTGACAATGGTCCAACTGCATCCAAATGAGGATGGTCCACAAGCTCATACTCAAGGAAATAATTGTTACTTTAACCATACAATCCCGGTCTATGGGTTCGCAGGAGTGTAGACAAAGGCTCTCATCGGCGAAGGATGGCCCACAACTAGGTCTCCCCAATCAAGGGTTCGAGCAACCAAGTGAGCGCATTCTTTTTTATACATTAAGGTACGTGCCAATGAGCTATGGTGTGTGACTGACTGTCAAATGGATTTCCCGTTGTAGATTCCCCAGAGGGAAGGTGGAGCGAGGCTCACTTAAATACCCATGCCTTTTAGGCTCTTATCGCTTGGTGTCAAGAATAAACAACGAGTCCTCCAAATTAGTCCATCACAATAGGCTACGAGTAGATGGCTATATAGGTGCCTTCACAGCTTTTCCTTCAAGAAAGGTAGTGAATGAAGGAAGACACCAAACCATTACCTAGCCTCAAAAATGCCTTTGATTAAACCCTCATTTCATCCACTATAGACACAGTCAATTAGAACATAAATCCAATCATTACAAAAGACAATATTTCGAGGCCGATTCTCTATCCCCAGTGGAGTCGCCGGACTGTGGGACACAGAAACTGGACGACGCATATTGTCCCGGGCTCGCGGCCCGGTTGGGAGTACGGAGTAGCCACGGGGGACTAAACCGGGGAATAATGGAGTTGCCACCCGGTGCGAACCGGGAAAATGAGATTTAAGGCCACACTCACCCCTCGCAAGGGAAGACCTCAAACTGCTGGGTTCGGAATGGTCCCTTACTTATGTCACTTGTAATGAAAGGATTTGTGTAATAATTTAATCAAGCTTAAGTAACACTTATTTCCAAGAGTATCATGCTTCTAAGTTCACATGCACAAAAATAAAACTTACACCTAAATTTGCATATATTTCACATCTAAGATTGCATGCTTGAAAGTACATCAAAGTAGCAACGAACATACAACTTCATTGGCATATTGTATTCATGGAAACACAAGCACACACGAACCACACAAGGACACATAAAGGCGAATCAAATGATGGCGAACATGTGATTTCATAGACATATCATAAACAAATAGCCATTACATGTCCATGGAAAAATAAAAGAGTCAACTAAGTATATAATGCAAAAAGACACTTAAGGATGCAATTAGGCATTAAAGTGAGCATGATATGACGTGGTGCAAAAGAAGATAACTAATATGGACATAAACACACATGTGAGCACTTTTCCAAGTGGTACGTGGAATTGTATCCCAAGTACAGACCGCACTACCGTCCATTCGGAATCGGCTACGGAATTTATAATGCAAGCAATATTCAATAAATAATACAAATAAAACATAAAATGAATGTGGAAAATACCCTCAGGTCTAACCTTTTATGTCGACTTTCGAACTCGCGTTTCACGGTCGTCGGAAGGGCTATCACACCGCTACTTCTCCAGTTCACTGGTTTAGCGTCTTGGCTCACTGTTTTGCTGTTTTGCTTGCTGTTTGGCCTCCATTTTGCTGTTGTTTGGCCTCCGCTTTGCTATTGTTTCCTCTGTATTTCTGCTTGATGTTCAGGTCACTGTTTTGGTGTTTTAATGGACTGTTTTGGGTGTTTTTTGAAGGCTTAAGTGCAGTTTTTTAGTTACTGTTTTAAGGATTAAAATTACAGTTTTTTTAGTTACTGGTTTAGGTGATTTAGGGGCTGTTTTGGGGTATTTTTGTTGCTGTTTTAAGGTGAATTCGGGCTACTTTTTTAAGGTCGTTTTGCTGCTATTTTGGGCGTGTATGGCTGCTGTTTTTGGCATTTTCTTTTGGGGGTGATTTAGGTTGCTAAATGGAAGTATGATTTTCGGTGATTAGGGGAAGGAGACGAAGAGAATTTTGGTGTTATTTCTTTGTAGTATGTGTGAACTTGAGAGAATAAAGAGTGGACAGAATTTTTGGCTTCTTTTGCTTGTGAAAAACGTGAACTAGAGAGAGGATGAGAGGCTTTGGGTGGTGGTTGTTTATATAGAGAATGGCTAGGGCTTCACCTTGTCTCACAAGGAATAGGATCTTGGTTTCTAATTTAGGCTTCTCAAGAATGGCATACACAAGATTGAGGGGGGACAAAATATTATAAATTAGGAAGTTACAAGATTAGATTGGTGTTGATCAGGAAGTCAAATAATTTAGATTGGTAAATATATTATTTAGTTAGGAATGATTATATTTGATTAGTTTATATTAGGCATATACTTATTTTATGTTTGGTAAATATTTTATTTATTTTGGTAGGTGATTATTTAGATTTTATTTGTTTTATTTAATTTGGTATATGACTTAATTAATTATTTTATTTAATTACATTATCTAATTAATATTTAACTTAATATTTGATTTAATTTGGGTGTGTTTTAAGTGGGCTTGGGCTAGGCTAGGGTGCATGTTGGCTAAATGGGCTCGGGTCATGAGGCTAACAGAAAAACCAGAAATACCGATACCGTTCGAACGCCAATTCGAACGCGACACGAACGCCCGCAATCTGCCTAACGTTCGAACGCGTTTAGGAACGCAGCACGAACGGAAATAGTGAACACGTGAAACGACTCTGATAGCATACTCATCCTAAATTTCCCCTTCCGATATCTGTTTCTCGCGACTTCCATGACTTAAAAGGTAGTGCCTCCAACTGAGACTCATCATCGGGTTTCACATGCAAAAATGCAATGCCTACAAACAAGCATAGCCTGATGGTCCCTTTAGTGACTTTATTCATCTTTATTGTATCTCTCATCTCCAAGAACATCCATAAATGCACGTTGGGATCCTCTACAGTTGAACCCCCAAACTGATTATTTTGCACCATGTTGATCAATGCAAGTTTTAGCTCAAAGTTATTGGCATTGATTGGTGGGAGCGTAATCCCATAATAATTATCGTCAATGATTGGTTTAAAATGATCTTTGATTGCCACCTGACGTGGATTGTTCTCTATATTTTCAGTGTCGTTATTTCTTTTTCAATTTTTCTTTGTTTCTTTAGTCTCCTCATTATTCTTTCTATTTCTGGATCAAACAGAAGCGAGTCAAGACTTGTGGTTCTTCGCATTCACTGAAGCATAGAAAGATAAGAAAAAATACCAAAATAAAAATAAAAATAAAAGTAACAATAAAAATAAAAATCTAAATTAAAGCTAAGGTTATTTGATAATAGTATTAATGTGAATTAAATTAACAATCCCCGGCAACTGCGCCAAAAACTTGGTGTGATATTTTATATCGTACCACAAGTGTACGGTGTTAAGTTTTAGTAAATATAAGTGAAAGAGTGTCGAACCCATAGGGATTGTATTCAATTCACACTAAGTACTATAATTAGTAAACCTAACTTTATTTAGAAATAATTTAAAATAATCTGAATGTAAAACTAAAAACTAAAGGAATAGGAGATTAAAACTTAATTAGGAGAAACCTGTAAGGGATTCGGGTCGGGCGCAGTAGAAACTTGGGTCGGGGCTGAAATCATATTTCAAAACTTTTTCAAAATACCAAGTAGATTATTCAATATCTAATATGAATAATCTATTCAGATTTCACCTAAACCCAAAATTTACTTATGTGTATGATCAAATGAGATGAAGTAATAATCCGACCACAAAAGGCCCTTTGTCCGACCACATCAAGTCATGGCCGACCACATGTGGTCATGATCCGACCAGATCATGTCATGGCCGACCACATGTGGTCATGATCCGACCATATCATGGAAGACCAGACGAGGTCCGACCAGACCATGTCCGACCAGACGAGGCCGACCAGACCATGTCCGACCAGACGAGGCCAACCAGACCATGTCCGACCAAACCATGTCCGACCAGACGAGGCCAACCAGACCATGTCCGACCAGACCATGTCCGACCAGACGAGGCCGACCACATCATGTCTGACCAGAGTCAAACAGAAGAGTATTTTACATGCATCATATACAAATCCAAATACTCAACATAAATGAAAAGCCAAAAGGTGGTACAAGGTCAGAAACTTGAAACCAACACTTAAATCAAGTTTCTAAAACACCATTACAAGCCTCACCACAATGAAACAACTATAGAACAATTCTAGGTTATTTAAGAGTGGGTCAATAACACTAGAATGGCAACAAGGTTTCTTAAACCATCAATAGAATGCTTATTAACTCATTAGTAACATTCTATGATCTTTATACATGCTCAACCCTTTCCAAAAACTTTCATTCTCCAAAATACCTAGAATAAAGAATAAGAAAAATATAAGAACATCACAAGATGAAGACCACAACAAGAGGAACATTTTTGTCTCTAATGGCAAGTTGGAAATACTTACTAAATTCCAAGCTTTTCCTTGTTTTGCTTTTCTTTCTCTCAAGCTTCTATGTCTTCTTTCAATGGAGTTTTTTTGGTAAAGTGTGAAAGGTTATTAAACCCTAAATGAAACAAAACAATATATACTTGTTACAAAATGGCCTTGGCCGAAAATGCCAAAGGAATTTAACAAGAAATTTTGTTTTAATTTCATTTCAATTTCAACTTGCAACTTGATTAAATGATCATTACACTTTAATGATATTTTCAACCAAGTCAACAATTTCAACTCAAGTCATTAATAAAATATCATAACATTAAACTATCTATACTTTAATTAATTTAATCATTTAACAATTAAATAATCAATTAATTAATTAAATACAAATATATTAAATATATGTATAATATTTACATTAAATATTAAATACATATATTCATTTATGATATTAGTCAAATATCTCATTTTGACAATTAATTAATGTGTATTTGAATTAATCAAGTATTAAATGCAAATACACAAAAATTCAGGAAATGACTATCGGGTCCCATCACATGTATTTTTGCGTTTAACCTTTAAACGACTTTATAAATAATCAATATTATTTATATAAGTTGCCCTAGTGCTTTACGAGTATATTTCATTAGTGAGACTCTCTAAATTCAGGCATATCCGTCACCAAATCCAATTTCGTGTTCATAATTTATCCACCCGTAAATTATGACGACCACGGATAAACTCGTTGAATCATACAGGTCAAGGTCATGGCAAATGTATAATTCCTCCGTCACAGGTATCCGGATATATCTCAGAGATATAGATGTAAACGTCAAATCTCTATGGGGATTATCCAGTCGACTATTTTATTAGCAATCTCAAAAGGAATGTTTAGAACTAGTTTCTAAACTGTACCACAGGCTCATGGTTTTATCTGATTGCCAATCATATGGACTACATATGCTCTGATACACAGAACTGACAGATCCTATCTTGATACACACAGGACACCCTGAGGATCTATCTACACCCAACGAATAGGCGGAGGTCTGATCTAAATAGATCGGTGACGTGACTGCCATCTAAGTGTAGAAGATGCCTCATGTGCCCACAGTGGCATCTCAAGTCTAAGAATCACAAGTGATACTCAACCCGAAAAGATTCTTATTGACGTTGGTGTACCATCCATTGAGAATCTTCGGTGAGTCATTCAGTGTTTATCCGCTATAAACACCTACACGTCTATACTAGTCTCTAAGACTTATGGTTCATTGAGAAACCATTGGAATCATATATTCCAGTATACGACATGTACCGGTCTCAATGGGTTTACTATACTGACCAAGTAGTGTAAACCTTGATCAGGAACTGTCTGAGAATGACAACGTCATGATACAACTCAATGTCAGTTGCGACGCTTTTGCAACTACACCATGACTAGTCATTCTAAAGTCATTACGTCTTTACCATATTAAAAGATTCATTATATTATAGAAACTGCATATATTATTCAAAATAATAACGTTTTACAGAAGTATTCATAAAAAAATACAACCGGGAATTGGCGCTCTGAGCACCAACCCCAACAAAACCAATATAAGAGAGATTCTAGGGTCTGATTCACCTAGTTATACCCTATGTATTTGATATGCCAATCAATTCTTATTCAGTTGCATTGTTTATAAGTCAAGAACCCTAAATTATTCTAACTCTCTCTACCGAGTGCCGATTGAATATATTATCAATTACGGACTTCGATATCCCTATAAAAATATAGTAATTAACAATTCATTACGCTCTGTGATTCTTTTTTAACGACTTCAAATGGATTATAGATTCTCCCGAACTCTATAAATCTCCTAGGTTATATTCTCTAAATCCTATTCAAAATCTCCTCTCGTGAGTGTCAAATTCTAAACATTAATCATCCCAATTTGTGACCAGCAAACAAGAAGCATTAAACACAAGAGAATATAAATAAACTGATTCAAAACTTCATAAAACTCAATTTGGCAAATAATACATAGGTTCAAGCATTGGCTACATCATCCTCTAGAATAATAGAGTTAGTTCATGACCAAATAATAAAACAATGAAAATAGTGTCATAAATCTAATAGAAATCATTAGAGTTAAAGAAAGAAACTATAAGATTAAACCCGAATCAAATCTCTTCGCCTTCGGACGTCACTGCTTTCGTTTCTTCTTGTCGCTCTTCAATTTTTTTCTTGGGATCTCTCTAAAATATGTGTTTTGATTCTTGAGTTGTGTATTAGCCTCCCCCTCTAGGGTTTTGGACATAATGTTATGTTTATAGGAAACCCTTGAGTCCTACTAAGCATATGCTACTGCTAATTCTGAAGAGTCTGAATTTTCGCCACAGCGAGTCGCGACTCCAGAAGTTAGCATCGCGGCGCCAAATCCTCGGGATAATTGTATTGAGTTACGTTGGGTGTCGTGACGCCACTCCTTTTCTGAGGATGCATATTTTCTGCTTGTTTGCTCTTTTCCCGCGTACTTCTGTTACGTCTGTAAGGTCGCAAAACAAGTCCATTTTCCCCAAGATCCATGTTCTAATGCTTCCTACCAATAAAACATAAAAGAAACTACGAAATACATTAAATGACACGAAACCTAACAAAATAGTAAGCTAAGAATGCATGAGTAAGTGGGTATAAATCGCACTTATCAAGTAGCCTCTGCCAACCGCCATAGGCTGGTGCAGTGATAGTGAGGTGGTAGAGTAGAGCTGCTATAGGCTGCTAAAGGTCGCCATATGCCGGTGCAGTGATAATGAAATGAGTGAATCTGATTATCTCATTTAAGAGTAATTAAGGAGAGTTTCGATGACAATGGTGGCAAGGTGACATGGACTGACGTCATATGCGGTGGAATAGTGAATTCGGAAGTCTATATAAAGGGATTGAAGTCTCAGATTCAAGTATTAGCAAATTTCATATCGCATGACTTCTAAAAAAGCTAAGAGCTTAAAAACCAGTGATAGAGAGAGAAAGTTGGCCGGTTACCTGACCAAGTGAGTGAATTGAATCGGGCTTGTGTAAGACCTGAGGTGTATTATCACTTAGTGAGTTCATTTTCACATTGTAGTTCGGGCCGGTCTTGACCTCAAACAGTAATAAAATACACCATATTTCTCTCATGGACGTAAGTTTGAGCCACTCTCCGTCGAACCATGTCAATTCTGTGTTTGTCTTGCTTGTCTACTAAGTTTGTTTTGGTTCCCTACTAATCAAACAAATTCACTGTTGTGAGAGATTTGTTCGAAGGATTAATTTCATGAAACGAAAAACAGCCATCAACTATTATTATAATAAAAGTTATAGTTGGGGGGTCTTTGAGTTACATTACGATTCTTCAATAATTTAGCTAAATTACAAATTGCAATTCAGCCTCACCAATTTTCTGATCCCGGGTTTCTACTTCATGGTTCTTTTTTCACAAAAGCAAACAGAATTTTGAAAGATATGCCACTCCCTCCAAATTTCTCCAGCCATCAAAAATAAATATTGACACTAAGAACTTGTTTCCTTAAAATCATAATAAAAATAATTTCTCAAATTTATAATTTAAAATCTCTTAGAGAATACATTCAAAAACGCTAATTAAATAAGATTCCCAAACTTAGAGATCGAGAGTAATCTTAGTTTTTTTTTCTCGATCACTCCCTCCAAATTTCTCCAATCATAAAACTCAAATCTCGACACCAAGAACTTGTTTGCTTAAAATCATATTAAAAATATTTTCTCAAAGTTATAATTTAAAATATCTTGATAATACATTTAAAAGCACTAATTAAATAAAATTCTCAAACTTAGAGATCAAGAGTAATGTTGGCTTCTTCTCGATGATGTCCATGTGAGCATTGTTCTAAAGCGTGCTAGGTGTTACCCAAGGCCTAGACAGGGCTTAGGCGATTAATCGGAAATTGAGAATTTCTATAATTAAATTTAAAATTTGGTATGATTTTGAGAAATCAATCATATAGAAATGTTGTTTGAATAATAATTAATCTTTACATATGATCAATTTGAAGATAAACTAAAAAAATTTGAAAAAAAATGAGTTTTTTGAAATTAGGATTTATGCTCTAAATTGAGATTTTTTTTTTCAAATTGTTGAGTTAGAGAGTTAATTTTATAAAATTAAGGTTAAGGTTAGGATTGTGGTGTGAAATTAAAAGTCATTAATTTTGAATTCCACCGTTGACCGACGAATTTGACGACGAAAATTTGCCAGAATAGGCGGAAAATGCCGCCTATTCCAACGAATGCCTAGCCCCAACGATTTTGGGCCAAACACGGTGGTCACTAGGCGGCGTATTTTAGAACACTGCCTATGAGTGAAGTAGTATTCCTCTTCTGAAAAAAAAATATGATTTTAAGTACAACCAAATTATAACTCCCAAACTTACCTTAAATGAAAAGAACAGTCAATAATGCCTAAATTAACAAATTTATTTTCAAATTGACAGAGAAATGATACCCTTTATTTCCTGCATAGTACATTTAATAACTTGTAATTGAATTTTGTAAAATGATTTCAGACGAAGTGACATCCATGGATGATTTCTTGAAGGAATTTTTCCCAAAAGTTTATAGAAGGAAGCAAGAGCATTTGAATGAGACTGATTACTGTAAATATGATAACCAACTGCTTACTCTCTTTACATCTTCTTTATATATTGCGGGGCTCATAGGAGCGTCTTATACTACCAGAACCAGAGGTAGAAGAGCTACAATTATGGTTGGTTCCGTCAGTTTCTTCATAGGAGCCATAGTCAATGCAAGTGCTGTACACATGACAATGTTGCTCATAGGACGAGTCTTCCTTGGCATGGGCATTGGATTTGGAAACGAAGCAGTTCCTCTTTTTATCTTTCAGAAATGGCACCTGCAAAAATCCGGGGAGCAGTTAACCAACTGTTTCAACTAACTACCTGCCTTGGAATCCTTGTTGCAAACTTGATTAATTATGGATCTGAAAAAATTCATCCATGGGGGTGGAGAATATCTCTTGGTTTAGCTACTGTCCCAGCTGCATTCATGTTTTTTGGAGGTCTTTTTCTTCCCGAGACTCTTAACAGTCCGGTGGAACAAGGCAAATTAGACGAAGCAAGAAATGTGCTGGAGAAAGTACGAGGCATCACAAATGTTGACGCTGAATTTTCTGATCATGTTGATGCAAGCAATCCAGCACGGGCCATCAAGCATCCTTTTAGGAATCTTTTCAAAAAGAAAAATCGTCCTCAATTGATAATTGGAGCCCACGGAATCCCAGCTTTTCAACAGTTAACAGGAATGAACTCTATTCTCTTTTATGCTCCTGTAATATTCCAGAGTTTGGGTTTTGGTTCAGAGGCAGCTCTCTACTCATCTGTCATTACTGGTGTAGCTCTTTGTGTTGCTGCACTTATTTCAATGGGTTTTGTGGACAAATTTGGCAGAAGAGCTTTCTTTTTAGAAGCTAGTTGTGAAATGTGTTAGAGTTGGTACTCGACGTGCCGATTTATCATGTATTTTCTTGTAAATACGTGTATGAATAATATTTTATTTATAGATAAAATTTACAGTTTCGTCAATATTTTTATTAGAAATGGTGAAGACGCACTAGACTTAGGAATGATTAAGTTATAACGTAATTGCAAAGACGTCGCAATTGACATTGAGAAACGTTGTAACAGTATCATTCTTAAACCGTTCCTAGTCAAGGTTTACATTCTTGGTCCAAAAGTAAACCCGGGAGACTGGTACATGTCGTATATCGGAAGATTAGTTTCCGGTGGTTTATCTCAGTGAGCCACGAGTCTAGGGAGACTCGTATAGACATATAGGTGTTCATAGCGGATGAGCACTGAACGACTCACGGAAGATTCCTAATAGATTGTACGCTTGCGTCAATAGGAATCTTCTCGAGTTGAGTACCATAGTTGTCCTTTCACTTGAGATACCACGGTGGACATAAGAGTTATCCTCCACACTTTGATGACAGTCACGTCTTTGACCTTTTTAGGTTAGACCTCCGCCTGTTCGTTGGGTGTGGACTGATACGTATGATATACGGTGATGTGTCCATAGAGGATCCGTTAGTCCTGAATACAGGATTTAGGTATCCACTTCATGAGATTGCGATTTATCAAATCCATGACCATGGTAAACTGGGAAATGAGTTCTGAGTGTTATTGAGAAATCGCGAATCTATACGTCGACGGGATATTACCTTATGAGTTTTGACGATTATATCTATGTCTCTGGTATTTATCCGGATACCTATGACGGAAGGATTATACGTATGCAAAGATCTCAACTTGTATGGTTCAGCGAGAATATATGTGGTCATCATATTTATGAGTGTGTAAATTATGGACACGGGATTTGATCCCGTAACGGATATACCTGAACTTAGAGAGTCTCACATAATCAAAAATACTCGTAGAGCACTAGGGCGACTTAAAACGAATAATATTGATTATTCGGAAATATTTTAACGCTTAAACAAAAAATTACACATGCGGGGTATTCGGTAATTTCCTAAATTAATATGTATGTGTATTAGATACATAATTTGATTAAATACGTATTAATTAATTATCGAATAAATTTTGGAGGATATGTCATCCTTGAATGTATTTTAACATTTATTGTAAATGTATAAATACATTATACATTTGATTAAAAGGATTAATTAATTAAAGTGTTAATTAATTTATTTATTAAATAAATATATTGGGAATTATTAAGTATATTTTTCACATGTATTAGACATGTGTTGTAAGCTTTTGTGACATGTGGACTTGTTGACAATTTTAGTGGGATTAGATATTTTGTTTTATTTAATCAAAATTGTTTTGTTAAAATAAAATGAATTTTCTCTCTCCCACTTGCTACATATTTTCGGCAAACTCATCAAATGGGTACTATTCTCATTTCTTCAACAACAACAAATTGAGAGAAAACCTAAGAGAGAGGAAAAATTGGGAGATCAAAAATCAAGAAAAAAACTTAAAGATTTTCAAGTTTAAGATAAGTTTATTAATATTTTAGCTTGGAAATTGTTTCATTTGCATTTTTGAGAATACATGTGATGTATATATTTTTTTCCTTCTTTTGAATTGGGGTTTTTTGTTTGTTGGATGCTTGTTGGGAAAATTAATTCCATGTGTGATAATTCTTTGAACTTAATAATTTTTATTTGAGTTCAATTTGATTTAGGAAATTAAAGTTGCCATTCTATAATTTCTATGCCACTTTATAGAAACCTAGAATTGTTCTTGGGTGTTTTTGAACGTGGTGAGACTTTAAGAATGTTGGAATGATTATTGGAATGCTAGATTGAATGTCAATTTAGTGGAAATTTGGTTAATTTGATTAATTGAAATTTCTAGGGTTTTTGCCTTATACAAAATTGGGACTTTTCATTATACGGATTAAATTGAATATATTAGATATATATTAATCATTTTGGTAGAGTTTTGGAAACACTTAATTGTGTAATTGTCACTTTTGGACTAAAATGAGCAAAATACAAAAAGTTTGATAAATTTGGTATTTTCGGTATTTGGGGTAATTTGGGTAATTCCAAATTAGATTTGGGATTAAATATTAAAATAAATAGTTTATTTTAATAGTCCAAAGAAAATTTTTGAAATTTGAAAAATAGGATTTTCAACGTTCCGCTGCGCCACCGGCCAAACCGCGCATACGCCAACACAAATGGTATCAGAGCCTATCTGATTCCTAATCAATAAAATGATTCTAGAATGATATTTGATATGTAATCTACGACTTATTTCCGTAAACACATGCTTTTTTAGATAGGATCTAAAAAATATGTTTGACAGTTTAGCGGAAAATTCCCTTTAATAAGGTTTTAAAATAAATTGTATTTGTGTGTGCTTTTTTCTTGGTTCGCCATGTCAATACAGATGCGAATGTTTTCCTGATGATGTAGTTGTATCGTGCCAAAGTTATGGTTATGGCTGATGGTAGTTCATTTGCGCCGGTAGAACTTATTTGATAAGAGACAAATTCAAGTTGAGATCCACTTGTCTAATGGGATCATTTTGCAGTTGGAGTATATGAGATTCCCTTGTCTAATGGGAGCATTTTGTTAAATGACTGTTATTTTGTGCCAGGATGTGGGGCAAATATTATATCACTTTTTGTATTAGATATAGAAGGTTTTTGTGTAAATATTAAGAATTGTTCTCTGTATTTATATGATAAATATAATATTCCTATCCTTCAATGTGATGGAGTTGGTGATTGGAGTGCCAATCCGATTTGTATATTTTATTATTTATTAATAAAATAACTACATTTTTCATTTCATACATTATAATGGTATTGTCATTACGCGTATTAAATTGATGTATCGATATGCTAAGAATGAAATCGACCTTAGAATAG
This sequence comes from Zanthoxylum bungeanum, assembly GCA_019454045.1. Lineage (NCBI taxonomy): Eukaryota > Viridiplantae > Streptophyta > Magnoliopsida > Sapindales > Rutaceae > Zanthoxylum > Zanthoxylum bungeanum. Next base: position 86,290 of record SKCR01023684.1, read on the forward strand.
TCTTGACACTCGGTGTAAACTATTCTTAAAGTAAATATTCATAGTCGTTGGTTTTGGAATACGGTCGAATTCCTATAACCTAAAAGACTAACACATGTCGTATATTGGAATTGGAGTTCCAATGGTTTAACGCGATGTACCATGAGTTTTGAAAACTCGTATAGACATGTGGGTATTCGTTGGAGCGAATACTGAATGACTCATAGGTGATTCCTAATAGTTGGAAGTATACACCACCGTCAATAATAATCTCCTCGAGTCAAGTAGCATATGTAATCCTTTGACTATAGGATAGCATTGATTTTGTCTGAGATCCTCCACAGTTAGATGCCATGTATGTCAGAAACCTTTCATGGTCTGGCCTCTAGATGTTCGTTGGGTGTGGACCGATGCACTCAGCAATCAAGTGCGAAGCAAGATAGGATTCGTCGGCTCATATGTGTACTATAAGGGTGTTGGGTTTCTAGATTAGTCCCAAGGATCATTCAAGCAAGAAACATGTGTGAATACAACAATGAAGAATGACGGAATCATACTTACATTTATCGGATTTGGCGATGCGTTGAACACAAAAATCTTCAAGCTTTTGGTCCATGATGCTCACGGCAAAGGCTCCTTTTGTGCTCCAAGAATTCGACCATGGAGGTCCTCCTAGCTCCAAGCTTTGTGTAGTGTATTCCATGCCCACGAGTGGGTTTCCCTATCACCTTCGCAAGACTCTGGAAGTGTGCTAGCACTCGGTAATTTTTGCCACAAAAATCACCTAAGCTTCTCCTTGGCTCACGACAATTGTAGTGAAAGAAGGAAGAAAATGGCCTCAAAGCCGAGAAAGAGAAGAGAGTGAGAAGAGAGAAAAAATGAGTTGTGTTAGGTTGTTTGGATTGTGTATCTAATACACTAAAACAAAAGTCAAATACCAAAAAATCAAATAAATGGTAAATGGGTTTAAATTCATCCAACCACCACCATCAATCAATAGTGACATGTTGTCAATCACTCAAAGTGACTAGACATCACATCAATCAAAGTGACTAATGATTTGACGCTTGATGTGACTTGTGGGCCGCACTTGAATTCGAAATGCGAGTGGGCCCGCAAACACTCCCGGGCTCGGGTTCGCTAATTCCGAATTAACAAATTTTCTGTTGCGACGTAATTAAATCAAATTTAATTAAATAATTTTGCCTAGCAAAATTACTATTCATGTTGCTAGCGAATTAATTCTAAATTAACTCATTCGCCCGAATTAAAATCTAATTTTAATTCCGCGTCGAAATCCAATTTCGTATAATATATCGAATATATTATTTTATCGATTAATTCCAAATTAATCGTTCACTCTCTATAAATAATATTTTATCCCAGATAAAATATCTCCGTAATTAATCCCAGATTAATTTTCTCTCTCATATAATTAATCACAGATTAATAAAGTGCGAGTCATACGTCATCGGTGAATCATCGGGAAGCGACCCATGAGATCCCCGGATATGTTGCCAGTAAATCCGGTCGTCGGACTATCCGAACACATACGTACTATTGGATAATTATGACCCATAGCGTCACTATTTGTACAGATCATGGTGTTATTGTACAAATTAACTATGTGACAAAGGAGATTGCACTCTTATCATTTGTGATTAGATCACCAAGATGTATAAATGATATGAGGTCCCTATTATTTGTTCCTGGTTTGAGAATGATATGAGACAGTATCAGTCCACGAAGGATAAATCATTAAATATCCATAGTCAGAGTATTTTCGAGATTGGACATCGATAAATGCGTAAAATACTAGTATTACACTTGTGCGCGTTGTGAGGGTATAACGACATAGTTCTCATATATTTGGGTATATGATACTCATGCAAGTGTAATAGGAGGTTGTGTTTTACCGATGGTACGGGAAACAGCTTCGCTCTGGATAGACCCCCTCGGAATTCCATTGGTAGTATGACTATGTGTCTATGGAAGTCCGAAATCAGGGTAGGTGTATTTGGTCTTAACCTGAGACTTGCACCGCTAATACTTGCGACAATCAATATACTTTGGTTTTGGTCGTCCAGGGCTTTAACCGGTTTCTGTGTACGCCTCTTCTGGGTATATCGAGAATCGTAGTGTGTTCGGTGTGATGTCAAGATGGAAGTATCACTTCAGTCATAGTGGAGATGATGGTCACGTAGGATACGAGACTGGTTCTCTTATATGTTGCAGCTATCGGGAATTATGACAAGGTCATGTATATCCGATTATAGAGACTAGTCACCAGACATCCGATATATGCTTCGTACGGGGCAGACACAATTCCAGCCCCAGGCCTAGCACGTGATCATCTGATACTGGATCGATATACACAATACCACGTATACTACGCCTGATATAGATCCTTGTATTCCTGTAAGGATATTTCTGGAGATTTGGGTAGGCATGGCGCTTTGCTAGAAGCCAACCTTGTCTTGTAAATCGGTACAAACGTACTACGCGGTACTTACGTGTTCGGATAGTCCGACGACCGAATTTACTGCCAACATATCCGGGGATCTCATGGGTCGCTTCCCGAAGATTCACCGATGACGTATGACTCGTACTTTTATTAATCTGGGATTAATTAGTGAGAGAAAAAATTAATCTGCGATTAATTGCGGAGATATTTTATCTGGGATAAATATCAATTAAAGAGAGATAACGATTAATTTAGAATTAATCGATTAATTAATATATTTGATATATTAAACGAAATTGGATTTCGACGCGGAATTAAAATTAGATTTTAATTCGGGCGAACGAATTAATTTAGAATTAATTCGTTAGCGACGTGAATAGTGATTTCGCTAGGCATAATCATTTAATTACGTCGCAACAGAAAATTCGTTAATTTGGAATTAGCGAACCCGAGCCCGGGATTGTTTGCGAGCGCATTCGCATTTCGAATTCGAGTGCGGCACGCAAGTCAAATCAAACGTCAAATCATTAGTCACATCAAGCGTCAAATCATATGTCACTTTAAGTGATGTGACAATTGATTGATTGATTGATGTGAGTTGATGGAAGTTGATGGCAAGCATTTAATGCTATTTTGGAGCCAAAATTTGTGTGTTAACTTTTGGAAAGCTTTTACACAATTTTTGGTATATGTTTATTTTTGATTTTGGAAATCAAATAAGCTAATACACAACTTCCTTCTCTCTCTTTTGGCTCACGAATTTGGAGCCAATTTTTCTCTCTTAATCTCACGCCCAACAAGGGCATTTCTTCACTGGTTTGGCAGTCCACTACCGAGAGCCAAGAAGGAAATGGGAAGCAAAGTGCTTGATTTTTGTGGCAAAAATCATGAGAGCTAGCACTCCGAGAGACATGCGAAGGTGATAGGGAAGTCCACCCATGATCTTGGAATCGTTTGACGAAGCTTGGAGCTTGGAGGAAGACACAAAGCCGAAAATGGAGACTGCATTTACAGCCCATTGCCGAGCTTGGAGGAGGCAGAAAATCAAATTTTTGTTGTCCAATGCGTCGCTCAACCGATCGATGTGAGTATTCCGCAACTCCGTGATGTATTCACATGTTATTTCTTGCTTTGTATTCGATCCTCGAGACTTAGAGATCTCCAACAATGGTATCAGAGCGATTGAAAAGCATGAAAACGAATTAGGGCCTAAAATTTGGGTAAATTGTATTTGAGCATGTTTTAATGAAATTGGATGAATTAGTATGCTTAAATATGTTTTAATTGAAGATTGATTGGATCAATTTGTTGAAAAATTGTTTGGAATATTTTTCCCCAAATTTCTTGTGTTGGCCGAATTGGTCATGGACCCTAATTGTCTTGGATTTTGATTTTTTGATTCATTGGATGTGTTGGAAATTAATTGGGAATATTGATTTAATGTTGAATTGAATTTAATTGGATTGAATTTGATTTGGACATAAAATCCCATCCTTGGCCGAGACATATAAAGCATGTAATGGGTTTGATTTTTGATGAAATGTGTTGGACATGTTTTGTTGTTGATGAGCATGATTAATTAGGCTAATTGATTTTTTAGAAATGTTAATTGGGTAATTAATTATGTAATGCACTTTGTTTAATTAAATTATGAAATTGGATTTTTATGGTTTAATTAAATTGGGCTTAAAATTGGATTTCGGCTTGTTATGTTGTAAATGGGCTTATTGGGCTTAGTTGTACCAAGTTGGGTTTAGGCTAAATTGGTTGGATCCAATTAGGCCCAAAACTGTATCCATAAAGCCCAAATGCGACTAATGGACCTTTAAAGTTTAATTGGGCCTAATGGGCCTAAATTGATTTCTAGGATGATGGGGTTAATCCCGGATTGGACTTTGGTTATTGGGTTCGACCCGAGTTAACCAAAAGTCCACGCCTTAAAGAAATTAATTACAAGCCCATTGGACTTTAATTAAATTGACGTTGGACGTTAATCGGGCTTTGAGACCCGTAGCGATTAAATTTGGAATTTAAGTCGTAAAGGTTCGTCAAATAAAGTGTAATATTTAATTTGGAATTAAATAGAGGATTAGTATTAAATACAAATTGAATTGGATTTAATTATGTAGTTTAATTTAATTCGAGAATTAGTACTTTGAGTACTTATTCGCAAAACGAGTTTGACTCGAGCAAAATCAAATCGTTGTTTGAACATTGGTTGGTCACTAATTATCAGATTAATTAATTTGATTAGATTGATTGATAACATGCTTGTGTGAATACATGGTTGCGATGCATGAATAATGTATATCGGATGGATATTAGATGGGTGGGGCAATTTTAGAAATTGTTGTAATAAATTTGATTTATTAATTGGACCTGCGTGTCCAGCCTTATCACCTCCTTACTCTTTGTATTCTCTTCTCACCTATTCCCCTCAATGTAAATGAGGTTTCTTTAGAAGTGTAGTGTAACGGGTAGAAGTAATACTTGTGCTAGCGGGAGAGAGAAAGGGAGAGATTTGATCTAGGATCAATATGTAAAGTATCCATCCGCATATCATTATTATTTTATTATACGCGCTTTATTATGTGTTTATAATGCATATTTAAGGGTGTATGATAATGAGACCTTAACAAAGATAATAAATTGGTTGCATTGAGTGATTCTCACTCAAGATCCGAGACTGGCATTGGTTTGTTGGCCAAAGTCAAGGCCTTTGTCCGTCGAGGATGTGTTTGAATCACGAGAGCTTTATTCCATATCAGTGTCTTGTCCAAGTTGTGGTTTGTTGGCCAAAGTCAATACCACTTCTTGTCCATCGACATTGATTACGAAGCTTTCCATGGTCAATGGGTCGCGTTTAACTGGGATCACTAAGTTTGTTGTGCCAAAGCTAAGGCTTAGTTGATTCAGAGGAAAAAGGTTAAGCAATATATTGGATATATTGGCATATATAAGATATATGTTTCGGACTTAGATGTCCCCCTACTGGATCTAGGAATTGGATGGGATCCAATTGATCTTAGAGATCTACCTAGTTAATTATCATACAATTTGTTGGCCAAAGTCAAGATTGTGTGATATTTAACGGGATCCTAGCCCACTAGGAAACACAGTTTCCCGAGTACTCGACAGAGGGTTAGAGGCTCGCCGAAAAATAGTGGGAGGCAAGAATTGAATTTGCAATATTCGTTTAATTACTTGCCATACGCGCTCAATCAAATATCATTCGTCAAATAAATTAAATGTTAGTTGGACTAATATTTAAATCGTTGTTTTAATAAATAGTTGGACTATATTCAAACAATTTAATTATAGTTGATTAAATAGTTGGACTATTGTAATTATTATAATAAAAAGTACCTAAATCGTTGATTAAATAGTCTGACTATTAAAATCAAGATAGAATTGAAAGATTGACATTTAAAACATGATCTTAGGGAAAATATATTTAAATGGTTTAATTTTCAAATTGGGAATAAAAATTCAGGATGGTCCTGGAAAGCAATAAGTTACTTTATTAGATAAAATAACATATTAAGCCTAAGCCCTGAGTTAAGCAAACAGTAGAGCATAATCTTTAGCAGATCATGTGATGATAACTTAAGTGCTTAATCCATTAAGCTTGTCGCAGTAGACTCCTTAATTTCTTAATCAAAACTAAGGATTAGATCCTTAAAGTATGATAAAGAAATTGAAGGAATTTCATAGGTCTATTATTTAGATCCTAGAAGTAATAAAATTGCAATAATAACTCTTGGAGAGTTAATGACTATTCTCAAGGAGACAAAGTCAAAGTTTGCAATATGGCAAGTAGCGCAAGGCGCACCTTACTTCGATATTCTAGAAACCCGAGGCTTGGCCACAGGCTTCTGGAATGTGGAAAATGGGCAAAGGAAAAATCATTATAGTCTTCTGGGAAGATAAAAGACATATCCCAAAATGTCTGTCTAAATTGTGGCAAACGGGATCACGGAAGCATGACTACCGTTTGGACAAAGAAGACATGAAGGAATTGAAGACGAGCAAGGCTCTGACTTCAAATATGTTTGTCATAAATATGTTCATTACTGGTATTAAAATTGGATTTTAAATACTTAGTGTGGTACATAAATATATTGACGTTCAGAATCTGTTTTGAACAGGATACTGACTTCAATAGAGATTTATCTGCGAATTGAAAACGGGACGAAAGTCGCTGTTTTAACCGCAGGTACCTAAGTTTAGGAACTACCTTCGGGTGTGTATTTAAATTAGGAAACTGTTATAATGTAACTAGTTTGACTAGATACATTATCTCTATATCAGTGTTTAATCCGTTGCGGATTGACCTTTATATTCTAGAACACTAAAGTGTTTTATTTTATAAAGTTGATATTGAGATAAACACATTAGATGTGAATAACAACATTTATATTTTGAATATAAATAAATCTCAGAAATATAATATGACAAACAAGTAGCTCAAACTGATTTGATCAGAAGAAACTAAATTGTGGGATTGATGTCTGGGACACAAGCAAACAAGACTCGTATATCCACACTTTTGAAGAGTGGGTACTTGGACTGATTTGATTCCATTCAAAAAGTCTACGAATCTAGTTTATTGGGCAAAGTGCCTAAAACGTCTTTACTTGGTAAAAGTGCTAGTGCCACCGATCTGTTAGCCCCAATTCATAGTGAAGCAAGTTGACCTTTACGAATGTGGCATTGCGTTATGGTTATGTGTTTCTTTTGAAACACAAATCGAAACTTTTACAGTTTCGACACGAAATAGACAAACAGATCGGCTGAAGTATTAAACTGTCACGGTTAGACCATGATGAAAATACTTAAGGAATAAGTTTCTAATATACTTGAAAGAGTATAGTATTCTTTCAAAGAGGACTCCACCCGGAACACGTCAATTTTACGGTGTGTCCGAACAGTGAGTAACCGAATTTTTTTGGACATGATAAAGGTTAATCATTAGTCGCTCTGAGCTACCATTTCCTTCAACGGATACACATAAACAGTGCAAAACTTATTTTGAATAAGGTTCCATAATAATCTGTTTGACATACTTCATATTAGATATGAACAGGAACGAAACCGGGTTTCTCATTCATGGAGATTTGGGTATGCTAGGCATATGTTTGGATGATACCAAACTAAAACCCAAATTGGATAAGTGCCAATTGTAGGTTATCCTAGGGATACCATAAGTATAGTACTTATACATCTCACCTGAGAATAATTTTAATTGTTGCTCACCATGCAGTTTTCCTAAGAGGAATACCTATATGCAGTGGTAAGTGGGAGGATAGTATAACTCGATGAAATTCGGAGTGATACTGTTCCAGGCACCAATCCTTAATGGAACACAAATAGTTCATCAATGATGAAACTATACCAGTAATCTTCGAATACACAAGAACCGCGTATGTCGGAGAGAGTCAGAAAACAACCTGGGGTATGGGTTTCTGATCTCACCTTATAAAGATGTTAATCTTTTGAGGTATACAAACTGACTACGTATGAGGAAGTGATACAAGGTATCGACTCCCTATTATGACAAAGTGTCATGAGTCCGAAATGGATTTCATGTATATCAACTTAGTTTGGATACTAGTTGATGTATCGCAAGGCATTGTGTCTATTGGTACTATATAAGTCTTCAAGGAGGACATACATGGATGGCAACCTACCAACGTATAAAGCTAGGCTTTTAGCAGAAAGGTATCGTTATCAACATTGTGTTGATTACGATTCAACCTTTTACCTGTTGCCACGGTAAATCCATTTGGATAATGCTTGCTAAAGCTGCATGTTTCATTTATGAAATATGTCAGCTTAATGTGAAAATCGCTTTCCTGAAAAGGAAACCTTTAGGAGGATGTTTACAACATCCTGTCGGTTTTGTCGTACCAAAACTAGAAAACATGGTTTGCAGGTTATTCGATCCATTTTTGGATTGAAGCAAGCATTAGGTTCTTGTAATTATCGTTTTGATGTGATCATAATAGTTTATGATTTAATTCAAAACGAAAAGATTCTTGTGTATATAAAAGGGTTAGTGGGAGCGCACTGAGAATGGATGTCCTATAAATAATGATAATATGGCATTTCTTGGAAATGATATTCCCATAATATTATCGGTGAAAGCTTGGCTTTCATAAAACTCTCCGAGAACTCGTACATTGAAAAATGTACGCGACCTGGTGTCTCATACGCTTTGAGCATATGGATTCACAAATAGGCCAATCCAAGTGATAGTCACTGGATTGAAGTTAAGAACATCCATTAGTATCTTAGAGAACTAAGGATGATGTCTTATACTATGGAGATGGAGAACTTGAAGTGATTGGGATCACTACTGCAAGTTTCCTAAACCGATAAAAACGACTATAAGTCGCAAACGGTACTATACAGTTTGAATAACGGAACAGTGAGCTGGATATCGTCCAAGCAAGATACTGTTACCGGATAAACAATAAATGCGGGTTATTGCTGCAGCTGAGGCAGCAATAGAAGCCTTCTGGGTCGATAACAAATCTAATTAGATTAGATATAGTTCTGTTAGCAGCTGAGCTAGGCTTCAGCACATGCTAAAGAATTAACGGTCTCATCAACGATCCAGATACATACTTCGATATTCATCTGATTCGTTCGGATCATACATCGTAGCGATGTGATGATCGAATAAATCGCATCATACGATAATCATGCAAATCCGCTGACGAAACCTTTCCTCAGCAATTTGAGCCAACCGTACATAGTTCGGGTGTAAGACACTCGAGTGACTGGCTATAGGCCAAGTGGGAGATTGTTGGACAATTATGACTCATAGCGTCACTATTTGTACAGATCATGGTGTTGTTGTACAAATTAACCATGTGACAAAGGAGATTGCACTCTTATCATTTGTGATTAGATCACCAAGATGTATAAATGATAGGAGGTCCCTATGATTTGTTCCTGGATTGAGAATGATATGAGGCAGTATCAGTCCACGAAGGATAAATCATTAAATATCCCTAGTCAGAGTATTATCGAGATTGGACATCAATAAATGCGTAAAAGACTAGTATTACACTTGTGCGCGTTGTGAGGGCATAACGGCATAGTTCTCATATATTTGGGTATATGATACTCATGCAAGTGTAATAGGACGTTGGGTTTTACCGATGGTACGGGAAACAACTTCGCTCTGGATAGACCCCCTCGGAATTCCATTGGTAGTATGACTATGTGTCTATGGAAGTCCGAAATCAGGGTAGGTGTATTTGGTCTTAACCTGAGACTTGCACCGCTAATACTTGCGACAATCAATATACTTTGGTTTTGGTCGTCCAGGGCTTTAACCGGTTTCTGTGTACGCCTCTTCTGGGTATATCGAGAATCGTAGTGTGTTGGGTATGATGTCAAGACGGAAGTATCACTCCAGTCATAGTGGAGATGATGGTCACGTAGGATATTTTATCTGGGATAAATTACAGAGATATTTTATCTGGGATAAAATATCAATTAAAGAGAGATAACGATTAATTTAGAATTAATCGATTAATTAATATATTTGATATATTAAACGAAATTGGATTTCGGCGCGGAATTAAAATTAGATTTTAATTCGGGCAAACAAATTAATTTAGAATTGATTCGTTAGCGATGTGAATAGTGATTTCGCTAGGCATAATCATTTAATTACGTCGCAGCTGAAAATTTGTTAATTTGGATTTAGCGAACCCGAGCCCGGGATTATTTGCGAGTGCATTCGCATTTCGAATTCGAGTACGGCACACAAGTCAAATCAAGCGTCAAATCATTAGTCACATCAAGCGTCAAATCACATGTCATTTTGAGTGATGTGACAATTGATTGATTGATTGATGTGAGTTGATGGAAGTTGATGGCAAGCATTTAATGCTATTTTGGAGCCAAAATTTGTGTGTTAACTTTTGGAAAGCTTTTACACAATTTTTGGTATATGTTTATTTTTGATTTTGGAAATCAAATAAGCTAATACACAACTTCCTTCTTTCTCTTTTGGCTCACGAATTTGGAGCCAATTTTTCTCTCTTAATCTCACGCCCAACAAGGGCATTTCTTCATTGGTTTGGCAGTCCACTACCGAGAGCCAAGAAGGAAATGGGAAGAAAAATGCTTGATTTTTGTGGAAAAAATCATGAGAGCTAGCACTCCGAGATATGCGAAGGTGATAGGGAAGTCCACCTATGAGCTTAGAATCGTTTGACGAAGCTTGGAGCTTGGAGGAAGACACAAAGCCGAAAATGGAGACTGCATTTACAGCCCACTGCCGAGCTTGGAGGAGGCAGAAAATCGAATTTATGTTGTCCAATCCGTCGCTCAACTGATCGATGTGAGTATTCCGCAACTCCGTGATATATTCACATGTTATTTCTTGCTTTGTATTCGATCCTCGAGACTTAGAGATCTCCAACACGTACCTAGTACTATGTTTTTATTGATTTACAAGACATGGTTGGCTTCTAGCAAAGCATCGTGCCTACCCAATTCTCCAGAAATATTCTGACTGGAATATGTGATCTATATCATGCGTAGTATACGTAGTATTGCGTATTATGATCCAGCATCGGATGTCACGTGCAAGGCCTGGGGCTGGAATTGTGTCTGCCCCATACGAAGCACATATCGGATCTCTGGTAACTAGTCTCTATAATCGGATAAACATGACCTAGTCATAATATCCCGATAGCTGCAGCATATAAGAGCATCAGTTTCGTATCCTACGTGATCATCATCTCCACTAAGACTGAGTGATACTTCCGTCTTGACATCACACCCAATACACTACGATTCTCAATATACCTGGAAGAGGCGTACACAGAACCTGTTAAAGCCCTGGACGACCAAAACCAAAGTATATTGATTGTCGCAAGTATTAGCGGTGCAAGTCTCAGGTTAAGACCAAATACACCTACCCTGATTCGGACTTCCATAGACACATAGTCACACTACCAATGGAATTCCGAGGGGTCTATCCAGAGCGAAGCTGTTTCAGTACCATCGGTAAACACAACCTCCTATTACACTTGCATGAGTATCTTATACCAAAATCTATGAGAACTATGCCGTTATGCTCCCACAACGCGCACAAGTGTAATACTAGTCTTTTACGCATTATCGATGTCCAGTCTCAATAATACTCTGACTAGGGATATTTAATGATTAAACCTTCGTGGATTGATATTGTCTCGTATCATCTCAATCCGGAACTAATCATATGGACCTTCTATCATTTATACATCTTGGTAATCTAATTACAAATGATAAAAGGGCAATTTCCTTTGTCACATAGTTAATTTGTACAACAACACCATGATCTGTACAAATAGTGATGCTATGGGTCATAATTTTCCAACAAAGGGGTTTAGGTATCCATGTGAGTTAAGTCACGATTCTTAAAGACTTTGGCCAAAGCCGATCACCTAGGGTGGATCGCATCAGTTGTAAAGAATCATGGACATGTCGACATGAGATGTTCGACTTGGAAACTTGACGGTATATTCTATGTTTCCTAGGCACAACTTGGATAGCCTACGATGGAGGGATTGTTAAACATATGTGATGACCTCGACTTGTATAGTTCAAAAAGGTCGTTCGTGTTCTTCGTGAATTCGGAGGTGGCCGAATTGCGTACATATTAGCTAGGCTTATATGACGAACGTGTCTGAACTTAGAGAGTCCCAATATAAAGTGTACTCGTTGAGCACTTGGGTAGCCAATTATTTTTTGATAAAAGATAATATTCAATATTATAATTATCAACTAAGATAATCAAGTGTTATTGGATAACATTGATTATTTACTTTGACCTAATTAAATTAATTGGATTAATTCAATAATTACACAAGGGCTTAATTGTAAAATCATAATTATCTCTACTATTTGAGGATATTATGGTAATTGTAAGTATGTAATAATATGTGGTTTTGGCTTGATTTAATTGGATTAAATCAAGGTGGCAAACATTTAACTAATCCATTTCCTAATCCTTGGCTTGATTTAATTGGATTAAATCTAAGTGGGAGACAATGGAGATTAGTCACACCTAATTATACATATTTTGACAAATTGGATTAAGCCCACTTAAAAGTTGATTACAACTTTTATTAATTAAAAATTACCTAAGTTTTACTATAAATAGCAAGCTTTAGGAAGGTTTTAATTACAAGTTCAAATACAAGCATAAGTAAATTCTTGAGAGATTAGCCTAAGTTAGAGAAGTGTTTAGAGAAGCTTGTGAGGTCTCTACAACATCTCATATAGGAGAAATCATGATTGGATCTTGAAGTGAAGCTTGGAAGCATTGGAAACAAGATTGGATCTTGAAGTCAAGCTAGCACACCTTGGAGGTTCTCCAACAATTTCAATAAGGAGAAGTAGATTGGATCTTGCATCAAGCTTACTAAGTAATGTTTGATCTTCTCATTGTTGGACAATTATGACCCATAGCGTCACTATTTGTAAAAGACATTGTGGTTTTTGTACAAATTAACTATGTGACAATGAAATTTCATTTTATCATTTTGTAATTTGATTACTTAAATATATAAATGATAAAAGTCCTTATGATTAGTTCCGGATTATTAGATATGAGACAATATCAATCCATAAAGGTTTAATCATTAAATATCCATAGTCGTAGTATTATTGAGACTGGACATCGATAATGCAGAATAGACTAGCATTGCACTTGTGCGTGTTATGGAAACGTAACGGCATAGTTCTCATATATTTAAGTATTGGATACTTATGCAAATGTGATAGGAGGTTGTGTTTACCGATAATACGGAAACATCTTCGCTCTGGATAGACCCCGCAGAATCCCATTAGTAGTATGACTATGTGTCTATGGGAATCCGCATCAGGGTAGGTGTATTTGGTCTTAACCTGAGACTTGCATCGCTAGTACTTGCGACAATCAATACGCTTTGGTTTTGGTCGTCCAGGACTTTAACAGGTTCTGTGTACGCCTCTTCTGGGTTTATTAAGAATCGTAGTGTATTGGGTGTGATGTCAAGATAGAAGTATCACTTCAGTCATATGGAGATGATGATCACGCAGGGATATAGAACTGGTACTCTAATTGGTTGCAGCCATCGGGATAATATGACAAGGTCATGATTATCTGATTAAAGAGACTAGTTGATTATGATCCGATATATGTTTCGTACGGGGCAGACACTATTCCAGCCTCAGGCCTTGCATGTGACATCCAGTACTATATCACAATACGCAATACTATGTATACTACGCCAGACATAGATTATATATTCCTTTAAGAATATTTCTGGAGAATTGGGTAGGCACGGTGCTTTGCTAGAAGCCAACCATGTCTCGTAAATCGGTAAAAATATAGTACTAGGTACGTACATGTTCGGATAGTCCGACGACCGGATTTACTGCCAACATATCGATGGATCTCATGGGTCGCTTCCCGAAGATTCACCGATGACGTATGATTCGAACATAATTAATCTAGGATTAATTACGGAGAGATTTTATCTAGGATAAAATACTATTTGAAGAGAGAGAACGATTAATTTAGAATTAATCGATAAAATAATATATTTAATATATTAAATGAAATTAGATTTCATAACGGAATTAAAATTAGATTTTAATTCGGGCAAACGAATTAATTTAGAATTAATTCGCTAGCGACGTGAATAGTAATTTTACTAGGCATAATTATTTAATTACGTCGCAACGAAAGTTCGTTAATTCGGAATTAACGAACCCGAGCTCGAGAGTGTTTGCGGGCCCACTCGGATTTTGAATTCAAGTAGGGCCCACAAGTCACTTCACAAGTCACATCAACTAGTCACTTTGCCTAACTTTTTGGTGATGGATTTAGGTGGGTGGTTGATAACTTGATTTACACTCCAAGTGATGGCTTGAATGAAATATACCAAATGTTTGGTATATCATTTGATTTTTTGAATATCAAATGAACAAGTCAACAACACAACTTCATTACTTCTCTCTCTCATTCACGGCTTGGAGCAAGTTTTTTTCTCTCCCAATTTTCTTCTTTGGCCGAGAATTACAAAGAAGTAACAAGGTGATTTTGTTGCAAAATCTCCAAGTGCTAGCACACCAAGGAATCATATAAGGTGATAGGGAAACTAATCCCTTGAGCTTGGAATCAACATCAAAGCTTGGAGCTTGGATTCAACTTCAAAGAGGAGATCTTGGAGGACTTCTCAAAGGCAAAATTTTTGTTATCAACGCATCCAAAATCCGTTCAATGTGAGTTTATTTCCGCTTTTCTCCTTTGAGTATTCACTAGATTTCTTGCTTAAATTGATCTTGGGACACTTTAGAAACCCAACAATGGTATCAGAGCCAATTTGAGCATGAAATTGGATTAGGGTTTATATACTAAAATTTGGGTATTTTTTATTTGAGCATGTTTTAATAAAATTGTTTGTTTAAGTATGCTTGAATGTTGATAACTTAGAGTTATGCATGATCAATTTGAAGAAAAATTAATTGGATTAATTTTCCCAAATATTCTTGGCTTGGCCGAATACAATATATGCCCTAAAGTCATGATATTTTTTGTTTTTTTATCATTGGATGAGTTTAAAGACATGGATATATTGATTTGAGATTCAATCGGATTGAAATCGGAATCGGATATAAAATCCCTACAAATGTCGTGACCATGTAAGCATGGAAATGAGATGATTTTGTAACAATAATGTTGGACATGTATTGATGATGAATATGCATGATTAATTAATTAAATTGATGTTTTGGAAATGTTAATTTAGATAATTAATTAGTGCAATACACTTTAATTAATTAAATTTTGAAATTTGGAAAATTAGAATTTAATTAATTGTGTTTAATTTAGAATTGGGCTTGTAATGTTGTATTTGGGCATAATGGGCTTGGTTGGGCCAAGTTGGTTTAGGAAAATTGGATTGGATCCAAATTGGGCCTAAATCATTCCATTAAGTCCAAATATAACAAATGGGCCTTTTTATGTTTAATTGGGCCTAATGGGCCGAAATTGGTTTCTTGGCAAATAGGGTGATTCCTTAATTGGGCTTTGGTATTTGGGTTTGACCCATATTGACCAAAGTCCATGCCTTAAGAAATTAATTGAAAGCCCATTAGACTTTAATTAAATGACATTGGATGTTAATTGGGCTTTGAGACCCATTTAGATTAGATTTGGAATCTAAGTCGTAAAGGCGCATTTAAAAGTGTAATTATTTAATTTGGAATTAAATAAATAATTAGTATTGAATACGAATTAAATTAGATTTAAATTGTAGTTCGATATAATTCAAGAATTCGTACTTCGAGTACTTATTCTTAAACGAGTTGGACTCGCGCAAATCAAATCGTTGTTTGAACATTGGATGATCACTTTATTCAAAGATTAATTAATTGGATTAGACTGGTTGAATAACATGCTTTGTGTGAATACATGGATGTGTTGAATGAATAATGTATATCGGATGGATATTAGAAGGGAAAGGGCAATTTTGGAAATTGTTGTAAATTTAGAATTTATTAAATTGGACCTGCGTGTCCGGCCTTATCTCTCGATTCTTTGTAATTCTCTTCTCGCCTAATTCCCCTCAATCTTAATGAGGTTTCTTTAATTGTATTATGTAATTGGGTGGAAGTCAGAATAGTGCTAGCCGGGGAGAGGAAAGTGAGTGATTTTTTCTAGGAACAATCTGTGAGATATTCATCCGCATATCATTATTAATTTATTTACCGCGCCTTATTATGCTTTTAGATGCATGCTTAAGGGTGTTGATGAGACTAATCAAAGATAATAAATTGTTGCCAATTTACGCGAAAAAACCTCAATAAATATTAAGTGTTTTCCTTCCATTGAGTGATTCTTACTCAAGATCCAAGATTGGCACTGGTTGTAGGTTTCTATAATATGTCCCAAGGAAAGATTAAGCATACATGAAATACAACAAAGAATATATATAAAAGATGAAGTATGGCGGAATCATACTTACCAATCTTTGTGATGAAGAAGAAAGATCAAGCCAAGATGGAAGCTCCAAGGTAGATAAGGTTCGGCCAAGGAAGACAAGAAGAGGAAAGCTCCAAACTTTGTGTATCCTTGCTCTATGATGGTTTCCCTATCACCTCTTTTGATCCCTTGAAGGTGCTAGCCTTGCATGTTCCAAACATCAACCTTTTCTTCAAGCTTTTGGCAACCAAATTTGAAGAAGATGAAGAGCAAAACTGCATGCAGTTTTCGGTCAAGAGTGAGTGAGAGAAGAGAGATTTTCTTAATTGATTTTGATACCAAAAATCAATTTATATTTATGCATAATATTTATTAAATAATAATAAATCTATGACACTAGCCATGCAAAGGCTTAGAGTGTCAAACACTCAAATTCCATGCATAACATTTGAGTGTAATATACACTATCACCATGCAATGCATCATCAATAAAATAATGCATATAATGACATGTGTCATGTGGGCCCCACACGTTTCCAAATGAAAGTGGGCCCACGTGCACTCACGCGTTCGGGTTCGATATTTCCGAAATACCGAACTTACGTCGCGACGTTATTTAAATCGAATTTAAATAAATAATCGCGCCTAGCGAAATTATTATTTACGTCGCTAACGAATTAATTCTAAATTAACTCGTATGCCCGAATTAAAATCTAATTTTAATTTCGCGTCGAAATCGAATTTCGATTATTATATCGAATATAATAATTTTATCGATTAATTCCAAATTAATCGTTCTCTCTCTAAAAAAGGTACTTTATCCGAGATAAAGTTTCTCCGCAATTAATCCAAGATTAATTAAGTCCGAATCAAATATCATAGGTGAATCTTCAGGAAGCGACCCAAGAGATCTCCGGATATGTTGGCAGTAAATACGGTCGTCGGATAATCCGAACACGCACGTACCTCGTACTACGTTCTCACCGATTCACAAGACAAGGTTGGCTTCTAGCAAAGCGCCATGTCTACCCAATTCTCCAGAAATATTCTTATAGGAATATAAGATCTATATCAAGCGTAGTATACCGTAGTATTGCGTACATCGATCCAGTATCGGATGATCACATGCTAGGCCTGGGGCTGGAGATGTGTCTGCCCCGTACGAAACATATATCGGACATCAAACAGCTAGTCTCTTTAAATCAGACAATCCTGACCTAGTCATATTGTCCCGACGGTTGCAACCTTTTATAGAGTACTAGTTCTGTGTCCTGCGTGATCATCACCTCCATATGTCTGAAGCGATACGATACTTCTTGACATCACATCCAGTACACTACGATTCTCGATAAACCCAGAAGAGGTGTACACAGAACCGGTTAGGGTCCCCAACCACCAAAACCAAAGTTTACCGATTGTCGCAAGTACTAGCGATGTAAGTCTCAGGTTAAGACCATATACACCTACCCTGATGCGGCCTCCCATAGACACGCAGACATACTACCAATGGGATTCCGCGGGGTCTATCCAGAGCGAAGCTGTTTTCCGTACCATCGGTAAAACACAACCTCCTATTGCACTTGCATAAGTATCCAATACTTAAATATATGAGAACTATGCTGTTGTGCCCTCACAACGTGCACAAGCGCAATACTAGTCTATTCCGCATTATCGATGTCCAATCTCGATAATACTCCGACTAGGGATATTTAATGATTAAACTTTTATAGATTGATACTGTCTCATATCATCTCAATCCAGTATTAATCATATGGACTTTCGCCATTTATTAGTCAAAGTAAATAATATTACAAAACGGCAAAAGGCAATTTCATAATCACATAGTTAATTTTGTACAATAATACAATATCATTTACAAACAGTGACGCTATGGGACATAATGTCTAACAATCTCCCACTTGGCCTATAGCCAGTCACTCAAGCATCTAATACCCGAACTATGTATGTGTCGTTCAAAAACTTGCTGAAGAACAGCCTTCGTCAGCGGATCTGCAATGTTGTCATCTGATGTGACCTTCTCGACCTTTACATCGCCACGATGTATAATCTCCCGAATCAGATGGTAACGTCGAAGAACATGCTTGGACCTTTGATGAGACCTTGGTTCCTTAGCCTGTGCTATAGCCCCGTTATTGTCACAATACAATGGAACGGGCTCAGCTGCTAACGGAACTACCCTAATCCGATTAGGAACTTTCGGATCCAAACTGCCTCCTTTGCTGCTTCAGATGCAGCGATGTACTCCGCTTCTGTTGTTGAATCGGCAACAGTATCTTGCTTGGAAGATTTCCAGCTCACTGCTCCGTTATTCAAACAAAAAATGTACCCAGATTGCGACTTGTAGTCATCTTTGTCGGTTTGGAAACTTGCATCGGTATACCCAGATACCGCAAGTTCTCCACCTCCATAAATTAAGAAAGCATCCTTAGTTCGTTTAAGATACTTAAGGATGTTCTTAACTGCTATCCAGTGACCTTCACCTGGATCGGCCTGATAGCGGCTGCACATGCTCAAAGCATATGAGACATCAGGTCGTGTACATATCATAGCATACATGATCGATCCGACTGCCGAGGCGAACGGTATCCGACTCATGTTGTCCCTCTCTTCCTGAGTCTTAGGACACATGTCTTTAGACAGAGAGGTACCTCGTACCATTGGAACCAATCCCCTCTTGGATTGTTCCATGTTGAATCGCTTCAACACTTTATCAATGTATGTACTCTGGGAGAGTCCAAGCAGCTTTCTAGATCTATCCCGGTAGATTTTATTCCAAGAATAAAGGCTGCTTCTCCCAGATCTTTCATGGAGAATTTTAATGAAAGCCAAGCTTTCACCGACGTCAGCATGGGAATGTCATTGCCTATAAGCAATACGTCGTCGACATAAAGGACAATAAAAGTAAGTGCTCTCCCACTACTACCTTCTTGTATACACAAGGGTCATCCGCGTTTTGCACGAAATCATATTCCTTTATGATCTCATCAAAACGCTGATTCCATGACCGTGATGCTTGCTTCAATCCATAAATGGATCGATTTAACTTACAAACCTTGTTTGCAAGTCTAGGTACGATAAAACCGTCAGGCTGTTGCATATAAACATCCTCCAAAAGGTTTCCGTTAAGGAAAGCGGTTTTAACGTCCATCTGCCATATCTCGTAATCGAAATATGCAGCTATTGCAAGCATTATCCGAATGGATTTAATCATGGCAACGGGTGAGAAGGTTTCGTCATAATCAATACCATATTGTTGACGATACCCCTTCGCTACAAGCCTAGCTTTGTACGTTTGTACGTTGCCATCCATGTCGGTCTTCTTCTTGAAGATCCATTTGCATCCAATAGGCTTCACACCTTCTGGTGCATCAACCAGTGTCCAAACTTGGTTGGCGTACATGGAATCCATCTCGGACTTCATGGCTTCTTGCCATAAAGCGGAATCGATATTTTGTATCGCTTCCTCATACGTAGCCGGCTCATTATCCTCAATAAGATTAATATCTACATGAGGTGAGATCAGGAACCCATACCTCTCAGGTACTGTTCTCACTCTCTCCGACCTACGCGGTCCTTGTGTATGTGAAGTTTGTGGTACAGACTCATCCCGGATGGTCTGTTCATGTTCCGTCGTTGATTCATTGCCAGGAACAGTATCACTACGATCTTCATCGAGTTCTACTTTCCTCCCACTTACCACTGCATTTAGGAATTCCTTCTCAAGGAAAACCGCATGTAGAGCAACAAATACTTTGTTCTCTTGTGGGTAATAGAAGTAATATCCTTTGGTTTCCCTAGGATATCCTACGAAAAGGCATTTATCAGATTTGGGTTCAAGTTTGGTACCTTCCAAACGTTAACATATGCCCAGCATCCCCAAATCTTCAGGAAAGAGAAACCTGGTTTCCTTCCTGTCCATATCTCATATGGAGTCTGTTCAACAGACTTCGACGGTACCTTATTCAAAATAAGTATAGCACTGTTTAATGCGTATCCCCAGAAGGATATTGGTAGCTCAGTGCGACTCATCATTGACCTACCATGTCCAACAAGGTGCGGTTTCTCCGTTCGGACACACCGTTTAATTGCGGTGTTCCAGGAGGAGTCCACTGTGAAAGAATACCATATTCTTTCAAGTAATCTTGAAACTCATAACTTAAGTATTCGCCACCTCGGTCTGACCGTAATGTCTTAATACTCTTCCCTGTTTGTTTTTCCACTTCGTGTCGAAACTCTTTGAATTTCTCAAAAGTTTCCGACTTGTGTCTCATAAGATACACATAACCGTAACGAGATGCATCATCTGTAAAGGTTACGAAGTAGTGAAATCCACCTCTAGCCTGGCTAGACATGGGCCCGCATACGTCAGTATGAACAAGAGCCAACAGTTCTGTGGCACGTTCACCTTTACCGCTAAAAGGTGATTTAGGCATTTTGCCTAAAAGACAAGATTCGCAGACGTCATATGAATTGGGATCAAATTCGTCCAAGTACCCACTCTTCGAAAGTGTGGATATGCGAGTCTTGTTGATGTGTCCCAGACGACAATGCCACATATAAGCTTCATCTTTTAGATTACTTCTTTTGAGCCTTTTGTTTGTCATTTTAGGAGATTTATTTATATTCAAAATATAAAGACCGTTATTTGCAACAGCTGTGCAAATTTCTGCATCATTTTTATATAAATAACACCCAGTGTTCCTGAATACAAAAGTGTAACCCTGCTGGGTTAACAAGGATACAGATATAATATTCCTAGTTAAACTAGGTACAAAATAACAGTTCAAAAGTTTAAGTTCATGCCCTGAGGGCAGTTCTAAAACAAAAGTCCCTACGGCCAAAACAGCAACTGGTGTTCCGTTTCCAACCCGTAGATCCATCTCCCCGGATGCCAGCACCCTGCTATCCTGCAGATCCTGCACATCAGTACAAATATGAGCACCACAACCAGAATCAAAAATCCAATTTTTAAAACTAGAAGTATTCATATTTATCTCAATAACAAACATACCAGAAGCGATAGCCTTGCCATCCTTGATATCCTCCTTCTCCTTTGCCCATTCGGCAGTCACGTTTCCAGTGACCCCTCTTGCCGCAGTTGAGGCAGATGTCGTGAGATTTGTCCTTTGGCTTCCTAGAAGCCACTGTCAACTTGCCTTTGCCCTTTTTCTTGAACTTCTTCTTCCTTGCACCTCCAATTGCCTTGGGGCACCCTTTGGCGCATGAGAGGTCGATGCAAAATGCGCCTCGCGCTTGCTCCCCTTTAGGAGTTCCCTTTCGGACTCCTTCAAGATAGATAACAGCTCTCCAAGAGTGTCATCTGTATCCATCAACTTATAGTTGACTATGATTTGTTTCCAAGTATCAGGAAGTGACTGCAAGATCATATCTATAGTCAGCTCAGCCTCCAAGACTATTCCCATATTGGCCAACTCATCAATATCGGCGATCATTTGAGTCCCATGGGCTTCAACTGATGCGCCATCTGTCATCCGGGAGCGGAAGAGTTTCCTTACTAGCTCGTACCTCTTCATCCGCTTATTGGTGCGGTGAAGATCACGCAATCTTGCCATCATGTTATAGGGATCCAAGTCCCTATTCTGGCGTCTGAAATGCTGGGTCATTGCAGCTAGCATAACTGACTGAGCTTGGTCACAATCATCACTATGAGTCTTCCATAACTCTAGCTCCAGTGGCTCAGTGGGTTTAGGCGGGAGAGGTCTCTGAATAGTATACAGTATCCTCTCAGCCCCAAGCACTATCTTGAGGTTCATTTCCCAGTCGGCAAAGTTTGTCCCTTTGAAGACATTATCACCCATGATTATGTCGCGGATATTACCTTTGCCAGTCATCTTGACAACTATAGTCCAACTATAAAGTCAACGATGTTATGGGTACAGTCAAACTGTTAAAAAAAAATAACAATATATTAGTCCAACTAATTTAAAATATTGACGAAAATGATTTTGAAAGACGCGTAAGGCTAAGTATCTGAACGAAATTGTAAATTCAATAATAGCCTCCCACTATTTTCTTCAAGTTTCTAACCCTCTGTAGACAACTCGGGAAATCTAATTTCCTAGTGGGCTAGGATCCCGTTAAATAACACACAACCTTGACTTTGGCCAACAAGTTGTATGATATTTAACTAGGTAGATCTCGAAGATCAATTGGATCCCATCCAATTCCTAGATCCGGTAGGTGGACATCCAAGTCCGAAACATATATATCTAATACATATGTCAATGTATCCAATACATTTTCCTAACCATTTCCTCTGAATCAACTAAGCCTTGGCTTTGGCACAACAAACCTAATGATTCCAGTTAAGCGGGACCCATTGACAAGGAAAATTTCGTAATCAATGTCGATGGACAAGAAGTGATCTTGACTTTGGCCAACAAATCACAACTTGGACAGGACACCGATGTGGAACAAAACTCTCATGATTCAAACACATCCTCAATTGACAAAGGTCTTGACTTTGGCCAACAAACCAATGCCAATTTCGGATCTTGAGAAAGAATCATTCAACGGAAGGAAAATTGCTTAATATGTTTGAGGGATTTTTCGCGTAATTGGCAACCAATTAATTTATCTTTGTTAGGTCTCATCATCATACACCCTTAAGCATGCTTCTAAAACATCATAAAGCGCGTAAAGTAAAGTAATAGTGATATGCGGATGGATATATAAACAACTTGTTCCTAGAACAAATCACTCCTTTCCTCTCCCCGCTAGCACTATTCTACTACTACCCAATCCATAATACAATAAGAGAAACCTCATTTACATTGAGGGGAATTAGGTGAGAAGAGAATACAAAGAGATAAAGAGATAAGGCTGGACACGCAGGTCCAATTTATAAATTCCAAATTTACAATAACTTCTAAAATTACCCTTTCCCTTCTAATATCCATTGAATACACTATTCATTCATCACATACATATATATTCAAACAAGACAAGCACTGCTTTTTACAACCAATCTAATCCATTAATTAGTCTTTGTTAAAGTGATCATCCAATGTTCAAACACGGTTTGATTTTGTGCGAGTCCAACTCGATTGAGAATAAGTACATAAGGTACGAATTCGCGAATTATATCGAACTACTTATTAAATCTAATTTAATTCGTATTCAATACTAATTCAATTATTTAATTCCAAATTAAATGTTTACACTTTTAATATGCTTTAAAGACTTAGATTCTAAATCTAATCCTATTGGGTCTCAAAGCCCAACTAACATCCAATGTTGAATTTAATTCAAGTCAAATGGGCTTAGAATTGATTTATTAAGGCTTGGGCTTTGGTCAATGTGGGTCAAACCCAATTACCAAGCCCAAATAAGGAATCACCCTTAAGTGCCATAAAACCAATTTTAAGCCCATAAGGCCCAATTAAATTATTAAAGCCCATTAATTAAATTTTAATATTCCAAACATTAAAGTCCAATTAATTAAAGTGTAATACCAAGATTAATATATTAAACCAAATATTTCAAAAATACCCATTTAATTTATTAATCATCAATTTTCAAAATAAATGTCCAACATTAATTTTAACAAAAATCAACTCCTTTACATGTCCTATGTATTCGGCCAAGGTGAGTTTTTTTTGTGTCGATTTGTTTTTCAATCCGATTGAATTATTAATCTACGTCCCGTACACGTTCTAAGTCATCCAATGATCTTAAACACAAAAATTTCAATCCACTCCAAGTAGCAACACATTCGGCCAAGGCATGAATTTGGGGAAAAAATCATCCAATGCATTTTTCATAAAATTGATTCCATATAACATCATGTTATATACATGCAAGCATACTTATTAATCAAATTTCACAAGAACATGCTTTAATCAATTTTGTCACACCATTCGGCCAAGGTCAAAATTTTGGGGAAAAATCATCCAATGCATTTTTCATAAAATTGATTCCATATAACATCATGTTATATACATGCAAGCATACTTATTCATCAAATTTCACAAGAACATGCTTTAATCAATTTTGTCACACCATTCGGCCAAGGTCAAAATTTGGGGAAAAATCATCCAATGCTTTTTCATAAAATTGATTCATATAACATCATTCTATATACATGCAAGCAT
Source organism: Zanthoxylum bungeanum (assembly GCA_019454045.1). NCBI lineage: Eukaryota > Viridiplantae > Streptophyta > Magnoliopsida > Sapindales > Rutaceae > Zanthoxylum > Zanthoxylum bungeanum. The sequence goes on from SKCR01023684.1 coordinate 110,849, forward strand.
ACTTATTCATCAAATTTCACAAGAACATGCTTCAACCAATTTTATCAAATTTTAACCTAAAGTATTTCATGCTTAACCATGGCTCAATGATACCATTGTGGTTTCTATAATATGTCCCAAGGAAAGATTAAGCATACATGAAATACAACAAAGAATATATATAAAAGATGAAGTATGGCGGAATCATACTTACCAATCTCTTGTGATGAAGAAAGATCAAGCCAAGATGGAAGCTCCAAGTTAGATAAGGTTCGGCCAAGGAAGACAAGAAGAGGAAAGCTCCAAACTTTGTGTATTCCTTGCTCTATGATGGTTTCCCTATCACCTCTTTTGATCCCTTGAAGGTGCTAGCCTTGCATGTTCCAAACATCAACCTTTTCTTCAAGCTTTTGGCAACCAAATTTGAAGAAGATGAAGACAAAAACTGCATGCAGTTTTCGGTCAAGAGTGAGTGAGAGAAGAGAGATTTTCTTAATTGATTTTGATACCAAAAATCAATTTATATTTATGCCATAATATTTATTAAATAATAATAAATCTATGACACAAGCCATGCAAAGGCTTAGAGTGTCAAACACTCAAATTCCATGCATAACATTGAGTGTAATATACACTATCACCATGCAATGCATCATCATAAAATAATGCATATAATGACATGTGTCATGTGGGCCCCACACGTTTCCAAATGAAAGTGGGCCCACGTGCACTCACGCGTTCGGGTTCGATATTTCCGAAATACCGAACTTACGTCGCGACGTTATTTAAATCGAATTTAAATAAATAATCGCGCCTAGCGAAATTATTATTTACGTCGCTAACGAATTAATTCTAAATTAACTCGTATGCCCGAATTAAAAAAAATTAATTAATTTCGTCGCGCGAAATCGATTTCGATATATCGAATATAATAATTTTATCGATTAATTCCAAATTAATCGTTCTCTCTCTCTAAACAAGGTACTTTATCCGAGATAAAGTTTCTCCGCAATTAATCCAAGATTAATTAAGTCCGAATCAAATATCATAGGTGAATCTTCAGGAAGCGACCCAAGAGATCTCCGGATATGTTGGCAGTAAATACGGTCGTCGGATAATCCGAACACGCACGTACCTCGTACTACGTTCTCACCGATTCACAAGACAAGGTTGGCTTCTAGCAAAGCGCCATGTCTACCCAATTCTCCAGAAATATTCTTATAGGAATATAAGATCTATATCAAGCGTAGTATACCGTAGTATTGCGTACATCGATCCAGTATCGGATGATCACATGCTAGGCCTGGGGCTGGAGATGTGTCTGCCCCGTACGAAACATATATCGGACATCAAACAGCTAGTCTCTTTAAATCAGACAATCCTGACCTAGTCATATTGTCCCGACGGTTGCAACCTTTTATAGAGTACTAGTTCTGTGTCCTGCGTGATCATCACCTCCATATGTCTGAAGCGATACTTCCATCTTGACATCACATCCAGTACACTACGATTCTCGATAAACCCAGAAGAGGTGTACACAGAACCGGTTAGGGTCCCCAACCACCAAAACCAAAGTTTACCGATTGTCGCAAGTACTAGCGATGTAAGTCTCAGGTTAAGACCATATACACCTACCCTGATGCGGCCTCCCATAGACACGCAGACATACTACCAATGGGATTCCGCGGGGTCTATCCAGAGCGAAGCTGTTTTCCGTACCATCGGTAAAACACAACCTCCTATTGCACTTGCATAAGTATCCAATACTTAAATATATGAGAACTATGCTGTGTGTGCCCTCACAACGTGCACAAGCGCAATACTAGTCTATTCCGCATTATCGATGTCCAATCTCGATAATACTCCGACTAGGGATATTTAATGATTAAACTTTTATAGATTGATACTGTCTCATATCATCTCAATCCAGTATTATCATATGGACTTTCGCCATTTATTAGTCAAAGTAAATAATATTACAAAACGGCAAAAGGCAATTTCATATCACATAGTTAATTTTGTACAATAATACAATATCATTTACAAACAGTGACGCTATGGGACATAATGTCTAACACTGGTTGTTGCCAAGTAAGACCTTTGTCCATCACAGATTGTTTGAATCATGAAGACTTTGTTCCATATCGTATGTCTTGTCCAAGTTTGTGATTTGTTAGCCAAGTCAAGATCAATTATTGTCCATCGACATCGATTTCCGAACGCTTTCTAAAGTCAAGGGTTCCGCTTAACTGGAATCATTAGCTTTTGTTCAAAGCCAAGGCTAGTTGATTCAAGGAAATCGGTTAGGAACAATATATTGGATTATATGGCATATATATTGTATATTAGTTTCGGACTGGGGTCCACCTACCGGATCTAGGATTGGATGAGATCCAATTGATCTTAGAGATCTACCTAGTTAAATATATACAGCTTGTTGGCCAAAGTCAAGGTTTGTGTTTTATTAACGGGATCCAGCCCACTAGGAAATAGGTTCCCGAGTACTCAACAGAGGGTTAGAGGCTCGCCGAAAAATAGTGGGAAGGCTAGTATTGATTTGCAATTCGTTCAAATACTTAGCTTTCCGCGCTTTCAAATATTTCGTCTATTATATTTATTAGTTGGACTAATTTTTATTATTTTTTTCTTGAACAGTTAGCTGTACCCATACATCGTTAATTGAATAGTTTGACTATTGCAATTAAGATGACAGGGAAGTTAAGCATTAGAGATATTATCATGGGCGATAATGTCTTTAATGGCACAAACTTTCAAGACTGGGATATGAATCTCAGGATTGTCCTGGGATCCGAGAAGTTGTTCTACACTATAGAGGGACCTCTTGGGCCAAAGCCCCGACCTGATCAGTTGCTTGAGCTAGAACTTTGGAAGACTCATAACGATGACAACTCGACTGCTCAATTGGTTATGCTTGCTGCTATGACTTTGCAATTCCGTCGTCAGAACAAGGGATTGGATCCCTATGAGATGATGGCGAAGTTGCATGATCTTCACCGATCTAATCTTAGATCGCAAAGATATGAGTTGCAGAAAAAGCTCATCCACGCTCGCATGTTAGAGGGTACGTCTGTTGAGCACCATGTGTCACAGATGATTGCTGACATTGAGCAGCTGGGACATATAGGCATTGTCTTCGAGGCCGAGACTTCAGTAGCTTTGATCTTATAGTCACTCCCCGACACTTGGAATGGGTTCATCATGAACTACAATATATTGAACCAAGACCAAACTCTTGGAGAGTTGATATCCATACTGCGCGAAGCAGAAAAAGAGCTTCTAAAGGGCAAGAAGCGCGAGGCGCACTTCGCTTCAACATCTTAGACTCCGAGGGCTTGGCCCAAGGTGACTGGAGGTGTAAAGAAGAAGAAGAGAAGAAAGGCAAGGCCAAATCATCAAAACCTTCTGGGAAAGGTAAGGACAAATCCCAAGATATATGTCTGTAGTGCGGGGAGTGGGATCACTAGAAGCGTGACTGCCGCGAGTACAAGGCACACATGAAGGAAATCAAAGCGGTAAGGCACCGACTTCATGTATGTTTTTTATATAAATAAACATGTCTACTACTAGTTTTAAAAATTGGATTTTTGATTCTGGTTGTGGTACTAATATATGTACTGATGTGCAGGATCTGCAGATTAGCAGGAGACTGGCCTCATGAGAGATTGACCTCTGCGTTGGAAATGGGACACGAGTCGCCATTTTGGCCTTTGGCGTTTGGCACTTTTATTTTGGAACTGCCCTCGGGCACATGTACTTAAACTTACAGACTGTTATTATGTACCTAGTTTGACTAGGAATGTTATTTCTGTATCTATGTTAGCCCAATGTGGGTATACTTTTGTATTTAGAAACACTAGGTGTTTTATGTATAAAAATGATATGGAATTTGCACTGCTGATGTAAATAATGGTCTTTATATTTTGAATATAAATCAATCTCAACATATAATGTAACAAACAAAAGGCTTAAAGTAAGTAACAAAGATGAACTTACATGTGGCATTGTCGTCTGGGACACATACAAGACACGTATATCCACACTTTTGAAGAGTGGGTACTTGGACGGATTTGATCCAAATTCATATGACGTCTGCGAATCTTGTTTATTAGGCAAGATGCCTAAATCACCTTTTAGCGATAAAGGTACACGTGCCACCGAACTGTTAGCCCTCGTTCATAGTGACGTATGTGGGCCCATGTCTAGCCAGGCTAGAGGTGGATATGAATACTTAGTAACCTTTACGGATGATACATCGCGTTATGGTTATGTGTATCTTATGAGACATAAGTCGGAAACCTTTGAGAAATTCAGAGAGTTTCGACAGGAAGTAGAAAAACAGACCGGTAAAAGTATTAAGACATTACGGTCGAACCGTGGTGGCGAATACTTAAGCAATGAGTTTCTTAATTACTTGAAAGAATATGGTATTCTTTCACAGTGGACTCCTCCCGGAACACCGCAATTAAACGGTGTGTCCGAAAGGAGAAACTGAACTTTGTTAGACATGGTAAGGTCAATGATGAGTCGCACAGAGCTACCTATTTCCTTCTGGGGATATGCATTGAACAGTGCAATACTTATTTTGAATAAAGTTCCGTCAAAGTCTGTTCAACAGACTCCATATGAAATATGGACATGAAAGAAATCGGGTTTCTCATTCCTGAAGATTTGGGGTTGCTGGGCATACGTCAAACGTTTGGAAGGTACCAAACTAGAACCCCGATCGGATCAATGCCTATTTGTAGGATATCCTAGGGAAACCAAAGGATATTACTTCTATCACCCACAAGAGAACAAAGTATTTGTTGCTCTACATGCGGTTTTCCTTGAGAAGGAATTCCTAAATACAGTGATAAGTGGGAGGAAAGTAGAACTCGATGAAAATCAGAGTGATACTGTTCCTGGCACAGAATCCTTAACGGAACATGAATAGTCCATCAGGGATGAGACTGTACCATAATCTTGGAATACACAAGAACCGCGTAGGTCGGAGAGAGTCAGAAAACAACCTGAGAGGTATGGGTTTCTGATCTCACCTCATGTGGATATTAATCTTATTGAGGAAGACGAGCCGGCTATGTATGAGGAAGCGATACAAGGTATCGACTCCGGTTTATGGCAAGATGCCATGAATTTCGAAATGGATTCCATGTACACCAACCAAGTTTGGACATTGGTTGATGCACCAGAAGGCGTAAAGCCTATTGGTTGCAAATGGGTCTTCAAGAAGAAGACTGACATGGATGGCAACGTACAAACGTACAAAGCTAGGCTTGTAGCGAAAGGGTATCGTCAACGACATGGTGTCGATTACGACGAAACTTTTCACCCGTTGCCATGATTAAATCCATTCAGATAATGCTTGCTATTGCTGCATATTTCGATTACGAGATATGGCAGATGGACATCAAAACCATTTTCCTTAACGGAAACCTTTTGGAGGATGTTTATATGTAACAGCCTGACGGTTTTGTAGTACCAAGACTGTCAAATAAGGTTTGTAAGTTAAATCGATCCATTTATGGATTGAAGCAATCATCGCGTTCTTGGAACCAACGTTTTGATGAGATCATAAAAGAATATGATCTCGTTCAAAACGAGGATGATCCTTGTGTATATAAGAAGGCTAGTGGGAGCGCACTGACATTCATTGTCCTTTACGTTGATGATGTATTGCTTATTGGCAATGACATTCCCATGTTAACATCGGTGAAAGCTTGGCTTTCATTAAAATTCTCCATAAAAGATCTGGGAGAAGCAGCCTTTATTCTAGGAATAAAGATCTACCGGAATAGATCTAGAAAGCTGCTTGGACTCTCTCAGAGCACATACATTGACAAAGTGTTGAAGAGATTCACATGGATCAGTCCAAAAGGGGACTGTTGCCAGTGTCACATGGCGTCACTCTATCTATGGACATATGTCCTAAAACTCAAGATGAGAGAGACAACATGAGTCGGATCTTGTTCGCCTCGGCAGTCGGATCGATCATGTATGCCATGATATGTACGTGACTTGATGTCTCGTATGCTTTGAGCATGTGTAGTCGCTATCAGGCCGATCCAGGTGATGGTCACTGGATGGCGGTTAAGAATATCCTTAAGTATCTTAGACGAACTAAGGATGCTTTCTTAATCTATGGAGATGGAGAACTTGAGGTAACTGGGTATACTGATGCAAGTTTCCAAACCGATAAAGACGACTGCAAGTCACAATCCGGGTATATATTTTATTTGAATAACGGAGCAGTAAGCTGGAAATCTTCCAAGCAAGAGACTGTTGCCGATTCAACAATAGAAGCGGAGTACATTCCTGCAGCTGAGCAGCAAAAGAGGCAGTTTGGATCCGTAAATTCCTAATTGGATTAGGAGTAATTCCGTTAGCAGCTGAGCCTGTTCCATTATATTGTGACAAAACGGGGCTATAGCGCAGGCTAAGGAACCATGATCTCATCAACGATCCAAGCATGTGCTTCGACGTTTCCATCTGATTCGTGAGATCATACATCGTGGTGATGTGAAGATCGAGAAGGTCGCATCAGAGGACAACATTGCAGATCCGCTGACGAAAGCTATTCCTCAGCAAACGTTTGAGCGACATGTACATAGTTCAGGTGTTAGATGCTTGAGTGACTAGCTATAGGCCAAGTCGGAGATTGTTGGACAATTATGACCCATAGCGTCACTATTTGTAAAAGACATTGTGGTTTTTTTACAAATTAACTATGTGACAATAAAATTGTATTTTATCATTTTGTAATTTGAATACTTAAATATATAAATGATAAAAGTCCTTATGATTAGTTCCAGATTATTAGATATGAGACAATATCAATCCATAAAGGTTTAATCATTAAATATCCATAGTCGTAGTATTATCGAGACTGGACATCGATAATGCAGAATAGACTAGCATTGCACTTGTGCGTGTTATGGAAACGTAACAGCATAGTTCTCATATATTTAAGTATTGGATACTTAGCAATGATAGGAGGTAGTTATGACGATATACGGAAACATCTTCGCTCTGGATAGACCCCGCAGAATCCCATTGGTAGTATAACTATGTGTCTATGGGAATCCGCATCAGGGTAGGTGTATTTGGTCTTAACCTGAGACTTGCATCGCTAGTACTTGCGACAATCAATACGCTTTGGTTTTGGTCGTCCAGGACTTTAACAGGTTCTGTGTACGCCTCTTCTGGGTTTATTAAGAATCGTAGTGTATTGGGTGTGATGTCAAGATAGAAGTATCACTTCAGTCATATGGAGATGATGATCACGCAGGGATATAGAACTGGTACTCTAATTGGTTGCAACCATCGGGATAATATGACAAGGTCATGATCTGATTAAAGAGACTAGTTGATTGTGATCCGATATATGTTTCGTACGGGGCAGACATTATTCCAGCCCCAGGCCTTGCATGTGGCATCCAGTACTATATCACAATACGCAATACTACGTATACTACTCCAGACATAGATTATATATTCCTTTAAGAATATTTCTGGAGAATTGGGTAGGCACGGTGCTTTGCTAGAAGCCAACCATGTCTCGTAAATCGGTAAAAATGTAGTACTAGGTACGTACGTGTTCGGATAGTCCGACGACCGGATTTACTGCAAACATATCGAGGGATCTCATGGGTCGCTTCCCGAAGATTCACCGATGACGTATGATTCGAACATAATTAATCTAGGATTAATTACGGAGAGATTTTATCTAGGATAAAATACTATTTGAAGAGAGAGAACGATTAATTTAGAATTAATCGATAAAATAATATATTTGATATATTAAATGAAATTAGATTTCATAACGGAATTAAAATTAGATTTTAATTCGGGCGAACGAATTAATTTAGAATTAATTCGCTAGCGACGTGAATAGTAATTTTGCTATGCATAATTATTTATTTAAATTTGATTTAATTACGTCGCAACAAAAGTTCGTTAATTCAGAATTAATGAACCCGAGCCCGGGAGTGTTTGCGGGCCCACTCGGATTTTGAATTCAAGTGGGGCCCACAAGTCACAACACAAGTCACATCAACTAGTCACTTTACCTAAATTTTTTGTGATGGATTTAGGTGGGTGGTTGATAACTTGATTTACACTCCAAGTGATGGCTTGAATGAAATATACCAAATGTTTGGTATATCATTTGATTTTTTGAATATCAAATGAACAAGTCAACAACACAACTTCATTACTTCTCTCTCTCATTCACGGCTTGGAGCAAGTTTTTTTCTCTCCCAATTTTCTTCTTTGGACGAGAATTACAAAGAAGGAACAAGGTGATTTTGTTGCAAAATCTCCAAGTGCTAGCACACCAAGGAATCATATAAGATGATAGAGAAACTAATCCTTTGAGCTTGGAATCAACATCAAAGCTTGGAGCTTGGATTCAACTTCAAAGAGGAGATCTTGGAGGACTTCTCAAAGGCAAAATTTTTGTTATCAACGCATCCAAAATCCGTTCAATGTGAGTTTATTTCCGCTTTTCTCCTTTGAGTATTCACATGATTTCTTGCTTAAATTGATCTTGGGACACTTTAGAAACCCAACACTCATAAGCTATCTTTATTTTTGTATTAGATGCATGATCACATAACTTAATGTTGAATAAAGCTAATCAATTGTGTTAGAATTCTTTAGAAGTATAAACACAACATGCTTGTAATTAGGTCAAAGATGTTCATGTTGGACATGGAACAATTAATTAGAGTTTGGAACTCTATATTAAAGCTTAGAGCTATGGCTACCATTCTAGATTCACTTGACCACCTTTAGGTGGACTAGAATTATTCATGAGACATTTCTAATTGGGATTCTAAAATGGTTTGTGTATTGGATTCAAAATTTACGCAAATGCGTATTTAGAATAAATTTATGTTTTTGGAAAAATATTTGATATTTTGAAAAACTTGATTTTTATTTTATAACATGTGTTTATGTTGGTTTTGAAATTAAAAATTAATTTTGGGTGTTTTTGAAGTGTTTAGGGAAGACCAGAAGCAATTAGGGTAATAGACCATAATTGCATCAGCTCTCTGGAAATTCCAGAGAGCTGTGCATTTGAAATGAAAAGAAGCAGCAAACAAAAACATTTAAAAAAAAAAAAGTGGCTGCGCGCTACAGTGCCTGTTTATTCCTATACACTCGTAATGGAATATAGTATTTCATTAAATAATTTAAAATTACACCCATACTTGATATCCATGGGTTAGACCCATTTCCGCTGCCCGATGCACCGATACGACCCTAGGGGTTCCACAAATGCCCTAACACAATGTGCAAATGAGAATGGTCATTACATTTTGCATCCATCAAGAGATATTTGGAATGTTGGGACTAATAAACGAAATATTAGTGGCGTACAACGCCTTACCCAAATTATTGAAGTTGGTACTCGGCGTGCCGATTTATCATGTATTTTCTTGTAAATACGTGTATGAACAATATTTTGTTTATGGACAGAATGTACAATTTGGTCAATATTTTTATTAGAAATGGTGAAGACGCACTAGACCTAGGAATGATTAAGTTATAACGTAATTACAAAGATGTCGCAATTGACATTGAGAAATGTTGTAATAGTATCATTCTTAAACCGTTCCTAGTCAAGGTTTACATTCTTGGTCCGAAAGTAAACCCGGGATATTGGTACATGTCATATTTCAGAATATTAGTTTCCGGTGGTTTATCTTAGTGAGCCACGAATCTAGGGAGACTCATATAGACATGTAGGTGTTTATAGCGGATGAGCACTGAACGACTCACGGAAGATTCCTAATAGATGGTACGCTTGCGTCAATAGGAATCTTCTCGAGTTGAGTAGCATAGTTGTCATTTCACTTGAGATACCACGCTGGATATATAAGTTATCATCCACACTTTGATGACAGTCACGTCTTTGACCTTTTTAGGTTAGACCTCCGCATGTTCGTTGGGTGTGGACTGATGCTCATGATATATGGTGATGTGTCCATTGAGGATCCGTCAGTCCTGCGTACAGGATTTAGGTATCCACTTCATGAGATTGCGATTTGTCAAATCCATGGCTATGGTACACTCGAAAATGAGTTCTGAGTGTTATTGAGAAATCGCGAATCTATACGTCGACGGGATAATACCTTATGAGTTTTGACGATTATATATGTCTCTGGTATTTATCCGGATACCTATGACAGAAGAATTATACGTATGCGAAGATCTCAACTTGTATGGTTTAGCGAGAATATTTGTGGTCATCATAATTTATAAGTGGGTAAATTATGGACACGGGATTTGATCCCGTGACGGATATACCTGAACTTAGAGAGTCTCACATAATCAAAAATACTCGTATAGAAGTAGGGCGACTTAAAACGAATAATATTGATTATTCGGAAATCGTTTAACGGTTAAATGAAAAATTACACATGCGGGGTAGTCGGTAATTTCCTAAATTAATATGTATGTGTATTAGATACATATTTTGATTAGATATGTATTAATTAATTATCGAATAAATTTTGGATGGTATGTCATCCTTGAATGTATTTTAACATTTATTGTAAATGTAGAAATACATTATACATTTGATTAAATGGATTAATTAATTAAAATATTAATTAATTTATTTATTAAATAAATATATTGGGAATTATTAAGTATATTTTTCACATGTATTAGACACGTGTTGTATGCTTTTGTGACATGTGGACTTGTTGACAATTTTAGTGGGATTAGATATTTTATTTTATTTTATCAAAATTATTTTGTTAAAATAAAATAATTTTCTCTCTCCCATTTGCTACATATTTTCGGCAAACTCATCAAATGGGTACTATTCTCATTTCTTCAACAACAAAAATTGAGAGAAAACCTAAGAGAGAGGAAAAAATTGGGAGATCAAAAATCAAGAAAAAAGCTTAAAGATTTTCAAGTTTAAGGTAAGTTTATTAATCTTTTAGCTTGGAAATTGTTTCCTTTGCATTTTTGAGAATACATGTGATGTATATATTTTTTCCTTCTCTTGAATTTGGGTTTTTTATTTGTTGGATGCTTGTTGGGAAAATTAATTGCATGTGTGATTATTCTTTGAACTTAATAATTGTTATTTGAGTTCAATTTGATTTAGAAAATTAAAGTTGTCATTCTAGAATTTCTATGCCACTTTATAGAAACCTAGAATTATTCTTGGGTGTTTTTGAATGTGATGAGATTTTAAGAATGTTGGAATGATTATTGGAATGCTAGATTGAAAGTCAATTTGGTGGAAATTTGGTTAATTTGATTAAATGAAATTTCTAGGGTTTATGCCTTATACTAAATTGGGGCATTTCACTATATGGATTAAATTGAATATATTAGATATATATTAATCATTTTGGTAGTGTTTTGGAAACACTTAATTGTGTAATTGACACATTTGGACTAAAATGAGCAAAATACAAAAAGTTTGATAAATTGGGTATTTTCGGTATTTGGGGTAATTTGGGTAATTTCAAATTAGATTTGGGATTAAATATTAAAATAAATAGTTTATTTTAATAGTCCAAATAAAATTTTTGAAATTCGAAAAATCGGATTTTTCACATTCCGCTGCGCCACCGGCCAAACCGTTAATACGCCAACAAAATGATCATCTACATGGTAACAACACTCCACTCCACTCCAAATTCATTCTTTAATTGAATGCATGCATAATTAACATAATTGTTCGAATGTTTGATGATCCAGATAATTGTCGCCGTAAAATTGGCTCTGGAATTTGGAGAAGGAAAAGCTCTTCCTAAAGGAATAGGCATCTTCCTTGTAATTGTCATCTGTTTATTTGTGTTGGCTTATGGAAGGCCTTGGGGACCTCTGGGTTGGCTAGTTCCAAGTGAGCTCTTCCCCTTGGAAATGAGGTCAGCCGGGCAGAGTGTGGTAGTCTGTAATAACCTCCTCTTCACAGCTTTAATAGCACAGTGTTTCCTCATCGCCCTCTGTCATCTCAAATTCGGAATTTTCTTGCTCTTCTGTGCCATGGTTTTCCTCATGAGCTCCTTCCTTTAATTCTTTTTGCCAGAAACAAAGCAAGTGCCAATTGAAGAAATTTATCTCTTCAAAAATCATTGGAAGAGGATTGTCAAAGAAGATAATGGCAAGCCTGTTGAACTAGTTAAGTGAGACCTGCAAGTTTTCAACTCTTGATCTAAATAATCACGCACCACATGAAAATCATCAATAATGTATAAAAGATTTCTTTCCTTTCCCATCTTTCTTTTTAACAATAATTTATAAATTTGATTTTAGCTTATATAATTATCTCAAATGTGTAGAAGGTCGTGACAGTGTTATTGCAAAAAAATAAATAAATAGATTCTTCATTTATATATCATCGATTATTCCCAATTTGAATTGCAATTTGTTCAGTCATGGCAAAAAGAATTATATAAATGCAACATTCAGTAGTTTCCAATAAGTACTTGTTTGAATGAACTGCTAATTTTCCAATCATCAAATCCACATGCATATGTTATTTTGTATGGTTGATGTCGGACACTCTTGTGCCTGAGCCTGCATCAAAATAAAAACATAAAATTAAGGGAAAAAACCTAAAACAGGTTCTAGAACCGGAAGCGAAAGAGGTGGAAGTAGAGACAGTTTTTTTAATTTACCTTGCCCCCCATTTCAGCCCGCAGTTTTCCTTTTCTTGGATCCATATCAAGGAAATTCCAACAAATTTTCTTGAGATTAATTTTTTGAATAAGACCAAGTCAAACAAACAAGATGAGTTCAGGGGGGTCGATGTGCGAGAATAATTATCACTTAGCATTAAGAAAAAATTCCATGTAACAAAATGACTATCAAATCTCAGAAAGAGCTTGTGGGAACTATGCTAACAGTTTAGCAAGTTCATCTACTTTCAGGCTTCCCTGTGGTGGTACTACATCTAAACCGTGTCCAATTTTATCTGAATCTTTAGTTTTTCTCTTAGTCTGTCTCACAACCCCTATTTTCTCAGAAACAAATGGAACTTCCCTTTTCACTTCCAAATCCCCAGCTTCTTTCTTCTCACCCTTTCGAACAGACATCTTTCTGAATCGCTGCCGAAACACAGGCATAGATGGAGCTGACTTAGCAAAAGCAACCAACCTTTCATAAATACTGTCTGCATCCAATGTAGTATCATCTAACACCAATGCACTTCCATTATCAACTGCTTGCTGCATGAGATGTAAAACTTTCTCCATGTTAGGACCATACAACCTTCCTGGGACATTGTGATCTTGAGGGACTTCTGGAGGATTATAATGATTATCATGATTTAAAGAACCCACGTTGAAAGACCCTGATGGATCTCCGGTACTCTCATATCCTCCCCGCATGGTCTCTGATCTGACTGACATATCTGTTGACTCTCCACGAACAGAGCCCTTATTATCTAATATCATATGACATTCACTTATGTCACTTACAGGTTCAGATGTATCATTAGCAAAACCAGAGTTTTCCAATGTGGTCGCATCATATATATTTATCGCATCAATCTTATCATTTGAGCAGCCTGTGTTATCTGATATGGTTCCATTTGTCTCCATCACATTTGTAGTTGAATCAGTAGCTAAAAATGGCTGATCATCATCGTCATCTGTAGAAGACAAATTCTCAGTAGCTGAGAATGGTTCATTGTCAACTTCAGAGGTCAAACTCTCAGAAGCTGAAAATTGCCTGTTATCATCTGCAAAAGTCAAATTCTCAGTAACTAAGAATGGTTCCTCATCATCTACGGAGGACAAATTCTCATCAAACTCAGAGCGCACTTCTTCATAACCTCTAGGGGACAGAGTTGTATGGAGTGTGTTCGGACTAACATCCTTGACTGAGAGCATTTGAGTACAAGATGGTGCTAATCCATTGCCTTCTATAGGTGGTGCAATGGAAATTGCGGGATCAACTTTGGATTCTTTTGCATCCTCAGAATCTTCATCTGGTTTTAGAAGGGAGGACTTCCAATCCCGTCCTCTCCACATCAGTATGTGTTCACATTCATAAGAGATTAGAACACATGGTACAAGATCCTGTAATTAGGCAAATTATATTTTTTTATTTACTAAAAAGAAAGTTAATTCATCTAAAAATAAAATCATGTGGGTGAAGAATGTGCATGGTTTAGTATACCCTGAGTTTAGCACCAATTTTCCGATAGTCACTCCCATTCATTCCTTGACAATTGATCCGGACCAGTTCACACACTTCAAATGCCTCTCTGACATTTTTTGCTAGGTCACAATAAACTCCATTTTTCCCTGTAAGACAAACAAAATTTTAATAAGTTTGCCTCATTGCTGGTGGGAAGAATTGACTAGTAATGTCATTCACACACGATTGCTGGTGGGAAACATTGACTAGTAATTTCATTCAAACGTGAACTTTAGCAATGTCAACGGACATTCTTCTACCTAGCTTGTGTATTGGTATTAATTTCCGTCCCTTCTTGCGCATTTCAGTGGCTTCTTCCAAAGTAAGACCTTCTGGAACTTGCTGAATCAACCTAGGATAAACAGGAGTAATAGGTTTCCAGAGCATAAGAGGAAAGTGAGGTCGACTTTTGTAGTTATAATTTCTGCCTCTAAACAGGTACAGCACCCCTCCTCTTCTATAAATAATCTCCCCTCCTGTTCTTTCCTGCCAATTCAACAAATATTAGGAAAATGGACACAGCTAATGAATCCAGCAGTAAATATTCAACTGACAAGATCATGACATCATGTTCAAACTCTCCTAAAGAAATATGCCTTATCTCACCCTACAGCCAAAATAATGAAGAACAACTCCGACAAAGGAAAAACTGGAGAAACAGTATATCCCAACAAGTATTGCTCAGATTTCATGCTCATTCACTTGATAAATGTATCGTATCACTTGTAATTTAATCAAAGAACAGAGAATGAAACTGCAAGACAACCGACCTCCAATTGCTGACACACATTGTCCATGTCCACGGTACACACTCCTTTACACTTAATCTTGCAGACTCTCCTCCTCTTCCAATGAGCATGTATATTATCCAACATGTTGTGTGTCAAACCATCTCTACCTAAAACATGACAAACAATCAAACGTAAGTAAACTTTTAAGCTTATTCTTTAAAATATAAATAAATAAATAAATAAAACTTCCAAAAACGGATTATACCCATATTCAACTGCCGGCTGGATCCGGTACACGATTCCACTAACTCCTTAATTTCTGCCGCCGTTAACGGCTCACCCAATATCTCCTCTCTCGACGACACGTACCTGGGACCCGTCCCCGGCAAATATGGCCCCGGCTTCTGCACCGGCTTGACTCCCTTCTTATTTGGAGGCGGCAATTCAAATGAGTCGAACTCCTTCAGCTTCTTTTTACTAGCCGGCAGTGGAGCCCTCCCCGTCCACGGTCGAGCCATTGTCGTAGGACCGAAGGGCGCGAAAGCCGCCTCCCGCAGTTTGAGCGGCTTCACCTTCGGCGTCTCCGTGTAGCTGTACTTGAACTCAAACGGCGCGCCGTAGATTACGTAAGAAATGCCGTCTTCGCTTACCGAAACGGTCGCTTTCGGGGCGGCCGGTTTCTCTTGTGGCAAATTTGTAGCTTTCGTCCGTTTTGTGATTTTGCGAAATGCGGGATGCTCGGGTTTGGAGTACTTCGATTTTCTCCCCGGAATAGAGGACCTTGAAGGAGAGGAAGGCGTGCCAGTGGACTTGAACACGACGTCGTTTGTTGGTGTCGTGGTGAAGGAAGTGGCAGAGTCGTAATTTTGGGCGATTTTGGTGGCGGAGTCATAGCGGTGGTGTCGGCGGATGTCATCTTCGATTTCTTGCTGAGCGCGTCGGCGCTGGTTGAATTCGTCCGCGTTGGCGTTGTTCCACCGCGAGAACCGTATCTCAGAGGGCGGGCGGTGGCAGGGCAGCCTAGGGTTTGGTGATGGAGAGAGGATTGGAAATGGGAGACCTAATTTCAGCGCCATTATTTGGATAGGGAAAGCAAGCCTAAAAAATTCTCTATCTTGTAAACGGAAAATAAAAACATTATCATGAAGATTGAAGGAAAGCGGCTGCAAGAATAAGCGGCGTATTAAATTGAGATTTTAAAAGATTATTCATGAATAAAAAGATCTATGTAGATTTTAAAAGACATTTAAAGAATATAATGACTTATAATATTTTATGAAATTTTTTTTAATCAAGATTTTTTACATATTAGATTTTAAAAGACTTATTTCACAAGAATTTGTAAGATTTGAAATAACCATTATAGTTTTTTTTTTTTTTTTTTACTTTTTTAGAACCGATATTATATGGAATGAAATCATAAATAAAAAATAAAAAAGTTAATGAAAGTCAATTGGTTCAAGCTGTGGACATTTGCATCAACAATAACAGAAAATTGGATCATATGAAATGGAACCGTAAATAAAAACAAACATTCAAAATCATAAATCAATTAAAAATATAACAAAGAAATGATAATTTTAATAAAGAAAAGCAAAAGCTAATATTATTCAATGTTAATATATTACAAATAGCATAATATACTAAACTAATAAGTTATTAATATATTTAAAAAATTATTAACTAAACTCACCTTCAAGTAATAGCTATGGCACTGAAGTAAGCAAGGGTTGAACCACCTCTCAATATCAAGAACTTCAACAACAATCCTCTCTTAGTGAATGTAGCAGCAAATGTCTCAAAGAACTTTCTCTGCAAATAAATATTATAAACTGTCTTATAAACTACAAAACAAAAAATAGTCCACAACTTGTCGAAGTTTTTCTTTATAAATCTAGTTTTGCCTCTAATAAGAGAGAATATTTATCAGTAACAAAAGTTAAACACTAAAAGAGTGTATTCAATTGAGTTTTTACTTATTGGATTTTAAAAGATTTGTTCACGAAGAGTTAACATGTATGTTTATCTTCTGTTTTCTAACACTCAAAAAAATCTTATGTAAAAAGTCTCATGGGTTAGGGTATGATTTTTTTATAGAGTTTGATATTTATAATTTTCACTAAAAAGTCCCACAGAATCACACATATAAAAAAATCTTTTAAAATAATTATATTTTTCAATACCATAAGACTTTTTATTACTTGTTTAAAGTCCTGATTGAATATCACTAGATTTGGATACATTCTTTAAAAAATCATAATAGTCTTAATGGAATACCATAAGACTTTTTAGATTATTTAAAAATCTTAATTGAATATCACAAGACTTATTTAACCCAAAAAAATCTTTTAAAATCTCAATTGAATACACCCCCTAAGTTTCTGGAAAAGTCATCGGCCAAACGATATCGTATTGGCCCTTCCGTGCCAAGTGTAAACAGTACAGTAGTATGAAATTGTGTAAGTAAGTTTGGGTTAATGGGTGGGTTACCCGACCCATTTTGATGTAACCCTGACTATAGTCAATCCACGGGAAAGTGGTGTATGGTAATGGTAATAATCCAAGATCAATCACCACCCCATTTTCATGTCAAGGCTGGCACGTCCTTTATCTCTCTGAGCGTATGCTTCCTGCTTCTAGTTTTAATCTCAGTGAGAAAGTAGAAAGGTTGTTCCTGTTATTTAACAAACAGTGAGAGCAAGTGATTTAACGGAGCCCAAATAATCTAAAGCAAATTGATGAATAATAACCAAAAGACTCAATTGGCATTTTTTGGCTCTTACACTATATTATGTGGATGATTACTAAAATACGTGATTTTCTCCCTGCTATATGGAACTAAAGTCAGTGATTTAATCTGTTGATCTTCCGGAGCGATTTCAAGAATGCTAGGTAAATAATTTGGGCTTGAATTTTTTCGTGACATACTATATTATTTATTTTTGATGTAAAAGAAGAGCTCTTTAGTGTCCTACTTAATTTATAGTGTGCATTGAAGACTTAACATTCTATTCTTTTCTTTTTGTCGGCGGTTTTACGGTTAATTACGACTTGCAATGGAAGGTGGTAAATCGAATTTTTCCGATTTCAATGATTTTTCTTAAATTATTAAAATAAACTAATTTATTTTAATACTCCAAATCTGAAAAATCAGATTCGCAATGTCCCAAATAAACTCAAAACCAATAGTGAAATTAATCAAAATTAATTTAAATCCACGCTTTAATCTAAACTTTCCAACACCAAACAAATCTCACCATAATAAAATAACTCAAGAACAATTATAAGTCATTATTAAGTAGTATAATAACTATAAAATAGCAACTAGCTATCAAATAACCAAATTAAGCCAAAATTACACTAATTAGGCGTAATAGATTTCTACACATGCAAGTACTCATCTAATTTTGACCACCAACACTCTCAACACGTTATTCAAGAGGGGAAATTAAATACAACATCTTATGCCACAAATCAGAGCAATAGAAACAATTTCCAAGTTAAAAAATAAAGAAATTACATTAATCTTTCAAGATTCTTCAAGTTTTCCCTAATGGATTTATTTTCTCTCAAAACCTCTATCTTGTGTGTTTTGGAAGCCAAAAGAATGAATAAAATGAAACAAAATTCATTTAAATACTTATGGCTAAGGTGAATGAATATAAGAGGGCAGAATGAGATAAGATCAAATTTTACTTGAGCTTAATTCATCTAATTTTTCTCCAACTATATATAACCATATGTTATAATATTTATTACATATAATCATAATTAATTAATTAATTAATTAATTAATAATTAACAAATATTTTTCATTTATACTAAATGATAAAATACATATCTTAATGACATGTGCCCAAATCCCATTTGATAATAATTAATGTGTATCCAATCAAATTATGTATCAAATACATTTACACACTAATTATAAAAAATGACTGAAATGCCCATAGGCATGTATATTTTCATTTAACCTTTAAATGATATGTTAACAATCAATAGTATTCATAATATTTTGCTCTAGTGCTCTACGGGTATATCTCATTATGTGACTCTCTAAGCTCCGGTATATCCTTCACATTATGTAATTACGTATCCATAATTCACCCACTCGTAAATTATGACGATCAAAAATATTATTGTTGAACTATTCAAGTCGAGGTATAGATCCGCAATCTTTCAATAACACTCGGAACTCGCTTGCAAAGTTTACCATGACCATGGATTTAACATATCGTAATCTCACCAAAGTGGATACCTAAATCCTATATATCGGACTGACGGATCCTCTCTGAATATATCGCTGGATATTTTGGGCATCAATCCACACCCAACAAACAAGTGGAGGTTTGACTTAAAAAGATCAGTGACTTTACTACCATCAAAATATGGAGGATAACTCATATATTCACTGTGGTATCTCAAGTCAAATGATCATTATGCTACTTGACTCGAGAATATTCATATTGACGTTGTACTATCAATTAAGAATCTTCAATGAGTTATTCAGTGTTCATCCACTAAGAATACCTACATGTCTATACCAATCTCCCTAAACTCGTGGTTCATTGAGATAAACCACTAGAATATAATATTCTGATATACAATATGTATCAGTCTCCCGGGTTTACTTACTGACCAAGAATGTAAACCTTGATCAGGAAGAATTTAAGAATGATAATATTATTATATTTCTCAATGTCAGTTGCGGCCCGTTTGAAACTATTTTATAATTTAATCATTCTAAGGCCAATTTCACCTTTACCATATATAAAAGAAAGAATTTTGATGAAACTTTATATTTTATTCATAATAAAATATATGTATAAGTATGTATTTACAGGAAAAATATATAAGAAAATTAGTGCGTCAAGCTCTAATGATTTCTCTCATTTTCTCTATTTTGATTGTATAGAATACCCATCTCCTCCACTTGCTACTCAAATAACTTAGGAGGTATGGCATTGGTAAGTGTGTCTGCCACATTATACTCGCTAGGTAAATTACATACGACAACGTCTCCTCCAGAGATAATCTCTCGAATGACGTGATACTTGTTAGTCTCTAAGACATGCCACAAGATCCTAAACATGATTTTATGTGTGAAAAATCAAGAAAAGTGGCGGAATCACTTACATTGATTTATGGAGAAATTTCAAAAATTTGCTCTTTTGGATGAAGCTCCAAGCTTGTTGTTTAGTTGTTTGTTCCTTGGGTGAGTTTCCCTATCACCTCATTTGACTCCTCCAAGTGCTAGCTTTGATGAAATTTTTGAAGTAAAATTTCACTAATGGAGAGAAGAAGAATCGGCAATGAGAGAAGATAAGAGAGAGTGAATAGTTTCCAAAACTTGGTTGTTGTTGTGTTAAATGTCTCAAATTAATTAAGCCAACCACTTCCATCAAGCTTTGACATTTGATGTAAGTCATGTGGTCCCACCACATTTTAAATTCAAAATTTGAGTTGGCTTCTTCAACACACAACTTGACTTGGTCCCACCAAAGTCAAAGATATTTTGTGTTCCCAAAACACAAAATGACACACGCAAAGTCACATATAATTTTATTGGGTTCGTTTAATTCCAAATAAATGAATTTTTCGTCGCGCCATAATTAAATCCAATTTATTTAAATAATTATGCCTCGTAAAATTATTACGATAGTCGCTTTCGAATTAATTCTAAATTAATTCGTTTGCCCGAAATAAAATCCAATTTTAATTTCGTATTGAAATCTGATTTCAATTAATATATCAGATATATTATTTTAGCCACAAATAAATAAATTAAATAGAAAAATCTAATTTAACTATTAAATTTATTTTATCGATTAATTCTAAACTAATCGCGTTCTCTCTTCTATACGACTTTAATCCCAGATTAATTCTTGCCGTAATTAATCCCAGATTAATTTTCTCTTTCATAATTAATCTCAGATTAATTCTATCTGAGTCAAATGTCATTGGTGAATTTTAGTAAACCCAATACAGGCGTACTCAGAACCTGTTAAAGCTCTAGACGACCAATATTAAAGTAATATGATTGTCATAAGTAATAGCGACGTAAGTCTCAGGTTAAAGATTACATACACCTACACTGATTCGGATTCCCATAGACACATAGTCATACTACCAATGGGATTCCGAGTGGGTCTATCCAAAGCGAACTGTTCCCGGTCCAACGGCTAACAGAACCTCTTATTACACTTGCATACCTAAATATATGAGAACTATGTTGTTAAGCTTCCATAACGCGCACAAGTGTAATACTAGTCTATTCCGTATTATCAATGTCCAGTCTCGATAATACTTCGACTAGGGATATTTAATGATTAAACCGTTCGTGAATTAATACTGTCTCATATCTTATTAATTAGATTTAACCATATGGACTTTTATCATTAATATATATTCAAGTAATCTAATTACAATAATGATAAAATAACAATTTCCTTTTGTCACATAGATAATTTGTACAAAAACACAATATTCTTTACAAATAGTGATGCTATGGGTCATAATTATCCAACAATCTCCCATTTGGCCTATAGCCAATCACTCAAGTATATAATACCTAAACTATGTACATGTCGCTCAAACATTTGCTGAGTTACAACCTTCGTCAGCGAATCTGCAATGTTATCATCTGATGCGATCATCTCGATCTTCACATCGCCACGATGCATGATCTCACGAATCAGATGACGTCGAAGTACATGCTTGGATCGTTGATGAGACCGTGGTTCCTTAGCCTGCACGATAGCCCCATTATTGTCACAATACAAAGGCACGAGCTCAGCTGCTAACGGAACTACTCCTAATCCAATTAGGAATTTACGGATCCAAACTGCTTCTTTTGATGCCTCAGCTGCAGCAATATATTTTGCTTCTGTTGTTGAATCGGCAACAGTCTCTTGCTTGGAAGATTTCCAGATCACTGCTCCGTTGTTTAAATAAAATATGTACCCTGATTGCGACTTACAATCGTCTTTGTCGGTTTGGAAACTTGCATCAGTGAACCCAGTCACCTCAAGTTCTCCTTCCCCATAGACTAAGAAAGCATCTTTAGTTCGTCTAAGATAATTAAGGATGTTCTTTAAAGCAATCCAATGACCATCACCTGGATCGGCCTGATAGCGACTGTACATTCTCAAAGCATATGAGACATCAGGTCACGTAAATATCATGGCGTACATGATCGATCTGACTGCTGAAGCATACGAGATCCGAATCATTGCATATCTCTTTCATCTTAAGTTTTAGGACACATATCCTTCAATAGAGAGACGCCATGTGACACCGCAAGCAGCCCTCTCTTGGACTGATCCATGTTGAATCTCTTCAACACTTTGTCAATATACGAGCTCCGGGAGAGTTCCATCAGCTTTCTAGATCTATCCCGGTAGATCCTTATTCCTAGAATAAAGGCTGCCTCTCACAGGCCTTTCATGGAGAATTTTAATGAAAGCCAAGCTTTCACTGATTGTAGCATGGGAATGTCATTTCCAAGAATTAATACATCATCAACGTATAGGACAATCAATGTCAGTGCGCTCCCACTAACCTTCTTATATACACAAGAATCATCTTCGTTTTGAATGAAACCATATTCTTTTATGATCTCATCAAAATGATGGTTCCAAGAACGCGATGCTTGCTTTAATCAATAAATGGTTCGGTTTAACTTGCAAACCTTGTTTGCATGTCTTGGTACGACAAAACCATCAGGTTGTTTCATATGAACATCCTCCAAAAGGTTTCCGTTAAGGAAAGCGGTTTTGACATCCATCTGCCATATTTCATAATCGAAATATGCAGCAATAGCAATCATTATCCCAATGGATTTAATCATGGCAACGGGTGAAAATGTTTCGTCATAATCGACACCATGTCGTTGATGATAACCTTTAGCTACAAGCCTAGCTTTGTACGTTTGTATGTTGCCTACCATGTCTGTCTTCTTTTTGAAGACTCATTTACAACCAATAGGCTTAATGCCTTCTGGTACATCAACCAGTGTCTAAACTTGGTTGGTATACATGAATCCATTTCGGACTTCATGGCTTCTTGCCATAAAGCGGAGTCGATACCTTGTATCGCTTCCTCATATATGGTCGGTTCATCTTCCTCAATAAAATTAATGTCTACATGAGGTGAGATCAGAAACCCATACCTCTCAGGTTGTTTTCTGACTCTCTCCGACTTACGCGGTTCTTGTATACCAGAAGATTATGGAACAGTCTCATCTCTGATGGACTGTTTGTGTTCCGTGAGGGGGTCGGTGCCAGAAACAGTATCACTCCGATTTCATCGAGTTCTACTTTCCTCGCACTTACCACTGTATTCATGAATTCCTTTTCTAGGAAAACCGCATAAAGAGAAACAAATATTTTCTTCTCTTGTGGGTTGTAGAAATAATATCCTTTCGTTTCCTTAGGATAACCTACAAATAGGCATTTATCTTATTTGGGTTCTAGTTTGGTACCAAATGTTTAACATATGCCCAACATCCCCAAATCTTCAAGAATAAGAAACTCGGTTTCTTT